>SJYX01014593.1:0-17033 GCA_006410675.1 Oreotragus oreotragus
CCATCCACCGTGGTGGAGCCAGCTGGCTCTCTGGTTTCCATCCATGCAAAGCTGTAGGGTCAGGTAATAGCACTGTGAGGCCTCAGCAACACACAGTAAGGTCCCCTGGTTCTCCCATGTTGGAATTTTAACTTGTATATTTAAATATTGGGGCTTCCCTGGTGACTCAGCTGGTAAAGAATCTGCCTGCAATGCACCCAGAAGATCCCCTGGAGAAGCAAATGGCAACCCATTCCAGTATTCTTGCCTGGAGCAGTCCATGAACAGAGGAATTTGGTGGGCTATAGTCCATGGGGTTGCAAAGAGTCGGACACGACTGAGTGACTAACACTTGTGTGGAACTGTAAGAGACTTGCTCTTTTACAGAAAGGGAACCACCCTGGAAGTTAGAACACGTGTGTGTGTGTAGCAGGATATCGAGTACGAGAGCTTGGCTCCTGACCTGATACGCATTTATGCAGCGCCAGTGACATGTGCCCAACTCTTGGAGGGAAACCTGAGACCTAACCAGAGTAAAGACAGGCCCCGTGACAACAGGTCCTGGAGGAGCAGGCGTAGGAAGGAGTGTTCAGAGGAAAACGAGGAGGCAGATGAGCTGTTTAGGAAGTATGATTTGCATGTGGAAGTGGCGGACCGGGGCTGGGGCATATGGATATCTGAGTTTCCACTAGCAGTCATTCTGCCAGGAACTGGGCTTTGTCAATGGGCCTGAGAGTTCCAGGGATACAGAACACAGGCAGAGGTCACTGGGGGTTCCATCATCCAGAGGGCAGCAAAGTAAAATCCATGCTTGCTCAACCCCAGGAACAGATGCAGAGAAGCTGGTTGAACTTTCTCACTACATCCCCCTCCACCCCTCCCACCTGTTACCTCCAGCACAGTTATCCCTCTTTGGACCCTATTTATCCCACTTTTTTTAACCCAACCACAGAGCATCACAGGGCTGGCTCAGTTCTCTGGAGGGGTTGCTAGGGATCTCCTTTCTTCTCTATTTTGCCTGAGGCCTGTGTTGGTCAATGCCAGCAACTCCTGTAGCCACAGACACCTAATTTTTAAAAATCTCCTTTGGGGTTAAATCTAGTGCTCTTGGCTTTAAATCTTCTTCTTCTGGCCAGTAATCTAATGCAGATGCTAGCTAGCTGGGTATCCCCAGTCCTCTAAGCTGCTGAACCATCTTCATCCTTTAATGAGTACAAATGACCCCAGCCTCATCCCATTTATGAAGAGAAACACAGCATCCAGCTTCTCGCTCCAGGTTCCTACCTATTTGGGATTGTTGATCTCTACTCCATAGCTTACCTCCTCTGACATCTCTTTTCTTCATTTCATGATCCTGACCTGATAAGCATTCATGGAGCGCAATTTTCTCCATTTCTCTCCAGGTTACTATCAACATGCGACCTTTTACAGGGTAGGCTTTCCTGAACGGTTTGGGTTGCCAGGCAGATTTGAGCACCCCACATTTAGAGATCACAGCTGCCAATCATGTCTTACTTGTTAGCATCTAGATCACTCAGGTCTCTGTCTTGGGAAATCTCCTGCTGGCCCATTTCTCTCCACGTCTTGCTCTCATCTTCTCTGCTCTCGGTCTTGAGAACCTTCTCCTCCCCTCCCACACTGCCAGGTCCCTGCCCAAACCACAAATTTCCTGTTAATTTCTCACTGAGAACACTTAGGCTATTCACTCTCTACCCACAAACCTTGGACTCCTCTATACATCCCTTTGCACATTCCAGATTCATTAAGGGGCTCTGCTGAATTTTGCCATCTTTTCATGAACCTCATCCAAAGATATCCAAAGAAGCTCTGAAATAAGCTTTCCTTTTAACATGCCAAATTCATTAGAAAGAGCTCTCTCCTTTGTCAGAGGAACTCCTCCCGCCCCCACATCCCCTTCACTCCCCAGGGTGGGTTGGACGACTTCTGTTTGTCTTTCCTCCTCCATCTGCTTCCCTTCTTCCCTCTCCCTACCTGAGCTGGATCCTCGACTCCACTTAACCCTGGGCTGACCATTAGGCTGCCTGGATTTGATTTCACTGTCTTGCCTGACTGTCCTTGATCACACGCACTGCAGCCCAGGCCAGGCACACACTCCAGCAGGGCTCTGTCACACGCTTGCTCTCTGGAGGGGGTCAGCGACACTTCTTTGGAAGGTTCCAGGCAACAAGGCCATTTGTTCAGCGAGGACAAATGTCGTCATGTGTCTGGGGGCTGGAGGCAGGGAACCTGGGGCCACACATTAAAGTTAAAATGTCTGCATCAAGGGGACACGGCAGGGGTGGGGGGTGGGGGGCAGGAAATCCATACAATGGAGGATAGAATCTAGGCAACTCAGGGCTTAGGGACTGGCTGCCTGAAGGTGACGTTAATGGGAACACAAGCAAAGCAGATTTGGGGAGGAAAGTGCCCTTGCAGGCATATTAAGGCTGATGGGCCAACAAAGCAACCAAGGGTGAAAGGCCTTAAGGCAGGCAGCTGGGAAAACAGGTCTGCAGCCCCTGGAGAAAAACAGGGGAAAAAAGGAAAGCACGGGAGAGTCAAGGGCAAGAAAGTACTGTTATGCCCTGAAAAACCGCCTGCCGGATGGCTCGGTCTTCCTAAGCTCCTGGGAGACAAGTCCAGCCTCAAGATCCAAGATTTCTGCCTATGAAGGGCCCCGCTGCACCCCCTGAACCACAGCCCAGCAGCCGATGCACTTAGCCGGCGCAGGCAGGCAGATAATGCGCTTGTGTTCAAGGACAATCAGACTCAGCAAAGCGTGAAATCAGTTTTTTCCAACTAACTCACTCTGGGATGGAAGAACAGTTTCTATCTTGAGAGTGAGGAGTAACCTGTCATTCCCTGAAGCAATTTACCTGTTTCAGTGGAAGCAGACATTCTTTTAAAGATCAAGGGGCATCCATGCCAAACTAGGATCTACCCACGCACCAGGAAAGGCCACCTTCCTCGGAACCAAGCCCGGAAGCCACTGACTCTCTTCTCTGCCTCTAGTCCAAGGGCGTGGAATACTGGTGGCCATGTCAGAGAAGTAGATGTTACACATCAGTAGCCCAGGACCACTGGGGAACCAAGAAATAGGGTTCATTCATTTGGCGATTTTATTTTACATTTATTAAGTACTTTCTATTGGCCCTGGGTCTGACTGATTTATCAAAGAGACAGAAAAATAGAGGATAATGTTGGGTATGTAGACTCCGGAGTCAGGCCTCTTGGTTGAAGTCTGGTTCCATCATTTACATGCTATTAACCTTGATAAACTTGCTTTCCTTCTTTGTGCCCCAATTGTCTTATTTGTAAGATGGGAATATACCTACTTCCTGAGATTATTGTGAAGACTAAGTGTTCTGATACATGCAAAAGCTCTTTCAGCATCATCCTGGCACACTGTAATGTTCCCTAAATGTTAGTCTGAATGTTGTGTGGTCCCTCCAAATTTGTATGCTGAAAACATAGTGCCCAAGGGGATGGTGATGAGAGATGGGTTCTTTGGGAGGTGATTAGGTCATAAGGGCAGAATGGGAGTAGTGCCCTTGTAAAAGAGCCCCCAGAAAGCTCTCTTTTGCTCCTTCTGCCATGTGAAGTCGCAGCAAAAGGACAGCCACCTATGAGGAAGCCTGCCCTCACGAGACACTGAATCTGTCGGCACCTCGATCTGGGACTTCTCAGCCTTCAGAACTGTGAGAAATAAATGTTTGTTGGTATAAGTCACCCAGTTTATGATAGTTTTGCTATAGCAACCTAAATGGACTACGACAGCATAGAGAAGCAAAACTGTTTCATTAATGTGATACTTGCAGTGTTGGAGGAATGGCGCACTAGATCCCAGGAGAACACTGAAGAAGGGTCTGGAAGGTCTTGAGGACATAACATGGTGGTGGCTGTACTGAGTCTTGAAGAATGATCAGGAGAATGGACCCTGGAATGTGGCTAATCGATGCTGGAGCCAAGGTTCCTACAATGAAGAGGCAGGTAATAAGAGAGGAAAGGTTGACAGAGACAGACCAAAGGGGCATGTCATCATGACATGATGAATATCATGGCAGGACATCTGGTCTTAGGTAACACATTGTTAAGATGACTCTGGAATCATTTCTGGGGAGTAAAATGTCACGCCATTATTCATTTGCCTTGGAAATGAATGTTCTCTCATCAGGAAGGTAGAATTATAGTTTGTTTATTTTTAACAAAATTGATTTTTTTCAAACCTCCCATCTCTTTGCCAATAGACTATTGTGGCACTGATGCTCTTCATAAGCCAGGGCCTGTGCTAGCTGGAGTGTGATAATTGTTTTTCCTCATGGACTGACTAAAGCATTGGTCTGTGAGGCAGAAGTTCAGGTTCAAATTAAATAGCATTTGTTCTTATTTAGGTCTACCTGTTCTGAATATTTACAAAGTTGGGGGGGGGGAGTGAACAAGAGGACAATCTGTGATGGCATTAGGTTGGGGGACAGATCCTCTGATAAGGGAGGTGCACATCTGCAGATGCACCCGGCCTAGAGGTGTCTTGAAGGAACATTTCCAAGTGTTCTTACCACGATCCTTCCCATTTTCACCTGCAGTGATCTTTCCTCCTTGCCCACGGGGCATGTTCTAAAACCAACATCATCTGGGGACTTCCCTGGTAGTCCAGTAATAAAGAATCCACCTTGCGATGCAGGAAACACCGGTTCAAACCCTAGTCAGGGGAACTAAGATCCCACATGTCCCGGAACAACTAAGCCCCTGTAATGCAACTACTGACCTCACGTGCCACAACTAGGGAGTCTGCACACTATAATGAAAGATCCTGCATGCCACAACTAAGACCCAAGGCAGCCAAATAAGTAAGGTCAATAAATATTTTTAAAAAGCAACGTCATATGGAGCATCCCATGCAGCGCCTTAGAAACTACCTAGGCCTTAGCAACAAAAGAGCTGAGCCTGGTAACCCTGAGTCCTGTGTCCTTTTTCATGAAACAAGCATGACGCTGTTTGTCTCACAGGGTGGCTGAGAGAGTTAAGTGAGATCGTGCATGAAGGCTCTGAGAACACTTGTCACAGCTCAGTGTGGACAACTAGTATCGTTATTCGCTCTGACCCCCGCCTCTGCATCTGCCACTCTCTTCAAGTGTACCCACAGAGTTGCACTTACAGAATTCACATTCGCACAGAAAAATAGCACGGCACCCGGGGTGTACTCCACGTTGGGAACCCAGGGCCATGCTGCCTGCTGTAGTCAAAAGCTCAGATTTGGGACTGAACCTGACCTTGAGCAGTGGGGAGGGGGACGGTGCCTCCTGCAGGTTCTGGTGGAGATCAACCAAAGTGATGCACGTAAAGTGGTTTTCTCAGACATCGGCCAATGAGTGGCAGGTCTTAGCATGGTGGGAGAGGTCTTTGAGTGGGGAGTCTAGTGATGTCAAGAGCTAATCAAGAAATGGCAGGGTTGAGCTTAAGAGAAGGCTGATGACACAGCCCAGGGGGAGAAAAAGAGGGACATGTACAATATAGAAATGCAGAGAAAATGGGAGGCAAGGAGAGAGTGAAGGGAAGAGACAAACAGGCCTGAACAAAGGGGTGGTACCTGTCCTATAACACAGGGCCAGTGGCAAACTGGACAGGGGTAGTCACTGCCAACAAGGTGTGTCAGTTCCTGGGCACTGGTTTCCTTATGGGTGAAATGGTAGAGAAGCATGGAGAGACCTGGGTGCAATGCTCTATGAAGCAGGTTTCAGAACCTGCTGGTATCAGACAACATGGGCTGATGTCCAGGTGCTGTACCTGGCATACAGGAGACCGTATCGTATCATATCCTCCTCGCTGGCTCACTGGTGAGAATGAAAGGGGAGCTACCACCTGTTATCTAATTACCGCAGGATGCAGGGCAAATCAGGGTTTTCCAGGGCAGGTTGCTTTGTTGGTCCACACACATGATAATGTCCAAATTTTCTCCTGTCCCTGAGGACTCATTAATGAGAATCATATAGTTAGAAAAGGTGTTCAGTTCAGTTCAGTTCAGTCGCTCAGTCGTGTCTGACTCTCTGCGACCCCATGAGTCGCAGCACTCCAGGCTTCCCTGTCCATCACCAACTCCCGGAGTTCACTCAGACTCACATCCATCGAGTCTGTGATGCCATCCAGCCATCTCATCTTCGGTCGTCCCCTTCTCCTCCTGCCCCCAATCCCTCCCAGCATCAAAGTCTTTTCCAATGAGTCAACTCTTCGCATGAGGTGGCCAAAGTACTGGAGGTTCAGCTTTAGCATCATTCCTTCCAAAGAAATCCCAGGGTTGATCTCCTTTACAATAGACTGGTTGGATCTCCTTGCAGTCCAAGGGACTCTCAAGAGTCTTCTCCAACACCACAGTTCAAAAACATCGATTCTTCGGTGCTCAGACTTCTTCACAGTCCAACTCTCACATCCATACATTCCACTGGAAAAACCATAGTCTTGACTAGACGGACCTTAGTCGGCAAAGTAATGTCTCTGCTTTTGAATATGCTATCTAGGTTGGACATAACTTTTCTTCCAAGGAGTAAGCATCTTTTAATTTCATAGCTGCAGTCACCATCTGCAGTGATTTTGGAGCCCCCCAAAATAAAGTCATCCACTGTTTCCACTGTATTATAGTTATCTAATTCCTTTTTCTTCTGAAAAAAAACAAAAAAGTGAGTTTGAAGAAATAAATGCTTGATACTTACCAACAGAAAGCGTTGATTGATAGCCAGGATGTAGAGTTGCCAGAGAAAATATAGGAAGTTCAGTTAAATTTGATTTTCAGATAAGCAACACATAAATTTTAGTGGAAATATGTACTGCAAAAATTATTTGCTTGTAGAAATTCAAACTTAGCTGGGAATCCTGTATTGTTATTTGATAAATATGGCAATCCTACCAAGATGGAACATGTACTTGTATGGATTTAACTATTAAATAAAAAACTATATGGTGAATATTTTCTATCTATCAGGAAATGTGCTGGATGCCAGGGTGGAAGCCCAAGGGAACAAGACACAGTCTCTGCTACCAGCTCACCAGCCAGTGAGGGAGCTAGGGGAAAGGAATTAAGTTGACGTTTATTGAACACCTTTTAGGATCTGGGCACTGTTATCAGTGTTTCCTATATTATCTTAATAAATCTTCATACTCAGGATTCTTCTAATTTCACAGATGAGAGGATTAAGACCTAAAGAAAAGTCATATGCCCAAGGTTTCAGAGCTTGTAAAGTGATGAGTCAAGGTTAAAATCCAGGACTGTCTGACTTCAGAGCCACATTCTTTCCAACGAAAGTACATTTTCCATAAGCACATTAAAAAAACTGCAACATCAAAAGGCTATGAGAAGACTTAGAGAACAAACTTACAGTTGCCTAGGGGAAGGAAGTAGGGAAGGGATAGTTAGGGAGTTTGGGATGGACGTGTACACTCTGCTATATTTAAAATGGATAACCAACAAGATCCTACTGTACAGCACAGGGAACTCTGCTTAGTATTATGTGGCAGCCTGGATGGGAGGGGAGTTTGGGGGAGAATGGATACATGTGTATTTTTGGCTGAGTCCCTTCACTGCTTCCCTGAAACTATCACAGCATTGTTAATCAGCTAAATCCAAATACAAAATAAAAGTTTTAAAACATTTTTTAATTAAAAAAAAAAAAAAGGCTGTGAGAGCACACAGGAGAGAGAGCTGAGCTCACTTTGTGTAACATGGTAAGTTGTTCTCACCAACTTCCTTTAATTTCAAGTCAAATTACTTCATCATAAAAGGAGGCAGTTACTAACCGCCATCGTCTCTCCTTGGAAACCCAGGAACCGCAATTGTGAATGGAAAATTGTGGGTAGTTGAGGCTCCTCTATGTTGCTGTCTTGTGGCCTCTCTCTTAGCATCTCCCCTTCTCACTCCTGCTGCCTTCCTTTAGTCAGGATTCTGCTTCATCAGAACTCTTTCTGGCCTATGCACAGTCAGAATGGTTCCTTAGCACCCAAATCTGCTTCCAGGCTTTCAGTCTCAATTCTCACTAGCAGATGCTTCGGTATTTCAGTTTCTATTTAATTTTTTGATTTATTGTTTTTGGCTGCACTGGGTCTGTGTTGCTACATGAGGACTTTCTCTAGTTGCAGTGAGCAAGGGGGCTCTCTGGTTGTGGTGCTTGAATTTCTCATTGTGGTATCTTCTCTTGTTGCAGAGCTTGGGCTCTAGAGCATGTAGTTGTGGCCCACAGGCCTAGTAGCTCTCCAGCATGTGAACTCTTCCCAGACCACAGACTGAACCCAAGTCCCCTGCACTGGCAGGCGGATTCTTAACCACTGGACCATCAGGGAGGTCTTCTATTTAATTTTTTAAAAAGAGCTTTATTGAGGTATAATTCACATGCCAAAAGAGTCACCTAATTTAAAATTTGCAACAGATTGTAGATGAGCTTATGAGCAGGTCTCCCTTGGTTGAGTACTTAGCCTGATAACACTACCCACCCCTGTCCCAACAGCTGTGACTAGAGGACAGGTCATAAGACTGTCCTTTGAGCGGGTGCTGAAGGTTGAGCAGTTTCACTTAGGATTGTGGACCTGTATCATATACTCTTATGTCTAACATACAAGGATTTTAAGAGGAAGAGACACCTTGGAGGATGATGGGTTAAAAGAAAAAAAAAAAAAAAAAGGAAGAAAGATATTCTAGCTAAGAAACACCATGTGCAAAAGCTGAAGTACACAAAACAGGGATAAGCAGGGGAGAATGAATGGTTTGGACAGCCTGGAGCACAAGGTCCTGGATGGGAATGCAGGTGCTGGAAGCTGAATGCAGACTTCCAGTTTTCTAGTTTGGCTGCTTGGGTGGGTCCACAAAGGAAGTACAATGAGACTGTGCATCTGTGAACAATATAAGTTTGGGTGTGAAAGAGGGATGCAGTTGGTTTGGGCATGCTGGGTTTGGGGGACCTACAGAGCATCTAGACAGGGAGGGTCACACAGTTAGAAACCGATAGTGATCTTTACCCCAAACATGCTAATCTAGGCTTTAGAAGTCCTTGATACTGAGCTGCAAGACAGTGCAGCAGGAAAACAAAGCTGTTCCTCCTAAGATACATGCTCAAGTCATATTCTGAGGGTGGGCCATACCGAAGTCTACATTGTTGATTCACCCCCGGTTCAACCATCTGTGTACCTTATGAGGAAGTAGAGAGCAGCAGAAATCTGACATGCTTTATGTGAAATTGCTGCTTAGCCAGCATGTTTAGATATTAAACGCTGAAAAGAAAAAATATGACCTGCCGTAAATTCTCATTACACACATTATTGCCTTAATAGTACACATATAGATAGGCCCCTAAAGAATTTTCTGATTTGTTGTCAGTATTTAGTTTTAACTTTTGATTTATTAACTTGTTCTTTTTTTTACGTGTGCTTATGGTAAGCATTTTTAGAAAATCGAGAATTTTTTTGAAATGAAGAAAAGTCACCATAAATCCCACCACCCAAAGAGAAACCATTTTTTAGCAGTTTTAAGTATGTCCTTCAAGCTTTCTCTCTTTGTTAAAATTAAATCTTAATTTCTAAGTAATACATACAGATAGTTACACATCAAATGGTACAGAAAAGTTTAGGATAAAAAGCAACTTGGCTCCATCTCAACCTCTTCATACTGTGCCACTTCCCAGAAAGAATGTATTTTGGTGGATTCTGCTTCCTGTGGTGGTTACCTCCACGACCCATGTTCTGTGATGTCCAGCATGTGTGTGTGTATGTGTGTGCATGCATGGCTGACTTTGCAAGCCCATGGACTGTAGCCTGCCAGGCTCCTCTGTCCATGGGGTTTTCCGGCAAGAATACTAGAGTGGGTTGCCATTTCCTTCTCCAGGGAATCTTCCTGATCCAGGAATTGAACCCAAGTCTCTTGAGTCTCCTGAATTGGCAGGCGGGTTCTTTACCGCTAGCACCAAAGCTGTCCAGTATGCTGACTACTAATCACATATAACTCTTTTAATTAAAATTAATTAAAACTACATAAATATAAAAATTTAGGTTCTTAATCTCATTGCTGTTGCTGCTGCTAAGTCGCTTCAGTCGTGTCAGACTCTGTGCAACCCCATAGACGGCAGCCCACCAGGCTCCCTGGGATACTCCTGCCAAGAACACTGGAGTGGGTTACCATTTCCTTCTCCAATGCATGAAAGTGAAAAGTGAAAGTGAAGTTGCTCAGTCGTGTCTGACTCTTAGCGACCCCATTTACTGCAGCCTACCAGGCTCCTCCATCCATGGGATTTTCCAGGCAGGAGTACTGGCGTGGGGTGCCATTGCCTTCTCCGCTTAATCTCACTAGCTGTTTTCAAATACTCAGTTGTCATATGTACTCATGCTGGACAGAGCAGATATAGAACATTTCCATTTTCATAGAAACTTGTATTGGACCGTGCTGCTAAAGGCGAAAATACACTTTTACCTTCATCTCAACTTGTCAGTTTTCAGTTCAGTTCAGTCGTGTCTGACTCTTTGTGACCCCATGATCTGCAGCATGCCAGGCCTCACTGTCCATTGATGGCAATTGCCTCAATTCTGTTTCTACTTAGATATATTTTAAATAAATTTTTAGAAAAATTAAAGTATGACATATATATAGAAAACATATCTGTCATAAACATAAATCTTATCGATGTATCACAGAATGAATAATCCAGGTAACTGCCCCCAAGAGCAATAAATAGAATATTATAAGGAACCGAGACTCCCTCTCATGCATACCCCCAATTACTGACTACTCTCTCAATATCCCAACTTTTATGTCCATGAGTTGGTTTTGCCTGTTTTTAATCTTTAGTATCTGGCTTCTTTTATGCAAATTATGAGTGTGGAAATCATTGTGTGAAATAGAATTCATTCATTGGAATAGTATTGTTGTGTAGTTTGCATTGTATGAATATTCTACAGTTTCCTTATTCTAATATTTAGGGACATTTGAATTGTTTCCACTTTGAGGCTATTATGAATAATGTAACTGTGAACATCCTTGTGCATATCTTTTTGATACACATGCATAACCATCTCTCTTAGGTACAAACCTAGGAGCGGAATTTCTGGGTCATAGGTAGGAATATGCTCAACTTTATTAGATCTTTCTAGGGGTTGTACCATTTATTGCTCAGCAGAGTTTGAGAGTATCAGCAGTTATTCCACATCGCCAGTTAGGGATGAACTCTTGATGTTCTACATCATTATCTTTTAAATTTGCATTTCCCTGATGGATAATAAAGTTTAACATCTTTTTATTTTATTCAAAAAAATTTCTCTTAATCTTTTGTCAGTGCCACATGGCATGTGGGATTTTAGTTCCCTGACCGGGGATCGAACCTGAGGCCTCTGCATTGGAGACATAGAGTCTTAAACACTGGACCACCGGAAAACATCTTTTTACATATTGATTGACAATTTGGACATTCTCTTTTTGTCAAGTGTCTGTGTCTCTTGTCTATTTTACTGCTGGGTTGATTTTCTTTTTATTTTTAAGAAAATTGATTTGTAGTTATTTTTTAATAGTTTATGAATATAAACTCCCTTTCACTTACATGTAGCTTTCCAACACCTTTTAATGAAGAAAAAATTCATGCTTTTAATATAGCCCAGTATGCTAGTCTTTTTTCATTTCCTTCATGGTTAATGCTTTTTGTGTCTTATCTAAGAAAACTTTTTCTACCATAAGGTCATGAATATATTCTCCTATATTATTTTCTGGAAGCTTTATCATTTGATTTTTCACATTCATGTCTATAATTGAGATGGAATTTATATATTATATGAGGTAAGAATCAAATTTCATTTTTTCAATATGGGAGCCAAGTGGATGTATATAATTTATTTTTAAAAAACTATCCTTTCCCATCGCATTTCAGTACCAGCTTTGTCACAAGTGACATGAACACACACAGCTCTATTTCTGAACTCTCTGACAAGAGATAGATAAACTCAGACCAGCTGCCTCTTTTTGTAAATGAAGTTCTGTTGTAATGCAGCCGTAAAAGCTGAAACTCCAGTACTTTGGCCACCTCATGCGAAGAGGTGACTCACTGGAAAAGACTCTGATGCTGGGAGGGATTGGGGGCAGGAGGAGAAGGGGACGACCAAGGATGAGATGGCTGGATGGCATCACGGACTCGACGGACGTGAGTCTGAGTGAACTCCGGGAGATGGTGATGGACAGGGAGGCCTGGCGTGCTGCGATTCATGGGGTCGCAGAGAGTCGGACACGACTGAGCGACGGAACTGAACTGAACTGATCCCATCTATTGGCTACGTTCAGGCTACAGCAACAGGTTTGGGTTGCTGTGAGAGATCATGTGACCTGCAAAGTCTAAATAGTTTTACTATCTTGTGCTTTCACAAAAAGCATATGACCTTTGTTCTGTTTTTTAAAAAAATTCTTTCATCAATTACATACCACCTTAATCACAGGGCTTTACCATAAGTCTTCATTTTTGGTAGCATGAACCTTCCAATTTTGTTCTTCAAGATTGTCTTGTCTATTCTTGAGACCTGGTTGTTGCTGTTCAGTCACTCAGTCATGTCCAGTTCTTTGCAACCCCAAGGATGGCAGCATGCCAGGCTTCCCTGGCCTTCGCCATCACCTGATGATGCCATCCAACCATCTCATCCTCTGTCAGCCCTTCTAGTCCTGCCTTCAATCTTTCCCAGCATCAGGGTCTTTTCTAATGAGTCTACTCTTCATGACAGGTGTTCAAGGTATAGGAGCTTCAGCATCAGTCCTTCCCGTGAGTATTCAGGACTGATTTCCTTTAGGATTTACTGGTTTGATCTCCTTGCAGTCCAGGAGACTCCCCAGAGTTTTCTCCAACACCACAGTTCAAGAACATCAAGTTCTTCAGTGCTCAGCCTTCTTTATGCTCCAATTCTCACATCCATACATGACTAGTCATAGGTTTGACTAGATGGACCTTTGTTGGCAAAGTAATGTCTCTGCTTTTTAATATGCTGCTAGGTCATAGCTTTTCTTCCAGTAGCAAATGTCTTTTAATTTCATGGCTGCAGTCACCATCTGCAGTGATTTTGGAGCTCAAGAAAATAAAGTCTGTCACTGTTTCCATCGTTTCCCCAGCTTTTCCACTCTCTTCTGTCACCTTCATCAAGAGGCTCTTTAGTTCCTTTTTGCTTTCTGCCATGAGGGTGGTGTCATCTGCATATCTGTGGTTATTGATATATCTCCCAACAAAATTAATTCCTGCTTGTTCTTCTTTCAGCGCAGTATTTTGCATGATGTACTCTGCATATATGTTAAATAAGCAAGATGACAATAAACAGCTGTGACATATTCCTTTCTTAATTTAGAACCAGTCCATTGTTCCATGTCCAGTTCTAACTGTTGCTTCTTGACGTGCATGCAGGTTTCTCAGGAGGCAGATAAGGTGGTCTGGTATTCCCATCTCTTTCAGAATTTTTCACAGTTTGTTGTGATCCACACAGTCAAAGGCTTTAGTGTAGTCAGTGAAGCAGAAGTAGATGTTTTTCTGGAATTCTCTTGCTTTTTCTATGATCCAGTGAACGTTGGCAATTTGATCTCCGGTTCTGCTGCCTTTTCTAAATCCAGCTTGAACATCAGGAAGTTCTCAGTTCACATACTGTTGAAGTCTAGCTTGAAGAATTTTGAGCATTACTTTGGTAGTGTCTGAAATGAATGCAATTGTGTGGTGGTTTGAACATTTTTGGCATTGCCTTCCTTTGGGATTGGAATGAAAACTGACCTTTTCCAGTCCTGTGGCCGCTGCTGAGTTTTCCAAATTTGCTGGCATATTGAGTGCAACACTTTCACAGCATCATCTTTTAGGATTTGAAATAGCTCAACTGGAATTCCATCACTTTCACTAGCCTTGTTCATAGTGATGCTTCCTAAGGCCCACTTCACTTTGCACTCCAAGATGTCTGGCTCTAGCTGAGTGATCACCCCATCATGATTATCTGGGTTGTGAAGATCTTTTTTGTAGTTCTAGTTCTTCAGTGTATTCTTGCCACCTCTTCTTAATATCTTCTGTTTCTGTTAGGTCCCTACCATTTCTGTCCTTGTTGAGCCCATCTTTGCATGAAATGTTCCCTTGGTATCTCTGCTTTTCTTGAAGTGATCTCTAGTCTTTCCCATTCTGTTGTTTTCCTCTATTTCTTTGCATTGATCACTTAAGAAGGCTTTTCTTATCTCCCCTTGCTAGTCTTTGTAACTCTGCATTCAGATGGATATATCTTTCTTTTTCTCTTTTGCCTTTCACTTCTCTTCTTTTCTCAGCTATTTTTAAGGCCTCCTCAGAGAACCATTTTTCCTTCTTACATTTCTTCTTCTTGGGGATGTTTTGATCACCACCTAATGTACAATGTTATGAACCTCCATCTATAGTTCTTCCTAGGAGAAGAAATGGCAACCCACTCCAGTGTTGTTGCCTAGAGAATCCCAGGGACAGAGGAGCCTGGTGGGCTGCCATCTATGGGGTTGCACAGAGTTGGACATGACTGAAGTGACTTAGCAGCAGCAGCAGCTATAATTCTTCAGGCATTCTGTCTATCAGGTCTAATCCCTTGAATCTATTTGTCACTTCCACTGCATAATCATAAGGGATTTGATTTAGGTCATACCTGAATGGTTTAGAGGTTTTCCCTACTTTCATTTTAATTCTGACTTTGTCAATAAGGTGTTCATGATCTGAGCCACAGTCAGCTCCTGGTCTTATTTTTGCTAACTGTATACAACTTCTCTATGTTCAGCTGCAGAGAATATAATCAATCTGATTTCAGTATTGACCATCTGGTGATGTCCATGTGTAGAGTTGTCTCTTTTGTTGTTGGAAGAGGGTGTTTGCTCTGACCAGTGTGTTCTCTTGGCAAGACTTTGCCCTGCTTCATTTTGTATTCCAAGGCCAAACTTGTCTGTTACTCCAGGCATCTCTTGACTTCCCACTTTTTCATTCCAGTCCCCTATGATGAAAAGGACATCTTTTTTTAGTGTTAGTTCTAGAAGGTCTTGTAGGTCTTCATAGAACCATTCAACTTCAGCTTTTTGGCATTAGTGGTTGGGGTGTGGACTTGGATTATTGTGATATTGAATGGTTTTCCTAGGAAATGAACAGAGACCATTCTGTCATTTTTGAGATTGTAACCAAGTACTGCACTTCAGACTCTTTCGTTGACTATGAGGGCTACTCCATTTGTTCTAAGGGATTCTGCCCATAGTAGTAGATATAATGATCATCTGAATTAAATTCGCCCATTCTGGTGCATTTTAGTGGACTGATTCCTTAAATGTCAATGTTCACTCTTGCCATCTCCTGTTTGACCACTTCCAATTTACCTTGATTCATGGATCTAACATTCCAGTTTCCTATACAGTATTATTCTTTAAAGCATCAGACTTTACTTTCACCACCAGACACACCCACAACTGGGTATTGTTTCCACTTTGGCTCAGCCTCTTCATCCCTTNATGTTCACTCTTGCCATCTCCTGTTTGACCACTTCCAATTTACCTTGATTCATGGATCTAACATTCCAGTTTCCTATACAGTATTATTCTTTAAAGCATCAGACTTTACTTTCACCACCAGACACACCCACAACTGGGTATTGTTTCCACTTTGGCTCAGCCTCTTCATCCCTTCTGGAGCTATTTCTCCACCCTTCTCCAGTAGCATATTACGTAACTACTGATCAGGGGATTTCTTTTCAGTGTCATATCTTTTTATCTTTTGATACCATTCATGGGGTTCTCAAGGCAAGAATTGCTGAAGTAGTATTCTTATGCCTTGGTATTCTCATATAAATTATATTCAGATGTATTTTGATTATTAAAATGTTATCATACAAATTACATAGAAAGTTCTGTAATTTGTTTTACAAATTGCTTAATATATTGTGGGAATTTTGGCATGATATTAAATGTTCTTCTGCAACATAATCTTTAATGACTTCATCATATTTAATTATACAGACAAACTACCATTTATTTAACCAAATGCATTGCTTGGTTATATGTTTTTCTTACTTTCCTCTCATTAAATTATAAATTGCTTCTTTAGCTTGTTCATACTCTTTTACTAAGTAATTCCACTTATAGGAATTGAACCAAAGTAAATTATCTTAAATGAAAAAAATTGCATGAAGATGTTGATCATAGCATTATTTATCATGAAAAATTGGAAATTACCAATTTACTAACACTTGGTAAATGGCTAATTATGATATGTCCACTTATCAGAATGTTATGCAAGTGTTTAAAATAAAGATGTTTAAAATGCTCAAGGAGACTGAAAAATATGTTTTATAAATAGGCTATATGTGTATATATACTCTTTAATTGGTAATATGAAACTATAGCTATAGGAAAAAGTTTAAAAAGATATACACCAAGTTAAAGTTAGTTAATACCAGGGAGTAGCATTTGCTAGGAGAGTGAAGGGAGTAAGTACTAAATTCTTTTAGTACTTGATAAGTACTTTTGTTTGAATATTTTATAGAACTTATGTTATAAAAATTTTTTCGAAAATAATTTTTCAAAATAGATTGTGTTGTGCATTGAATATAGAATGCAATGCCCTAAGGACAAAATAAGCCTTCTGTAAAAAAGCAACACTAAAGAATTGTTTAGTTATAAGCAAGTGCATGAACAGAGTCTAGTATTTAAAAGGAGACTAAAACCTCTCAGCTTGGCCAATGAATATAGCACAGGAGCATGAATCCCAGTTAAACCAGAATTATTTCCTAAGTCACACTGGACACCCTAATCACTAGCTCCTAGTGGACAGAGACTGGAGACTGGGGGTCCATAGAGGCTGATGGATATACCCAGAGTCAAGTACATGTGGTTCTCATTTTAGAGTGTGGGCTCAAGGAGATCCTGGAGGAGACTGAATGTGACAATGGAAAATGCATTCCATGGGGAAAAGCAGAGACATTACTTTGCCGACTAAGGTCAGTCAAAGCTATGGTTTTTCCAGTGGTCATGTATGGATGTGAGAGTTGGACTGTGAAGAAAGGTGAACAGCGAAGAATTGATGCTTTTGAACTGTGGT
>SJYX01014594.1:0-17987 GCA_006410675.1 Oreotragus oreotragus
AAAAAAAAGATGCATGGAAAGAAGATGTAAGGTCCGGAAGTACAAAGGTCCAGAGGTACAAATCGTTGTCAGTCACTGTTGTTTTTATTTTTTAATTTTACTCCAATCGCCCCCTGTGCCAGTTGCAGCTGTGAGCACAGGGAAGGTGAGCCGTGCGCTGGAGCTGTCACCTCGGAGCCGGTGCTGCAGGCCTCCTGGGTGATGCATGAGCGTCGCATCTGTCGCGTGTCTTCTAGAAGATGTATAGCTGTTTAATACAGAGCTGTATTATCATTAGCTGTTAGCTGTTATCGTTAGGAATATTATTTGTGGTAATAACTATGCTCTTATTAACCCCTGCATGAGCCCTTCTCAAGAAAAAGCAAACACACTGTCAGGAGCTACTTTGCATCTTTTGCTTTGGGGGTTTTTTGTCAGTTAGAAAATGCCAGAAGGATAAGTTTTTTAATATGTAAAATTTTGACTGAGGATATGCCAGTGCTTCCACAGTCTCATTGGAAAATTTTAGTATAGCTTTTCTAAAATTGCAAGTTGTAAGATCAATGTGTTCTTTTTTTCTAGAGTCAACAACACATTTTGCTTACAAGAAGACCAGTGTTATAAACAGGATAGGTCACTAACTTTTCTCCTTTTATAGCCTGGGCAATTTTCAGACCCTCTATCTATTTCAAGGCCATCTCATATATCATTGCAGGGAGAAGAACCACCATAGAACTCTAAGCAGGAAGCTCCCTGGCAGTCCAGAGGTTAGGACTCAGTGCTCCCTCTGCCAGGGGCTCTGGTTCCATCTCTGGTCAGGGAACAGAGATCCTGCAAGCTGAGTGGCATGGCCAAAACACCACCTCTGAATACCTCAAAGATCAGATGGACTTCTCCACAATCTTTCCTCCTCTCTGCTCCAAGGGCTGACACGTAAGCTCTTAGGAGACCTATACTACGTTATTCTCCTTCACCTGTGAATTTCCATTTGCTTGTTGTTGTTGTTCAGTTGCCCAGTCACGTCCGACTCTTTGAGACCCCATGGACTGCAGGTTGCCAGGCCTCCCTGTCCCTCACCAACTCCTGGAGTTTGCCCGTGTTCACGTTCATTGCATCAGTGATGCTGTCCAGCCGTCTCATCCTCTGATGCCCTCTTCTTCTTCTGCCCTCGATCTTTCCCAGCATCAGGGACTTTTTCAACGAGTTGTCTGTTCCCACCAGATGACCAAAATACTAGAGCTTCAGCATCAGTCCTTCCAGTGAATATTCAGGGTTGATCTCCCGTAAGATTGACTGATTTGATCTCCTTGCAGTCCAAGGGACTGTCAGGGTCTTCACCAACACCACAGTTCAGAGGCGTAAATTCTTTGGCATTCTACTTTCTTTATGGTTCAGCTCTCACAACCATATGTGACCACTGGGAAGACCACAGCCTTGATTATATGGACGTTTGTCATCAGAGTAACACCTCTGCTTTTCAATACACTGTTTAGGTCTGTCGTCCTTTTCCTGCCAAGAAGCAATCATCTGATTTCATGGCTACAGTCACTGTCCACAGTGATTTTGGAGCTCAAGAAGGGGAAAACTCACTGCTTCCACCTTTTCCCCTTCTACTTGCCCTGCAGTAATGGAGCCGGATGCCATGTTCTTAGTTTAATATTTAGTCTTAAGCCGACTCTTTCACTCTCCTCCTTCACCCTCATCAAGAGGCTCTTTAGTTCCTCTTCGCTACCTGCCATTACCATATATCATCTGCATGTCTGAGGTTGTTGATGTTTCTCCTGCCTGTCTTGATTCTGGCTTGTAACTCCTCCAGCCTGGCATTTCTCATGATGTGTTCAGTGTATAGGTTAAACAGGATGACAGCAGACAGCCCTATCGTACTCCTTTCTTGATCTTGAACCAATCTGTTGTTCCACACAGAGTTCTAACTAGATGAGTGTGAATATCTCATCATCTACAATTTCACTGAAGACTCATGGAGTTGAGAAAATCTCCTCTGTGTTACCTAGCATGTTTTAGGGCTTTAATATATGTATATATATATTAAACAGCAGCAGTAACACTTTAGCTTGATTTTCCCCACTATTGTTTTGTTTAAAATTCCGTATAACAAAACTTTATGCCCTTAAGTCATAAAGTCACTATTAAACAAACGTGGGCAGCTGCTGATGAGTCTGGTTGGATTTTCAACAGTTATTCGGTCATCCAACAAATATGAATTGAGAAACTACCATGTTCTAGGTACTTGAGATCCATCAGTGAACAGAACAAAGATCCACCCTCCTGGAACTTATGTTTTAGAGCCTGACAATAAACAGCAGAGATAATAAACAGGTACATTATGCGGAATTTTAGAAGATGGTGACAGAAAAGTTGCAATAGAGCAAAGGAAACAGGTCAGAGCGGAGGTGGGAGTCAAATTGCCACTTAAAGTAGGGTGGTAAGGGGATTTCTCTGGCTGCCCAGTGGTTGGGACTGTGTGCTTTCACTGCCAAGGGCGAGGGCTCAATCCTTGGTGGGGAAACTTAAGATCCCGCAAGCCTTGAGGCTTGGCCAAAAATAATAATAATGACGATAATAATGAAATAGGTTGGTAAGGATAAGCCCAGCTGAGAAGGTGAAGTGTTAGCAAAGGCTTGAAGGAGTGAGGGACTTATGTATCATTATATATATATGCATATATTTGGGAGGAGAGCGCTTGAGGCAAAGGGAACAGCCCTGTGTGTCCGAGGATAGCACTGAGGCCGGGAGGCTTGTGGAATGAGAAGGGTTAAAAGCAATAGGAAATGAGGGGGGAGGTCGTCATAAGGATTTCACATTTACTTCTAACGGAGAGGAAACCGTCGCAGTGTTGAACAAAGAAGAGACCTGGTTCAGTTTAGTTCAATTCAGTCGCTCAGTCGTGTCCGACTCTTTGCGACCCCATGAATCGCAGCACACCAGGCCTCCCTGTCCATCACCATCTCCCGGAGTTCACCCAGACTCACGTCCATCGAGTCCATGATGCCATCCAGCCATCTCATCCTCGGGCGTCCCCTTCTCCTCCTGCCCCCAATCCCTCCCAGCATCAGAGTCTTTTCCAATGAATCAAGTCTTCGCATGAGGTTGCCAAAGTACTGGAGTTTCAGGACTCTATTTTATTTATTGTATTTTTAATTTTTTTCGCTGCGTCTCATGGCTTGTGGGAGCTTAGTTCCCTGACCTGGAATCAAACCTGTGCCCCCTGCAGTGGAAACATGGAGTCTTAACCCCTGGAGAAATCTCAGGACTCATATTTTAAGCCGATGCCTCTGGAATCTGTGGTGGGAGTTGACTGTAGGAAAAAAGGGTAGCAGCAGTGACACCAGGCAAAGGTGGCTGCCTTGAGCCAGGTGAGAGCTGATGGTGGCTGGAGCCAGAGTGGGAAGTGGTGAGAGGCAGTTTAGATATATTCTGAAGCAGAAGCAACAAGATCTCCTGGTGGACTGAATAGTTCTCAGTTGTAAATAAAAGAAGTCAAGAGCTCTTGACTGTCAAGAGTTTTGGCTTGAAACTGCTCTCAAGTGAGATGGGAGAGGCTATAGCATGATTTTCTTGGGTTTGGGGACAAGGAGAGGGGAGAGATCAGTTTAGCTTTGGACATGTTGAATTTGAGATTATTTGCTATGCTCAGATGGGAAAGCGTCTGTCTGCAATGCAGGAGACCTGGGTTAAATCCCTGGATTAGGAAGATCCTCTGGAAAAGGAAATGGCAGCCCACTCCAGTACTCCTGCCTGGAAAATTCCATGGATGGAGGAGCCTGGTAGGCTACTGTCCATGGGGTCACAAAGAGTCGGAGATGACTGGGCAACTCAACAACAGCAACAGTTAAAGTGGAGATGCCCACTGAGCAGTTGAATATATGGGTCAGGCGTTTAGAACGAGGGCTGGACTGGAGATCGGCCTGTGCACATTGCCAGAATAGACGTGGGATTTAAAGCAGTAAGACTGGGCGGCAGTGAGTGCAAGGCTGCAGAGCCAGCAACACACTCCGACGTTAAGAGGCGAGGTGGGGGAGGTGAGGGGGAGGCGGAAAGAGAGAATGACAACGAAGGAGATGGCGTCCTGGAAATCAAGTAGGAACAGTGTATCGAGGGGGTGGAGGTGGTGATGGGGCCATGCTGCTGGTGCGGGAAGTAACTTGGGAACTGAGAACTGGCTACTTGCTGAATTTAGCGGCAAGGCGGGGGGCGGGGGCCGGTCACTGGTGGTCTCCTTGGAGCAGATTTGGAGGAAGTATGGGTTTTTCGTAGTTTTCTTCAGGAGAAAATTTAAATAAAAGTGTATTTGGAGCACTCATCAATGTTGATGCTTGACCCCGGAGCTTCTATCGAAACACATGTTAAAGGGACCCAGAAACATCATGATCTCTGCTTTAAAAATATTTGTATAACCTTTGTATCTCCCTGGTGGCTCAGATGGTAAAGAGTCCATCTGCAATCCAGGAGACCAGGGTTTGATCCCTGGGTCGGGAAGATCCTGTGCAGAAGGAAGTGGCAATCCACTCCAGCACTCTTGCCTAGAAAATCCCATGGACGGAGGAGCCTGGCAGGCTACAGTCCATGGGGTCGCAGAGGGTTGAACATGACTGAGGAACTAACACACACCTGACAGCTTTACTGAACGGTATATATATATATGTATATATATATGTACATATATATGTACATGCCGTACAGTTTATCTGCTTAAAGTGCACAGTTCAGTGGCTTTTAGTCTGTTTACAGAGTTGTACAACCATCACCCCAGTCAATTTTAAAACATTTTCATCACCCTAGAAAGAAACCTCACACCTATTAGTGCTCATTGCCTCTGCAACCCTCAGTCCTAGCCATCCACACATTTACTTTCTGTTTCTATAGATTTGGTGCTTCTGGATATTTCATATAGGTGGAGTCATGTAATAACATCTTTTGTGAGTGGCTTCTTCCCCTCAGCATAAGGTTTTCAAGGTTGGTCTGTGTTCTAACATGTATGAGTATTGAGTACTTTTCATGGCTCAAAAATAGCCCATTGCATGGATAGACCATATTGTAAATGCCATTGATCAGCTGATGGACACTTGGGTTGTTTCTGCTTTTTGACTCTTGTGAGTAATACTGCTATGAATTTTTGAATACAAGTGTTTGTGTGGACATGTGTTTTTTGGAGTATGTTCTTAGGAGTAGAATTAAATTTCTACTTTCCTACTAACACTAATATTTAGCTTGTATTGGTACTGCCACATTTCAGGGCTCCAGGTGAAGAAATGAGAGGGTTAAAAAGGAGGACCTGGAATGCATCTCTTTCTTTTCCTGGTCCTAAGTTCTCAGAGCTTTTCAAACAACAGTTACTTTGAATTACTGCAGTGTTCAATGAATAGATATTTTTCTTTGGTCTGTTTTGGAACATAAAACTGTAGTAAGCCACATCAGGAAGGGTAGAGAGTGAGGGAGAGAGTTTACCTGCATTGACTTACTGAAAAATTAGTTACTTTCAGAATCCAGGTCATTGTTTACTTTCAGCTGCATAAAAATCTTCAAGTAGATCTTATTACAGCATCTTCAAAACAAAGATGACAGGAAAGGCAGCCAAATACATTGACTTTGAGGAGAGAAAAAAAGACTTGTAACTGCCTATCAGTCCGTGAATTTACTTCTGGGGAGCACCAATTAAAAATCTCAAACATGTGGCATTTATATTTCATTTATATTTATAAATATAAATCTATTTATATTTAATATAATTCAGTGGAATTATATTAATATGAGTTTTATCAGATATGATTGCATGTGTGTGCATGTGCACATGCATGTGTGTGCGTGATTTTAAACATTTCCATAATGAGTTCCCAAGTGCTTTTTTGGCCGTGGTTATTAAAGCTTGTGTGCTTGCGATTTATTTGGCAAAATGCCTTTAGTGAAGAAAGGATATAGTGTTCTCTTGGTTCTTTGCCCAAAGTAATTTTGGAGAAGTCTGTGACTGTGTTTAGTTCACGTCATTCACTGGAGACAAGTCATTGTAATATTTGATCACAATCGGTTTACAGTTGTTTTATCATGTTTTCATGCTGAATATCTACTCAGACATCATAGCAGAACTTAATGGCTACTGTTTTATTTGTACATAAAATGTTTTATAGCCCTTTTTTTTTTTGCAGTACACATCAGGTTTCAATCATCATTGCTGCGTAGTGAGAGGAAAGCAATGGATAAAGAGCTATCAAAAATCCTCAACTACATTAAGTTTTATTTCAGGTCACCTTGTCATAAAAGATATTGAATGTATTTTGTGGCTTTCCCCCTGACATGTTAGCCATGGTAGAAGGGTTACAATGTTTGGAGGAAACCATATGAAATGGGGAGCTTCACCTTTGCATTTGTTTTGCATTGGAAGAGGGTCTACCAGTATTCAGAATGGCTCCTAGGTAGCCATAAAAGGCAGCATGTTATTATTCTTGGCATTTACAGTAGATGATCTTCTTCACTGTACGGCTACAAATTTTGTCACTGTTGTGTTACTCTAACACCTGCTTTGTGAGGCAGACTCACATCACAGGATGTCATTTACAACTACCAAATGCTGGAGGCTCCTTTCAGACAGGCCAGGATCTGCTAACTGTGGAAGCCTTGCTTCACCAGTGACTTTGGGTGGGTTCACTGCTTATCTCCAAAGTGTCAGTTCTCACTGTTCCTTCTTTTCCCCAAAAGGTTGGTCCCTAGGCCTTCTGAAAGCTGCTGTCATTCTATATGTTTGAGTCTTTGTGGTTGAAGAAGCTCCAGTTAGAAAACTGTAATTAATGGGAAACTTTGACATCCAGCTGAGAAAATTAGTTTGCATCAAAAAAGACAAGATAGAGGATTAAAGAAATTTTAGTCCTAATCTAATTAACACCAATTAAAAGATGCAGATAAATTTGCACCAACAAATTGTTAATTATGCACCAATTTACCTTTTCTGCAACCAAACCAAAATTAGGAAAATATTATTATCCTTTTTTTTTGTTTTAGGAGCAGGTTTGTTACAATCATCTTTTGTATAATTAAAGAAGTAGGCAGTAAGCATTTCACTCTCTTGATATTTTTATGTAGGTTAACTCTTTAAAAACAGAAAGTGCAAGGTAATTCTCTCAGTGTTCATTCACTCACCACACATCTAATGAGGGCTGACCCAAGTGTTGGTCCTTGCTCCGGGCTGACCCAAGTGTTGGTCCTTGTACTGCTAATATGCCGCTCCTTTAGAAAAAAAGCTTTGTGACCTAAATTGTACAGCTAATTAAACTCTGCACTCAGTACATGTTTTAAAGGGGAGACTGCAGTTTTTTGGGAGCATCAGGAAGTGCTCTTTAACGTCCCAGAACTCCTCTCTAGCAATGTGGTCTTTTGGAGTATTCTCACTTACACCTTCCTCACTTGGAGGATCTGAGTGAGGAATCTTTACCGGAGCGGTGCTCAGATGTTCACTGTGCTGGGACTTTCTGTTTATCTTTTGAGTCACTCTTGGAGCCCCTCAGATGGGGATGTGAATAGCTGTGTGTGTGGAGGGGGGGGTGGTAGTGAAGCACAGACCCGTTATATCTGCAAAGGGCCCGTCTGTCCAGGTGTCGCCTAGTAAGTAACCACAACCCATTTCATATGAACCGTAATTCTACTGCTTACAAAATGGGAGGAGGATACTGAGGAGATGTCTGTTTGAAATGGAAAGAAATGTTCTAAAGACAAGATTGCTCTAGCCATTGATTATATACAACATTCAGCAACTGTCTTCAGATTTCCAGGAGCCTGTTCAACTTCCTTTGGAGAAAATATTTGACCTGTCAAGTCCTGGTGTGTGAAATGGCATCCTAAAGTGTATTATTCTCCAGCGTGCATATTTAGAATTTAAATAACAGTATCTAAATGCCTATGTTTGATTCCTGGGACAATATTTAATATAAAAATTTAGGATGCTCAGTCTGCATTTTTCGGTAATTGTTTGGGAAACCTTTGCATTCAGGACTGTGATGGAAACCAAAATGGTATATATAGTGGCGAAGATTCAGTGGCTAATGTTTTTATGGATAGTGGCAGCTAGAAGTTAGCCTCTAATGGGAGAATATCAATATGGCAATGCCTACAACAGCAAACGGAAGGCATTCTTTAAAAGCAGTGTCTCCCTCCACGTGTGTACACGAGAATATCTGATGCCACAGTTTTTTTAAAGGTTTGTTCATTTTTGGCTTCGCCGGGCTTTTGTTGCTGTGCCAGGGCTCTCTCTGGCTGCAGTGCAGAGACTTCTCACTGGCGGCTTCTCCTGGGGAGCACAGTAGGCGCACAGGCTTCGGTAGCTGTGGCGCCTCGGCTCTGTAGTTGCAGCACATGGGCTCTAGAGCGCGGGCTCAGCAGTTGGGGAACACAGGCTCAGGCGCTCCATGGCTTGTGAAATCTTCCCAGACCCGGGATCAAACCCATGTCCCCTGCATTGGCAAGTGGATTCTTAGCCAGTGTACCACCAAAGAGACCCTGTGAGTAATCTTTAAGAAGAACATAGCATTGCGGTTTCCTGAGTCTGAAGAGGTGTGGAAACTAAATGCAGTGACCGATTTGGGATTGGGTCATGGGCCAGGAAAAAAATGGACATAAGTTACATCATTGGGACAGTTTATGAGATATCGGTTATATCTATGGAATAGATAACAGCATGGTACCAATGTTGTTCTTGATTTTGAACATTGTGGTGCACTTGTGTAGGAGAGTGTCCTTGATTTGGGGGAGTATTTAGGGGTAACGGGACACAATGTTTACAACTTACAAATGGTTCAGAAGAAAATATAAGCACACGTATCATATATGAACATCAGTCAATCGATAGAGAGAGGAAGTCGTAATAAAGCAATTGTGACAAAATGTTAACACTTGGTGAGTCTGGTAAGGGGTATTCAGGAGTTTTGTGGTGCTATGCTTGCAGCTTTTCTGTTAGTTTGAAATTATTTAAATAGAAATGTTGGATTCCTCCCTCAAATTAATAAAACTTCTTATGCGTGATTCCAGAAAGAGGTCAGAAGGTCTCCTTATGATAGGGGTCCTCAGACAAAGGCTGCCGCTCTGTCACATGTGGAGGGTCAGTCGCACCGACTCAGTCAAAACAGATTCTGAAGATGAATATCCACCAGGGCAGCAGACTGGCTTTGTTCAAAAGTTTAATATATTTCTTAAAAATCTATCAGCCTGATGGAATCGTGAACTAAACGATCCCTTCTGGGTCTATAAATAACAAGGTAAAATGTTCTTAAGTCCATTTATTTCTCACACATCCCTCCCCTGTAAGACTGAGCCATGGGTTGAGGTGAACCCCAGATCAGCAGTTCACCGTATTGTATGTTCCCTTTCAGACAGGACTTCACAAAGACCCTCTTTTATAAAGAAAACAACCAGCCAATAAAACAGCATTAGAGTACATTATATATGTGACCAATCATTTTATAAAATCTGATGTAAGCCTTCAGGCATAATTGGAGTTCTTAGCAAAATACTTTGGTTTTTAATATTTCTATGACCCTCTAAGGGGGACTTAGCAATTACTCTTAAATTTTCAAAGTGGTACATGGAGTTTTAGCTGTGTGACTTCCATTAAAGCCCATAGGAGTCTTGTTGCTAAAACATCAGACAACTCATGAAAATGTGCCCCTTCTTGTGAAATTGTTAGAGGTAATGGGTGTGGAAGTGTAGCCCGGTATTTCTGGCACATTTACAGGCTTTCTGCACTTGTTTCAAATTTTATACTTTTATAAAGACTCAACAGTTCTATAGGAATTGTGTGTGTGTAGGGGGGAGCCTATTATGTGTATTCCTAAAGTGAAGGGTAGAAAACTAAAGGAGAACTGATTTTAAAAAGTTCTAAAATAATTCTTCAAGGAAATGCTAGTGTTTAAAAAATATGTATCATCTTTACTTCAAAATTCACATATGAGCTCCCAGATTGCCTTTGTTGTGGTGGTTTAGTTGCTAAGTCATATCTGACTCTGTGGGACCCCATGGACTGTAGCCTGCCTTGCTCCTCAGGGCTGGGAGAGCCCTGATCATGGGATCTTCCAGGCAAGAGTACTGGAATGGGTTGCCATTTTCTCCTCCATGGGATCTTCCTGACCCAGGGTTCGAACCCACGTCTCCTGCGTCCCCTGCATTGGCAGTCATATTCTTTACCACTGAGCTACCTGGAAAGCCAAAGTATGCCTCAAAGTAATGCTATTAAAAATGACATTTAATGACAGGCTTTCAGTGTAGTAATCACATATAAGGTTTTGGGTTTTCATCAGCCTCTTCTTTCGAGACCTACATGACTTAAGCATCATCTGAGCAAAACTTCAGTCCTTCAGAATGGGGGTGGGGAGTGGGGGTCTTCCCAGAGGACAAGCTTTAAGGTTTGCTGAGTCCCCTTTTCTGCCAGGAACCCTCCACATATTCTCGGTTCAGGGTCCTGGCACAGCCTCAGGTGGTGGCCTTGTTGGTGACCCAGCCAAGCCCTCCCCAGGTGCACCCCAATCCCTCTTAAGGCAGAAACACCCTTGACATTCTGTTTCCTCAGCCTTTGGAAGGACGCTGGAGACCAGGAACTGGCTTCCGACATAGATATATTTGTTTTAACACATTCTAAGGAAGAGAGAAGGGAGGGTGAGAGAGGAAATGGGGGACTCAGTGATTACTTCTTGAGTTAATTATTGTTGGCTCAGTTTCAGTGGTGCTCTGTTTTGCTGTAGATTCTTTTTACGAAGCAGTATTGAATTATTTTTATTTACAAATCAGACCTCAGAAAGATCCTATAGGGCATACTTTTCTCCTGAAATCTCTACTAATGTATGAAGAGTAGATTTTAGGATGGGTTTTTTAAATGGGGTAACTTGATGTAGAACCAATTTTTCAACAAAGCATTGAATGAGTAGCATGGCTTAGGCGTGAGCTAGGCCACTGATTTGCTGTGTCCCAGCTGGAGTCAGAATTAGGGACTGTCTAAATAAGGGAATTTCAGAAAGGCAGAGGAGAAAACCAAGGTACAAATGGGAGGAAATAAGCCATTGTTCTTTTAAAAAGCAGAGTAACCTCGATAATGAGAGGCTATGAAATAAGTCTTTTTATAACAGTAACTTCTCAACTTCACAGCCCTAAGAGCGCCCAGGGTCACTTTTGGAGCGCCCCAGGGCTACACCTGCCTCGCATAGATTAGGGCCTGCTGCAGCTGTCTTCATTTGCAAGACTAAGGTGTAGCCCGATGAGGCACTGGGTCTCAGCAGGGAGCGCTCCTTCTCGATCTCAATAGGCTGGCATTTCGGATTAAGATGGCCATTGCAAGCCAGGCTCAGAAACTGCAAGATGAGGCAGTAACTGTTGCTTGGGTTTTATGTATCTAACCTTACGAGGTATGAAGCGGGAACCCTTGTTATGTGGCTGCCTTGAATTAGCCACGCTATTTGCAATCAGCCCCGCTGTAGGGCAGCTGCCTAACCATCTAGTGCATCCAGGGGCCAAGCTTCCCTTTGGCACACAGACACGTTTGTAAGGAATGTGTGGATGTGTAGGGTGATCCATTGATGAGGACAAAAGGGAATGTCTTTGGAACCCATACCCGTCAGTGTCGGTCTGTGGGTTGGATACGCCTTCTCTGCAATGTGCATTTGTTTCACAGAAAATACAATTAGGATAATTCTTGTGTGTTCTCTCCAGGAAGGAAGTGGTATACTGCTTGTGAATGGTAGGCTAAATGAGGGAATCATTAAAGGGTTTTTAATAGACTTTGGAACCAGAAGACATAAGGGACTATCGTTATGTCGCTTTAATTGAGAAATATTTTGCAGTATGAGGAGGCTTAATCAAATTTTCATTACATACCTGGCCAGGGACTAGCTCAATGTTTCTTTAAGCGATTTGATAAAATGCACATGGCAGACTTGTTAGTTATGTGAGAATAGGCAGGGAGGGCTTACGTCTCTCTTGTGGGTGCCTAAGCATCAGATACTTGGTTTACTGTGTTGGGTTGACTGCTTCTGTTCTAATTTCTAATGAACTTTACCACCAGACTACTTGATCGTGACTAAACCCAGGAACAATGCAAATGGAATTGCCCCCTGATGGGGAGGAATGGGCCCAGATGGCCCTTAAAAGGTGATAATTAGGAAATATAGCATATCTGAGTAGCTAGAAACAGAGAAACTTGTTAAAGACAGTCAATCTGTTTGAAGCAATGGTCTTTCCCTTAATTATATGCATTTTCATTTAGAGTTGCTTTAAAGTAAAATTCTCCCAGGAAAATTCTTTAATAGTAGATGAAACCTAGAAACCACACATTTTTTTGCTACTCTGTTTCAGATTATTTAAAACATTCTTTCCTTCATACATTTTTTGTTTTCTCGATCTGTGTAACAGACTTGCTGTGTGTGTTTTAAGGGGCAGTTTTAGGTTATTTTAGCTCTTATGCTAAAACAGTGGGGGAGTGATTAAAAGTGAGAAAAATATTGGTATATATTTGTAAACTGAGCTTTTAAAATTAAAATAGTTGCAGGATATTACAGTCTGTGATTTCATATACTTTGTAAGATTGCCTTAGAAGTATTGCCTTCTTGGCAACATAATCTCCAGATTCTTCTTGAATATGTCATTAAAATAATTTTACATATGACAGGTTGGACTTTTTAAGCCTTATCTTTTTATGTGAATTAACATATTTGCATTTGCTAATGATATCATTCCTTAAGCTTTTCTTTAGTTCAAAAAAAAAAAAATTTAAGCATACAGACTCAGTATTTCCAGGAGAATAGCAAGTGAACTGAGAATGAGGAAGTGGTGACATGAAGAGAGAAGCAATGTGTTCAGTGTCTCTTCCAGCTTCAATGTGGGACGGAGTGTAGTGAAAATAGCTGATGCTGGAAAGGAACGTACAGAGCAAGAAAAAGCTATAATGGCCAGAGGCAACTTCTTCCTTATTTGTAAATTCAGGAAGTAAAATGACATTAAAGCGCTAAATCACATTATTCCAGATATTTTGGCAGTTATATTTTGGCAACTGGGTTGCTTTCCTGAAATGACTCAACACGATCATTCATCCTGACAAAAGCCAGAGGTACAGATGTACCTTTTGGGACTGTGGCCAAGGTAAGGCCTGCACTTTCTAGGTCTGCCCACTCAGGTATTGAAGGATGCTCCATAAAGTAAGCCTCACACCCCAAGCATTGCCCCTCATACCCTTAGCAAGTGGCTGGCTGAACTCAACACTCTGAAGTGTTGAAGGTCTTAGCATCCAGCCCTTAGGGCTTAATACAAATCCATCCATGAAGTATCTTGTTCTACTCAACGACTTCTTATCAAGTCTTTGACAGTTTAAGCCTAGTTATTGAAAAGTGGGTATGGTTCATTCTCAATTTCAGAATTCAGAAGCACATATACCAACACAGAATGAAGAAGCACTGTGCTTCCTTCAGCAAGCTTCGGGGGGAAAGGGAATCAAGAATGAGCCGTGAGCGCACTATTTGCAGGAAGGTTTGAATTGGATCCTTGCGATCATTGACAGGTTGTCCCAGAGGAATAGTCTGGTGCAAACTTCTCTTGTTATCAGTGAAAAACAAAAATTATTTAGTGCAGGCATGCTGCAGGGGAAGAAAAAGTCAGGAGGAAAACTGGAGATAAAAATAATTTCTATCTTTAATTCCATGATTCACAGCAAGGAAGGAGTAGGGTTTACATCCCATGTGCCAACTATATCTGCAAGTAAATGCTTTTTGAAGATTGTACTCAGTTATTTCAACTTCAGGAATGCAAAAAGATCTAGCACCGTTTATGAGTGGTTACGTTTATTTACTATTGCTTTCTAGATGTGACCCTACTTGAAACTTTTATAGTTGTTGAAAATTTTATCCACCACAGAACAAGATCTGAGGAGAAAAGCAGCTTTAACCTAACTTGTCTTTTCTTAGGATATGGAAACATGATTTGCTGTAACAATATTTAGAATTTTGCTTAACAGCAAATAAAAATAGCCAAGTTGAAATAGCCCAGGAGATGGATGGTGATTAACTCTGCATTCTTTTCTAGAAGGTTTTATTAACTAGCTTTCTAACTCAAATAGGTTACATCCTTTGAGCAGTAAATTGCATTCCATTTGCAAGCTCTGCAGATGAAATTTGCATGCGGCCTAAATGCTATCCGCATTGTTGTGTTAAGTAGAATTTATCTCCCTAGACCTCCCCCGCATCCCCCAGTGGAAAGTGTTACCCACTTTTCTTGCTGGAAGGACAGGTCCCATGTAGTTTGGTTATTTGGTGCCATCTTCTTTTTTGATGTTAAATCCACTAAAGCCGGTCATGCCTGGCGGTACCAAGTGAGCTCTTTCCGGTGTTCTGGTCTGCTAAGCATTTGGAGTTCTTTGCTGTTCATTTACATGGAATGTTTTCAGCTTCTGTCTTTGCTTTAAGAGCTGATTAAAAGGAACCTTTTAAAAAAATTAAAAGGAGGTAGTTTTTAGAGTAGATTTTTCCTTTCTGGAATCTTCCTCTTGTCTCCAACCCCCTATCCCCGGTGACCACCTTCCCTGGCCACCTCAGCCTTCCCCACAGCATGTATTTTAAAAAAGAATTATGAAGGTATTTTAGGAAGCACATTAATAATGCACAGCTTGGAGGAGAAGACAGGACTGGGCAACTTCCCCATCACCAGTTGATCATCAGAGTTCTAGTTCTTGTCATTATGATCTGACAATGTTCCTGAACAGCTGCCCTTCAGAGAACGCTGATACTTAGACACACCTTCCTGTCCCTCATCTGACTTACAAGCACAATTCCTTTGAAAGAGTCAATATCAAACTTACATATGAGGATTTAAATATTTAATGAAGTGGATTCCTTTTCCATACATACTTTTCAGCTCAACGGGGATGGGGTGTGGAAATCCCACCTATTTTAAAAAATCATTAATTACAGACTTCTGACATTTTCCTTTTGAATTTCTTCAGGAGGGAAAGTTATTTGAATAACAAACAAACAAACAAAAAACCCTCCTCACAGATAGCTGTCAGCCTCCTACTTCAACAAAAGCTTTCTGTCATCCTGAGACCTACAGTGTCCTGTTTGGTTAGAGGCAGCAGGGTGGTATAGACAGTACTGAAAGGCTTGGGTTAATAAGCACTTTCTGGATTCAGTCTCTCTCCTGATTAGCCCTTGGATTACTGCTTCGAGTTTCTAATGCCTGTCGCCACCCCGTGCAGAATTTCTAGCATGGCTGTCTCTCCTGCCGATGCCTCTCTTTAGATGCCCTATTGGTAGGTAGCTTGAAAATTTGTCAGCATTATGGTTTTCAGTGGAACAGAGAGCAAAGAGCTTAAGCATTACTCCTTATTTTATTGACCTAAAGGTCATTTTCTTAGTGAATAACCAAGTTGGTCTAGAGTTGTAAATTAACTGTGCAAACTAATTTTTAGACACGTGTTTTTAGGTCTTTAGTTCAAACCAACTCAATATAGAACCTCTGGTTTGTTTTTTTGGAGGAGGTAGCAGGGCCAACTCCAGGGGATCGAGGAAGACAGGAGAGCCTGGTGGGCTACAGTCCACGGGGTCGCAGAGGCACGACTTAGTCACGACTTGTTGAACAGCAGCAACAAGGAGAGGATCAGAGGCCCTTCGCTTGCCTCTCAGTTGGTGTTCCCTACGGAGCTTCCAGAGCCCCAACGTTCAAAACACGTTTGTGTAATGAAATAGGACTGAAATGATAGTTTCTTGTGACTGTGTATTAGATTGAACCATAGGAAACTGCTGCTGTCTGACCACTTTTGACATACAAAAACAGCATTAGAGTACCAAAAATTTTTAGTGTAATAACACCTCCTGATAAGAGAATGGAGAAATAAGAAAGCCTGAGGAATTAGACTATAAGCTCATTATAAGCAAATAATGACCCCTTCCCTCCCTCCCTTCATCCTTCCTTCCTTCTTCCACAGTCACTTGTTGAGTCCCCTCTATTGTATGTACTGCTGGTACTAGGGATGAAAGGGATAGTTACTGCACCCAAATTGCTTAAAAGACAAATAAATATCAGCTGCTCCACATGATGGTGAAAACAGAGCCTGGAGGGTGATGGGAACACAGAACCGGAATTTCTAGAATCCTCAAAACCTGAAACTCATGCTGCACAGAGTGCTCTAAATCCTTGTGTTTTTAGAATGTTACTTCTGTGGACTGTATCACAGTAACAGTAATCCAGAAGTAGAAACTCAGTGTCTATTCTTCAAATCAGGAGGTATCCAAGAGAGCAATGAATCCGGTAACCTGTTCTCTCCCTTCATTCATGCTTTCCTGTTAAGAAAGTGCTTAGCATCCTTACTGTGTTCTTAATACAAGCAGAGGTGGCTTATATAACAGTCCTTTTCCCTTAGTCACATTACTCCCAACCCTAAACTCCCATAGCATTTTAAAATAAGATTTGGGAATTCTCTGGTGGTCCAGTGGTTAGGGACTGTGGGCTTTCACTGCTGAGGGCCTGGGGTCAATTCCTGGTCGGGGAACTAACATCCCATAAGCTACCAAAAAAAAAAGAGTAAGTTTTATTGAAAATGAATGTGTTAGTCTCTCAGTCATGTCCACCTCTCTGTGACCCTTTGGATTTTAGCCCAGCCTCCTCTGTCCATGGGTTCTCCAGGCAAGAATACTGGGAGTGGGTAGCCGTTCCCTTTTCCAGGGGGTCTTCCAGACCCAGGGATCAAACCTGGGTCTCCTGGATTGCAGGTAGGTTCTTTACTGTCTGAGCCACCAAATTCACCCTTTAACATGTATGATTCAAAGTTTTTCACTCTGTTTACAAAGTTGTGCAATGATTAGTGCTGCTTAATCCCAGAATGTTTTCCTCGCCAGAGAAGAAACCCCATACCCATCAGCTGTCACATTCCCCTCTTCCCTTCCCTGAGAGTCTCTGGGTCCACTTTCCCAATCTTTAGATTTGCCTATTCCGGACACTTCATATAAGTGTAATTATATGGTTGTGTCCTTTCGTGTCTGTGCGCTTTCTCTCTATCGTAATGTTTTCAAGGTTCATCCCTGTTGTGGGGCTTCCCTAGCGGCTCAGACAGTAAAGAATCTGCCTGCAATGCAGGAGACCTTCCCTGAGCTGGGAAGATCCCCTGGAGAAGGAAGTAGCAATCCACTCCAGTATTCTTGCCTGGAGAATCCCATGGACAGAGAAGCCTGGCGGGCTACAGTTCACAGGGTCACAACTCTGACACGACTGAGTGGCTAACACTACTACATTCCCTGTTGTAGCACAGACTGATATTTCATTACTTTCTATGATGTCTCATTGCAAGAATATACTGCACTTTATCCATTCACGCATCACAGACATGTGGGTCATTTCCACTTCTTGGCTATTATGACTAATGCCACTGTGAACATTTGCATACATTGGGAACATATGTTTTCATATCTCTCGGGCAGACCTAGGAGTAAAATTGCTGGGTCACATGATAACTCCATGTTTAACATGTTGAAGAGCTCAGATGCATGGCATTTTGTGCCTATGTTATGAAACTTGTTAGGAAGCTGCACTCAATATGCCAGCAAATTTGGAAAACTCAGCAGTCGCCGCAGGACTGGAAAAGGTCAGTTTTCATTCCAATTCCAAAGAAAGGCAATGCCAAAGAATGCTCAAACTACCGCACTATTGCACTGATCTCACACGCTAGTAAAGTAATGCTCAAAATTCTCCAAGCCAGGCTACAGCAATACCTGAACCGTGAACTCCCTGATGTTCAAGCTGGTTTTAGAACAGGCAGAGGAACCAGAGATCAAATTGCCAACATCCGCTGGATCATGGAAAAAGCAAAGAGTTCCAGAAAAACATCTATTTCTGCTTCATTGACTATGCCAAAGCCTTTGACTGTGTGGATCACAATAAACTGTGGAGAATTCTGAAAGAGATGGGAATACCAGACCACCTAACCTGCCTCTTGAGAAATCTGTATGCAGGTCAGGAAGCAACAGTTAGAACTGGACATGGAA
>SJYX01014595.1:0-13200 GCA_006410675.1 Oreotragus oreotragus
TGTGTGTGTGTGTGTGTGTGTGTAAACACACCTTTATCCATTTATCTGTTGATGGACAGGTAGATTTCTTCCATATCTTGGCTATTATAAATAATGCTGCTATGAATATTGGAGTGCATGTACCTTTTTGAATTAGTGCTTTTGTCTTTTTTTTATTTCAGATATATATCCAGAAGGGGAATTATATGGTAGTTCTATTTTTAGTTTTTTGAGAAACCTCCATACTGTTGTCCACAATGACTGCACCAATCTACAGTCCCACCAACAGTGTACAAAGGTCCCCTTTTCTCCACATCCTCACCAGCACCTGTTATTTGTGGTCTTTTTGATGATAGCTATTCTGACAAGTGTGAGGTGATAACTCATTGTGGTTTAGATGCTCATTTCCCTGATGGTTAGTGGTGCTGAGTGTCTTTTTGTGTGCCTTTTGGCCAAGTCTGTAGAACAATTTTTGTGTAGACTCTGGCTCTGTGTGTGTTTATGTTTACTTGTTTAAACTGTTTGCATATGTTGTTGACTAAGAAGAACTAAAATTAAGGCTAAATGGGGCTAAAATGTCAAGCTGAGACAGATTCTTGAGCATAGAATTGTACATGTGAGTTCACTACTCCAGTACTGGTGTATTGGGCTCAATTAAATATCAGGAGAGGCTCAGGTACATGCTCTCCTCCAGGTACAAGGGGAGGGACATTGTGTAATCAGAAAAAGAGGCTGTGGAATACATCCCATGGTGATAACACTTTACCATTTGGTGCTGAGGCCTGTTTGGTATACTCTTGTCTGGATTTTAATAAGCAGAAGGAATACAGTTAGGCAATATGTGCTTATACTCTTACAAGCCTTACAGTTGTAATTTTAACAACGAAATGAAGACCTAAAGTTGAAGTTGTTATGGAAAACAAAAATAAATTTGGTTGTTTTGAAATTTCCAGGGACTACCTGATAGATAGGCCCTGAGATATCACATGTATTTTTATAAGAATGCTGTCTGAACAAATTATATTAGGAAGCCAATTTTCCCAAATAGTGAAGATTTAAGCTAGTTCTTGGGGTTTTCAGGTGGTGCAATGGTAAAGAATCTGCCTGCTAATACAGGAGACATAAGAGATGTGGGTTCAATCTCTAGTTCGAGAAGATCCTCTGGAGAAGGAAATGGTTACCCACTCCAGTATTCTTGCCTGACCCATGGACAGAGGAGCCTTGTGGGCTACAGGCCTTGGGGGCCACAAACAGTCAGATATGACTGAGCACACACACAAGTTGGTTCTGAATTCCATTCATTGTTTAAATTCATATTTAGCATTTTTCAGTTCAGGTTTTTAATAGTTGTTAAATCATGTTGCTGATTCAACTTCCAAAGAGGCATTTCCTCTGTAAAAAGCAATGGTTAAGAGCACAGATTCTGGCAGCAGACTAGCTGTGTCACCTTGAGTATATTTCTTAATCTCCTTTGTCTAAGTTTCCTTATCTTTTAAAAATGGTGACTTTAGACACAACTACCTCATGGGTTATTAGTAGAATTCATTGAGTTAATATACATGGAGTCCTTGGAAAAACACCTGGTACATAAGGAATATTTTGAGCAGTGGCTATTGTTATCACCCACTGTTCAAGCTTCTGGATCACTTTAGTTGAAGTACAATGCTGATATTTTGAGGCAACTTAAAAAAAAAGCTATGGTGACTCAGACAGTAAAGAATCTACCTGCAATGCAGGAGACCTGGGTTTGATCCCTGGGTCAGGAAGATCCCCTGGAGGAAGAAATGGCAACCCATTCTGGTATTCTTTCCTGGAGAACTCCATGGACAGAAGATCCTGGTGGACTATAGTCCCTGGACTCGCAAAGAGTCGGACACAACTGAGCGACTAACACCTTCATTTTCATGTCATTTACAGATACTTATCTATATGAATTATACTTTTCTGATACTAGGCAACAAAAGGAAGTCTGGAAACAAATTAGATGTTGAGGCAAATGTCAGTTCAGTTGACAACCATGACTCAAGATTTCAAAATTTCATGTATATCCAGACAGTTTTATTCTTGTCATTAACTGACTTAATAATAAAGAAATAGTTAGGGACTTCCCTGATGGTCCAGTGGTTAAGACTTTATCTTCCAATACAAGAGGCATGGATTTTATCCCTGGTTGGGAACTAAGATCCCACATGCCTCATGGTGAGGCCAGAAAAAAGAAGAAGAAATTAATATGAAATTGGAAAGCAAATGTACTTCAATTAAAAAAAATAGTTACACTTTTGAACTTGCATAGTATGTGTCTACTAATAAAATCAGTTTGATAAAGTTCCACGTAAGATTATGTTTTAAAAAAAATTCCACTGGTGAAAAACCAAAAAGGTTTAAGCCTCACTGATCTAAATAAAATAATGTCTTATACTGTAATGATAATGATGATAATAATAATATTTTTACAAAGTACAACCTTAGCTACCATCTCATCTGTTACAATAAACTGATAAATTAGGTAAGGTAGGAATTATCATTTCTGTGTTAATGATGAGAAAATTAAAGCTCACAAAATTAGAGTGACTGAGCCACATGGTTATTGTGGCCCAAAGCCAGGATTCCAGTCCAATTCTTCATTCTTTCATTCAGTGTTTTTTACCCTTCTTGTCTCACCTGCCTAAGTATTCCCATTCTGAAGTGGAAGGCATTTTTTTCCTGGGAGCTTTTGATACTATGGTTCACAGTGAGGTGCTCTTTCTGTCCCAACATGAGGGAGATTCTTGGTGCACTTTGGTTCTGATGGCCCAGAGAAGTGAATTGGGTGGTGCCACACTGGACTTAAATGGTAATGTGAGCATAAGATGAAAAGTTAATTAGGCCTTTTGCTATCTAATGAGGTTTTACATAATTTATCACCAGTAGAGAGCACTATAAGATTACAATTAATGGCAGCCCTTGAATGAAGAAAGAATTGTTTGTATCATGAATGTATTACAGAGGTAGACTTCAAGTGATTGATTTTAAGCAAGCATGATCTGCCCTTGTGATAGTAGATCATCTCCCATCAGTTGAATCTTTAGAGAACAGTCATTGCAAACTTGCATTTCCGTATAATCACAGTATGAAAAGACATAGGCACTATTTGCTTGCTGAAGTTAAATTGAAGCAGTTCAATTCTGAATCAGAATCTAGGCTTGCCTGCTTTCTCCTGAAGATCTTGCTTTCAAAGCACTGTTGGAGTGTTCATAAGCACTGTTGGAGTGTTCCTAGCATAGAGTGCCTTCTCTCCCCCAGCTCCTGAGTTGCATATGGGACTTCCCACATGCTGAATAACCTCTAACGTTGGTTGAAAATATTACAGAACTTCATTCTGACTGCTTTTATTTCTCTTGCTTGGAATTTGTGGCTGTTGAGTTTTCTTTGAACCTTGTTCTGTTTGTAAATACAAAATCTAGATTTATTTCATAAGTAGCCTTGAGTGTATTCATTGTATTCATATAGTTTATCGACATGCAGTACATACAAATCAGTGCCCAAAGTCAATGGACTGAAATACTGGCATTTAGTTGCAACCCTATTACATTATTTTGCTCCTCTAAACACTCAGACGCATCACACAATGACTTTCGTGCTGCAGAAAGCTTTGAAATGGATCTGCCTTAAAGATAGATACATTTACACTTCATATGTTTTCCATCATTTTTTTTTTACCCTTTTGCCAGTTTCCCCAACTAGCTGTATTTAAACAAATTCTTCCCCAACAGCCATTTTGTTCTCTGATTTCACCCTCCCCTGAAGTCTCAATGTGAAATTGGCAATACCATGATTGATCATTTAGCTGACAGCATCATCATGAGCATGGGCAGAAACTTAGCTCCACATCCAGTAAGAGGAGAAGCTGGAATGCAGAGGTATTAAAATACGAACATCTCAAATGAAAACAGAAGTAACAGGAGAGCTTTAATGTTTGCATAAATCTTTCCTCCCTGATAAATGCGCTTTCCTCTTCAGTTTGGTTTCAGTACTTAGGCTTTCTTATAAATAGTATATTTATTGAGCAATGCTCTCTTCCTTGTCCTCCTTCTCTATCACAGCAGTAAATGAATACCCGCTCCAGCCCCTCCTTGCAAAAGAGCCTGAGAATTCTCTCTCCTCTAAGACCTTAGTGACTTGTTTGCCCGAATGAGAAAGGGGCATGTCTGAAGCAATATTGCATGTTGGATGAGCCCCACTCAGAAAACAGTCACAGCCAGGATTCTATTTATACAGGTGCCGTTAGGTGGACTTACTATCACAGCCAGAAGTTAGATAGCTAGCCAGGTGCACTGCACATGCGAGTGAAGATTTTTGCATTTTTAAAAAGTGTAAAGAAGCTAACTGCTGGCATGAAAATTGTGTCCCCCAAACATAGGTTTTATTGTTTCATTTTCCCAAAGGGGCTCTATCTTCACTTTACTATAGTATACTGAGCCACTCTACCCATTGTTGCTATTGAGTACCAAGTCCATTAACAAACATTTTTATGGCCTTCAATGGGGCTTTCAATTGGGAGTTGTTGTTGTTTTTAATTTTGCCTTTCCTATAAGGATTGGCATTTTAAATCTACTGTGAAAGTTAATTTAATGACAGTAATAGATAGCATCTATGAAATATGGAATACATTTACCTAGATATGTTAGTGTGGGCATCCACATATCAGAAGACTGTATGACAAAAGGTTTCAAATTATCTGTGTTAAATATCCAGTGAGACAATGGCTGCGAATGCCCTTTATATCCTCTAGAGTACCACTACAGCAAGTGCCACTATAGCATTTTTAACAATGATTTTTTGAACCTTACATATTTTGAATATATTATTTGGGGCTGACAATTTTATGTATCAATGTGTGGCTCTGAAGTGAAAGTGTGATCAGACGTTATGTGATAAGCTGACATGGCAAATGCTAGATACTTCCATTCAGTCTGCGTGGAGGAAGAGGGTATGGAAATCTGGAAGGTATTGTGAGGTTTTCTGCAAGGTACCGAACCCTTGCTCTTTCTAGCCCTTGAGAATTCACTTTTACTCTTATTCAAGTTGTTCAACAATTGTTTACTGTTTTTGTTTCTATTTGACTTATTGTCTTGTTTTCACAGTGAGTTTGTAAGTGATGAATAAAAAGTGTGAGCTAAGAAACTTGCCAGAAGTTTCCATCACTGAGCAGATTTGGGGGTGTGGTTCACTTGCTTTTATGTAATTTTTGCTCTCTTTTCAGGCCAGCCTGGTTCCCCTGAGAACTTGCAGCTACTGTTATTCTAAGTAATTTCTTAGTTCAGGTTCCAGCAATACACATGTGTGGGGCTTTAAAAAAAAATCCTTCTTGTACTTGAACCTCTAACATTACACCTCAGAGTTCTGGGCATCAGGAGCAGTAGACAGGACTTGAGACATCTCAATGTTTTTCTTATCTGGAAGATCTTATATTACATGCTAATAGGAAAGTAGAAGATTCGGAGTCAGAAGATGACATATGGGTCTTCAAACATCTGTAGAGGTCATAGAATGGAAGTTGGCAGAGTGCACTTGAACCAGGTCCAATCATGTTCGGTTACTGGTGGTGCTAGAAACAATTTGGTGAATCGNAGGAAGATCCCCTGGAGGAAGAAATGGCAACCCATTCTGGTATTCTTTCCTGGAGAACTCCATGGACAGAAGATCCTGGTGGACTATAGTCCCTGGACTCGCAAAGAGTCGGACACAACTGAGCGACTAACACCTTCATTTTCATGTCATTTACAGATACTTATCTATATGAATTATACTTTTCTGATACTAGGCAACAAAAGGAAGTCTGGAAACAAATTAGATGTTGAGGCAAATGTCAGTTCAGTTGACAACCATGACTCAAGATTTCAAAATTTCATGTATATCCAGACAGTTTTATTCTTGTCATTAACTGACTTAATAATAAAGAAATAGTTAGGGACTTCCCTGATGGTCCAGTGGTTAAGACTTTATCTTCCAATACAAGAGGCATGGATTTTATCCCTGGTTGGGAACTAAGATCCCACATGCCTCATGGTGAGGCCAGAAAAAAGAAGAAGAAATTAATATGAAATTGGAAAGCAAATGTACTTCAATTAAAAAAAATAGTTACACTTTTGAACTTGCATAGTATGTGTCTACTAATAAAATCAGTTTGATAAAGTTCCACGTAAGATTATGTTTTAAAAAAAATTCCACTGGTGAAAAACCAAAAAGGTTTAAGCCTCACTGATCTAAATAAAATAATGTCTTATACTGTAATGATAATGATGATAATAATAATATTTTTACAAAGTACAACCTTAGCTACCATCTCATCTGTTACAATAAACTGATAAATTAGGTAAGGTAGGAATTATCATTTCTGTGTTAATGATGAGAAAATTAAAGCTCACAAAATTAGAGTGACTGAGCCACATGGTTATTGTGGCCCAAAGCCAGGATTCCAGTCCAATTCTTCATTCTTTCATTCAGTGTTTTTTACCCTTCTTGTCTCACCTGCCTAAGTATTCCCATTCTGAAGTGGAAGGCATTTTTTTCCTGGGAGCTTTTGATACTATGGTTCACAGTGAGGTGCTCTTTCTGTCCCAACATGAGGGAGATTCTTGGTGCACTTTGGTTCTGATGGCCCAGAGAAGTGAATTGGGTGGTGCCACACTGGACTTAAATGGTAATGTGAGCATAAGATGAAAAGTTAATTAGGCCTTTTGCTATCTAATGAGGTTTTACATAATTTATCACCAGTAGAGAGCACTATAAGATTACAATTAATGGCAGCCCTTGAATGAAGAAAGAATTGTTTGTATCATGAATGTATTACAGAGGTAGACTTCAAGTGATTGATTTTAAGCAAGCATGATCTGCCCTTGTGATAGTAGATCATCTCCCATCAGTTGAATCTTTAGAGAACAGTCATTGCAAACTTGCATTTCCGTATAATCACAGTATGAAAAGACATAGGCACTATTTGCTTGCTGAAGTTAAATTGAAGCAGTTCAATTCTGAATCAGAATCTAGGCTTGCCTGCTTTCTCCTGAAGATCTTGCTTTCAAAGCACTGTTGGAGTGTTCATAAGCACTGTTGGAGTGTTCATAGCATAGAGTGCCTTCTCTCCCCCAGCTCCTGAGTTGCATATGGGACTTCCCACATGCTGAATAACCTCTAACGTTGGTTGAAAATATTACAGAACTTCATTCTGACTGCTTTTATTTCTCTTGCTTGGAATTTGTGGCTGTTGAGTTTTCTTTGAACCTTGTTCTGTTTGTAAATACAAAATCTAGATTTATTTCATAAGTAGCCTTGAGTGTATTCATTGTATTCATATAGTTTATCGACATGCAGTACATACAAATCAGTGCCCAAAGTCAATGGACTGAAATACTGGCATTTAGTTGCAACCCTATTACATTATTTTGCTCCTCTAAACACTCAGACGCATCACACAATGACTTTCGTGCTGCAGAAAGCTTTGAAATGGATCTGCCTTAAAGATAGATACATTTACACTTCATATGTTTTCCATCATTTTTTTTTTACCCTTTTGCCAGTTTCCCCAACTAGCTGTATTTAAACAAATTCTTCCCCAACAGCCATTTTGTTCTCTGATTTCACCCTCCCCTGAAGTCTCAATGTGAAATTGGCAATACCATGATTGATCATTTAGCTGACAGCATCATCATGAGCATGGGCAGAAACTTAGCTCCACATCCAGTAAGAGGAGAAGCTGGAATGCAGAGGTATTAAAATACGAACATCTCAAATGAAAACAGAAGTAACAGGAGAGCTTTAATGTTTGCATAAATCTTTCCTCCCTGATAAATGCGCTTTCCTCTTCAGTTTGGTTTCAGTACTTAGGCTTTCTTATAAATAGTATATTTATTGAGCAATGCTCTCTTCCTTGTCCTCCTTCTCTATCACAGCAGTAAATGAATACCCGCTCCAGCCCCTCCTTGCAAAAGAGCCTGAGAATTCTCTCTCCTCTAAGACCTTAGTGACTTGTTTGCCCGAATGAGAAAGGGGCATGTCTGAAGCAATATTGCATGTTGGATGAGCCCCACTCAGAAAACAGTCACAGCCAGGATTCTATTTATACAGGTGCCGTTAGGTGGACTTACTATCACAGCCAGAAGTTAGATAGCTAGCCAGGTGCACTGCACATGCGAGTGAAGATTTTTGCATTTTTAAAAAGTGTAAAGAAGCTAACTGCTGGCATGAAAATTGTGTCCCCCAAACATAGGTTTTATTGTTTCATTTTCCCAAAGGGGCTCTATCTTCACTTTACTATAGTATACTGAGCCACTCTACCCATTGTTGCTATTGAGTACCAAGTCCATTAACAAACATTTTTATGGCCTTCAATGGGGCTTTCAATTGGGAGTTGTTGTTGTTTTTAATTTTGCCTTTCCTATAAGGATTGGCATTTTAAATCTACTGTGAAAGTTAATTTAATGACAGTAATAGATAGCATCTATGAAATATGGAATACATTTACCTAGATATGTTAGTGTGGGCATCCACATATCAGAAGACTGTATGACAAAAGGTTTCAAATTATCTGTGTTAAATATCCAGTGAGACAATGGCTGCGAATGCCCTTTATATCCTCTAGAGTACCACTACAGCAAGTGCCACTATAGCATTTTTAACAATGATTTTTTGAACCTTACATATTTTGAATATATTATTTGGGGCTGACAATTTTATGTATCAATGTGTGGCTCTGAAGTGAAAGTGTGATCAGACGTTATGTGATAAGCTGACATGGCAAATGCTAGATACTTCCATTCAGTCTGCGTGGAGGAAGAGGGTATGGAAATCTGGAAGGTATTGTGAGGTTTTCTGCAAGGTACCGAACCCTTGCTCTTTCTAGCCCTTGAGAATTCACTTTTACTCTTATTCAAGTTGTTCAACAATTGTTTACTGTTTTTGTTTCTATTTGACTTATTGTCTTGTTTTCACAGTGAGTTTGTAAGTGATGAATAAAAAGTGTGAGCTAAGAAACTTGCCAGAAGTTTCCATCACTGAGCAGATTTGGGGGTGTGGTTCACTTGCTTTTATGTAATTTTTGCTCTCTTTTCAGGCCAGCCTGGTTCCCCTGAGAACTTGCAGCTACTGTTATTCTAAGTAATTTCTTAGTTCAGGTTCCAGCAATACACATGTGTGGGGCTTTAAAAAAAAATCCTTCTTGTACTTGAACCTCTAACATTACACCTCAGAGTTCTGGGCATCAGGAGCAGTAGACAGGACTTGAGACATCTCAATGTTTTTCTTATCTGGAAGATCTTATATTACATGCTAATAGGAAAGTAGAAGATTCGGAGTCAGAAGATGACATATGGGTCTTCAAACATCTGTAGAGGTCATAGAATGGAAGTTGGCAGAGTGCACTTGAACCAGGTCCAATCATGTTCGGTTACTGGTGGTGCTAGAAACAATTTGGTGAATCATGAACTTGCCACTACCAAGCAGTTCTGTGGCTCTGACTCTAAGGATGATGTAACAATGGAACTTTAGTGGGTTATATAGAGGGAAAGACAGAAAAAATATGTATGGGAATGAAGGGAATGACCTTGTCTATGTATTTGTCATTGCCCGCCCCAAGCCCCTCCACAGTGTTTAAAAACTTTCTTTTGCTTAGTTGTTCACATCTGTAGACTAGAATTTATGTTTGTTTCAGTGACTCTATGACTCTTAAGGTTTTCTCAAAATTGACTTCAGGAAAAATCTGTTACATCTTTCTGCCATTACAGGCAGGGCTATTTAGTAGGTACTCAAAACATTTTCATTCTAGTAATTAATGAAAACACCTGTCAAGATGAAAACAAGAATTTCTGAATTATATTCATTTTGTTGGCCTTTTACTTTTGGTACATCTAAATTTCTTCTCTTCCTTGAAAGATCATTCTTAAGCAATATTATTGCTGTTTCTAATTTTAAATTAGCCACCTCCTATATGAACAGAGAAAATGTTAATAGAGTGCTGGTACAAATCTTGACACAGGGTAGGCAGGCACTGTTAGAATGAAAGTTTGTTGACACTCATGTGACTTCTACTGATAGGTTCAACTGTATTAAATAAAGTAAACAAAAAAGGCTCCTGATTATGGCATCTAGAAACTGTAATGCAAAGAAACTGTAGAGATATTGATTAGCCTTATACTACATTGAAAGAAAAAAAGATGAAAAGGAAGAAAAGTCAAGGAAGGAAGAAAAGAAAAATTGTTTCAGCCTCCTATTGGTTAAAATTCCACCTCATTTTTGACAAAATATTGTCCTTCTTTATTCTTTTTGTTTAAATTTATTCTTTAATTGGAGGAAAATTGCTTTGTAATGTTGTATTGGTTTCTGCCATATAAAATGCAAATCGGCCATAATTATATATATATGCCCTCCCTCTTGAACCTCCCTCCCCTCCCCTTATCCTATCCTTCCAGGTTATCACAGAACATTATACTTTTCTGACATTTAAAAAAATGTGATAAAATACACATAACATAGAATTTACCATTTTAGCCTTTTTAAAGTGTAGAATATAGTACATTCACAATGTTGTATCATAGTCACCACTCTCTAGTTCCAGGACATTTTTATCACCCAAAAAGGAAACCCATACCTATGAAGCTCACTTCCCATTTTCTTTTCTCAGTCCCTAGTAACCACAAATCAGCTTTCTATTTCTATGGATTTAACTACTGTGAATATTTGATGTAACTGGAATCATACTGTATGGGAAATTAAATAATTTATATGTCACATATATAGTATATATAATATATAATGTTGCTGTTGCTAAGTCGCTTCAGTCATGTCCTATAATTTCCCATATTATCTGATTCCAGCCACAAATTTTCCCATATTATATGATATATATTTTTATGGGAATTTTATATATATATGTAATTTCCCATATTGTCTGTGTGTGCTTAGGAGTGGAATTTCTGGGGTCATATGGTAACTCTATTAAAAGCTTATTGTGGAACCACCACAGTATTTTCCAAGGCAGCTGGATCATTTTACATTCCAGCAATGTTTGAGGGTTCCAAATCCTCTGCATCCACATCCACACTTATTCTTTTCCATTTTTTAAGAATTGTAGCCATCCTAGTGCATGTAATTCTTCCTTACAATAAATGTTCTCCCAGAAGTGTGTAGTATTGTACAAGGCACACATGAGGTAGTTTGGTTGGCCCTTCATATCTGCAGGTTCTAAATTCTTGGATTCAATGAAGTGTAGATTGACAATATGTTTTTAAAAAATTCCAGAAAGTTCCCGAAAGCAAAATTTGAATTCGCTGTGCTCTGGCAACTACTTACATAGCATTTACATTGTATTTACAAGTATTTACACAGCATTTGCATTGTATTAGGTATTATAAAGAATCTAGAGATTATTGAAAGTAGACTAGAGGATGTGCGTAGGTTATATGCAAATACTTCACCATTTTATATAAGGGACTTGAGCATCTTGGATTTTGTTATCCTTGGGGTTCCTGAAACCAGTTAGCCCTGCCGATATCAAGGAATGATCACATGTACCATCAGTGCTGGCTAAGGGCCAAATGGAGAAGGTGGCACTATTTGGCCTTCATGCCTCTACGTCTTCGTTGTGAATCACATTATTTTTTAAGAGCCAGGGAGTAGACAGTGGCTTGCCATGAGGGACTATCATACACAGTGGTCATGAGCTCATGTTTGTTGACTGAATAAATGAGTGATACCCACTGTGAATAAGGCTTACACCATAAAGCATGGAAAGGAATCTTCATCAACTGTCAGGAGAGCAGTCAGTCACTGGATAAAAATTGGCCAAATGCTTACTTTGTGTCAGGCACTGGGCAAGGAACTGCTGGTCGAATTGGGACTGGATCTTCCCCTCAAGGAGCTTGTGTTAGCATGTTTCTACAAGCAGTTGGGCTTGTGTTATAGGGGTCCATGTTATTCTCTGATAGGGCTACCTTGTGACTTATGGTGAACACATGTTCAGTGGCTGGCCAGGTATACAAATATAGTCTGTGCCCCTGGAAAAAGCAAAATTAACTCAGCGATACTGTGAACCTGTGACTCGTACATCAACACTTTGGCTGCCATTTCTCACACCCAAGACCTGTACCATCCAATGCAGTACCCGTATGTGGCATTTGAGCCCTGAAATGTGGATAGTGCAAATGAGGAACTGAACTTTGAAGTATAATTAATTAAAACATGTTCAATTATAAAACACAGTGTTATCAACCACAGTCACCATGTTTTACATTAGATCCTCAGACCTTATTTATGTTACAGCTAAAGTTTGTACCCTTTTACCTCTCCCTATTTCCCCATCCCCAGCCCCTGACAACCATTCTTCTATTCTGTTTTTATGAGTCTGATTTTTTATTTAGATTCCACGTATAAGTGACAGCATGCAGCATTTGTCTTTCTGCTTTCTTAGCATCATGCCCTCAGGGTCCATCCACGTTGTCACAAATGGCAGGATTTCCCTTTTTCTCAGGGCAGAATAATATTCCATTATATATAAACCACATTGTCTTCATCCATTCGTCTATACACAGACACAGTTTGTTTCCCTCCCTTGGCTATTATGAATAAGGCTGCCATGAACATAAGAGTGAGATATCTCTTCACTATCCTGTTCTCATTTTCATGCAAGTAATTCTGATTCATTTAAATTTTAAAACTGATATTTGATTCAGTTAGTAGAAAACTTTTAAGTATATTTAGAACAATTTGGGAACATGACTCTCCTTTGTCAACTGTAAATGTTATGAAATGTAAATATAGCTCAAATATTTCCAATGAACAGTTAGTATCTGAATTGGGGTATGTAGGCTTCCCAGGTAGTGCTAGTCGTAAAGAATCTGCCTGCCAGTGCAGGAGACACCACAGATGCAGGTTCAATCCCTGGGTTGGGAAGATCCCCTGGAGAAGGAAATGACAACTGACTCCAGTATTCTTGCCTAGAGAATACCATGGACAGAGTAGCCTTGGTGAGCTGCAGTCCATGGGGCTGCAAAGCATCAGACACATCTGGCCAACTGAGCACACAATAAAAAAAACTAACAAGTTTCAGAGACTTAGTGTGAAAAAAGAATGGAAATGGTATCCTTAATAATTTTTATACACATTACATTTGAAATGATAATATCACCGATTCAATGCATATGAACTTGGGCAGACTCCAAGAGATGGTGAAGGACAGGGAGGCCTGGC
>SJYX01014597.1:7282-34561 GCA_006410675.1 Oreotragus oreotragus
TCCTCACAAGACGTAGCTTGTGGCCTGTGGCGGAGAGACCAACACAACAGCTTTTAATTCAGCTGCACGACCTGTGCCTTTAAGCCATTAAGATACCTCAAACCCAGCTTCTCTTGAAATAACAGATGTTCATATCAGACCCCAAAACGGGCAGCCCGAGTCGTAGGCGGCCAGGTTCTGAAGAGTCTGCATCGGATGAGCGTCTTCGTGGGGCCCAAAGCTTGAAAGTAACATATGCTTTGCTGACGAGTCTTTAGGCTTTGCACACGAACCATGGAGGTGCCGGGCACACCGCTATGCACAGCAATCCTCTTGCTTTCCAAACGGTAGAATCCAGGGGCACAAGTTATTTTCTACTCAGCTAAGTATATCCTGGTCATTCCAGATAAATATGGCAAGCGGCAGAGCATGAAGTTTTCTAATTTGACTTAATCCTAATAAAACTTTGTTATAAAGTACGACTGTGTTCGCTAGTACATTATTTTAAAACGTCCTTTACTGTCCTGGCGCTTCCCTTGTAGCTCAGTCGGTTTACCGAGTGCAATGCAGGAGACCCAGGTTAGATTCCTGGATCTCCAGGGAACATCCCCTGGAGAAAGAAATGGAAATCCACTCTAGTATTCTCGCCTGGAGAATCCCCACGGACAGAGGAGCCTGGCAGGCTACAGTCCATGGGGTCACAAGAGCCGGCCACGACTTAGCAACTAAGCCACCATCTACTGTCCTTGATAATTGGCAGTGCTAAGCCCTTACTCTTGAAGTGCCAGGTGAAAGGTGCTGCAAGGGAGATGCAGGCATCCTCTGGCCAGGAAGAGTCATTGGAGTTTCTGTCCGAGTCAATGATGCATGCAGAGAGCGTGGAGCTGGGAGGACATAAGGGAAGGTGGGATCAGACAGAGGGGAGCACCTCCTCCTTTCACAGGACAGGGGACCAGAAACCAAAAAGAGCTCCAAAAATAGGGGACGAGAGACTAGAGGAGAAAGGGCCAAAGGAAGGGCAAAAGAGAAAGGTTCGTCTTAACTTCTGCCTTTATCATGTGAAAGGAAGGGACAGGAACTCCTATTTTGTTTCTTTCCCTTTGCATAGAAAAAGACACACCAAGGAAAGAGAAGATCCCCCCGAAACAGACAAACGTGAGTGGGGGCAGAAGTGGAGAGGAGGGAGAGAAATATAACATGCTGGATAGAAATGAGGTGGGGTGAAGAAGGAAAGATACATGTCTAAACCAGCACCAACTTGCTAAGATGACAGAGTAAAAATAGCCTCCTAGCCACAGGCAAAGCTCTCTTTTTTCCAGCTAAACATCCTGAACCATTACCCACAAGGAGATTGTGCACGATTGCTCAATCGTGTCTGAATCTTTGCAACCCCATGGACTATAGCCCGCCAGGCTCCTCTGACCATGGAATTTCTCACAAGATGACAGAGTAAAAATAGCCTCCTAGCCACAGGCAAAGCTCTCTTTTTTCCAGCTAAACATCCTGAACCATTACCCACAAGGAGATTGTGCACGATTGCTCAATCGTGTCTGAATCTTTGCAACCCCATGGACTATAGCCCACCAGGCTCCTCTGACCATGGAATTTCCCACGCAAGAATACTGGAATGGGTTGCCATTTCCTTCTCCAGGGGATCTTCCCAACCCAGGGATTGAACCTGTGTCTCCTGCATTGGCAGGCAGATTCTTTACCACAGCACCACCTGGGAAGCCCCACAAGAAGATTGAGGGGGCTTCTTAATCTGAGCTGGACCACTTATCCCAGTGACTCCAGGTAGGTATGATATTGGGAGTTTGAGGAAATTGTGTCCCACCCAATAAGACAGAGTTCTAGCTTCAAGATGTAATAACCAGCCTCTTTCCCTCTGAGTCAGCCCAAGAACAGAACAGAGGCTAACTGATGAACCAGTTAGCAATTTATAAACCCCAAATTCCCTTTTTTTCCCCTGTTGTGAAGAATAATAATTTATGATCTTCAGAAATGCTCTGTACTTTGATTAGCAGCATCAGGGTTATGCAATTCAAGCCTATTTTTTACTGCCAGTTTCTAATGAATAATAAAGGCAAAGAGCTTTATTCAAACCAATAATGCTTGCATTCATTATTAGAGCTTTAAACAGCACCCTAATTAATTCGCTTATGGTTCTTCTTTGAACTTCTTACCATATATACATCACACATATACACACGCGTGCGTGCACCCACACACAGTAGCTCTCACTGTCAGGGTCCCAGCTAACACCTCTCTAGTTTTCTGCCTGGTATTCAGCACATGTCTGAACAAGTTTGAAGCCCAGTGGCAAATGCTGTCATGGTCTTCATTCGTAAAGTTTCTAGAAACTTCTTGGAGGACAACTTACTGGTATAAATGAAAGCTGAAAATTCAAATACCCTTTGACCCACCAATTTTATGGGCAAAATTTTGATTCCAGATATTTGAGGATTGTATACATACAAAGGATATTTATTCAAACAAATGAATTGCTACCCTGGTTAAATAAAACATGGCACAGGCATCTCATGAAACAGCATATGTACTGATATGGAATGATCGCCAAGATATATTGCTAAACAAAAAGACCAAGGTGCAGGGCAGATGGTGTGCTGCCGTTCTGGAAGGTTAAACAAGAAACTGATAGTATGACTGCCTCTTAAGAGTTGAAGAGAGACCTAACAGTTTTGTATCTTTTGGGTTTTGTACACCGTAGATGCATTATTTATTCAAAATACTGATGAGAAGGAAATTCCTATGAAATAACACATTGAGGTGCAGAGCTAAAATAGGAAGCAAGGGCTGGAAGAGCTATTTTACAGCACAGTCTTTGAGACCTTGAGAACACCAAATACAGCATCAACAGTACCAAGGGCTTCTGGTTTATTCATCTGCATCATTCAACACCCATGGATGCAAACTATATAAGAGGCCTTTAAAATTCAAAGATATGCGACTCAGTCTCGTCAAATATCTAGAAGAAGACACACTATAAGGTATCTAGACATATGATAAAGGTATAGTAACAAAAACACTGTAGTATTGGCTCAGAAATAAGCAAAGAGAACAAGAAAATCTACTACAAAGGACAGAAACAAATTCATGACCTATATTTAGAAACTTAGTTCATAAAAAAATGTCATTTCAGCTTGGGAAAATAGATGAATAGACTATTAACCAAAAAACGGTATGGACTAATTTGACATTCAGTATGGAAAAAGAAAGAAAACTAGGTGATACTCTCAACATACACAGAATTAAATTACAAGGAACTGTAAGAGTTAAATGGGAAAAGTAAACCTGCAGGATAACAAAAACATAAAATAAAATATGGATATGCATACAGATGGTCTTCCTGAGAAAGATACAGACCAAAAACAGAGAATGACACATTTGACTCCACAAAAAATATAAAATTTCTTATAATTAAAAACACAACAAGCAAAATTTTTAAATGAAGCAGAGAAAACTACACATATGCTTTGTTTGTGTGACTAAGGATTATTCTTCAAATTATACAAAGAACTCTTACTGATGCATGAGAAAAAAAATTTTCTGAATACAAAAATATGTCAAGAGTATGTAGAATCAGATATCCAGACTTCTTTTATGTTTCCCTGTAGAAAAGAAATGCTTGGCATTTATGCATGAGGAGGTATACAAAATGATATTCATTGTGACACAGTTATTACAAAATACTGGCAGAGAAGGGGAATATCCATCAATAGCAAGGGTTAACTAAACTGTATTATACCCATATTCTGCAGCAGTTATACTCTCTGTAGAGATGGACCCATACACATAAACTCACATGGAAATATTTTCAAGATAAATTCTTAGTGAAAAAGTCTGGACTGACTCCCAGCAGACTGATAACGAAAAGAAGAATGAGAATAGGAGAGCTGAATCAAGAGAGCCTTTTGGTTTATCTGCATTACTTTTAATTTTCACAATGATATTATTTTCATATATAATCAGTTCTTGAAGCTTTGGCTTCAAGATGGGGGAAGGCGGTGAAGGTGTGGTCAAGAAAGTTGTCATGGAGGAACTTACATCTGAGGGAGGTCTTGAAAGATGAGAGTGTTTGACCAAGCAGACATGATAGATGCTGAACTGTGGGGCAGGAGATGGGGTGGATCCTGTATTAATGTTTCCAGTATTAATAGAGTATGGAGAAGGCATTCCAATCAAAGGAGAGAACCTGGGCAGGAGACAGAGGGGTGTGAAGCAGAGGGGTGTGAAGCATTAGAGGAACCATACATTATTCCACATGGTGCTGTTCATGTGTTTTAACACAGAAAAATGGAAGAATAAAAGATAATTCTGGAAATGTAAATCAGATGAAGTAGTCTGAGCCATGATCCTTTGAGAATGGGGGGCTGTTGAAATATTGTAAACAGGGAAGAAAACTGTATGCATGGTGATGGTGAGGAGATGGGATGCCAGGAAGACTGGATATTGGTGCAATAGCCCAGTTAGGACATTTTTATTTCACTGGCCCAGGAGAGAGATGATGAGAGGCTTAACTAAGGCAGAATCCAGGAGGATAGAGAGGAGGCAGCTTCTAGACAGGTTTCAGAACTAGACTCAACAAAGCTGGTAACTGGATATGGAAAGTGAGGAAGCTGGGGGAGCCCAAAAGGACCCCATATTTAAGGTTTAGGTGACAATAGGTTGATGACTCCATTCACCAAGGGTTTTAGGAGGAACAAAGAAAAGCTGATTAATTCAGCTCTGGATATGCCGAGTCTGAGGTTCTCAGGCAGAGCTTCATGGAGCTGTCCAGAGGTTTACAAGAATCTGAAGTTTAAGGAAAAGGTCCAGCCTATAAGTATGTATTTGGAAGGAGAAGACGTGCATCGCAGCTTCACTGAAAAGTTTCTCAACTGCCTCACGACCGTCCTCACCTCTCTCTAAGGAAGAGATTCTGATATGCCCTCCTCAACAAAGGACCATGTCAGAGTCTCCAAGAGGACAAGCAGAGCTTTCCTCAAAAGGCCCCATGGATGATCCTTAATCCTTGGGGAGAACCACTGACAGAAGAAAGGGAGTCAGACAGAGGCTGAAAGGTGCTCCATTCAGTGGATGGACAGAGAATGCACCTGTGAAAAGGGCCCTGGACAAGACCTCACTGAGAATTCAGGAAGCTCTGCATGCCCACGGGACAGGGAACTAGCTCAGACAGACATTCATTTCTACTGCTGCTGTGTTCATGGTCTTGTACCATGACCCCGCCTCTCCTCAGCTACGACAGTTTCACGTGTCAACGTGGCTAGGACATAATCCCCATTCAATCAAATATTAATCTAGATCTTGCTGTGGATGCATATTTTCAGATGTGATTAACATCTGCCCTCAGCTGACTAGGCCAGCTAATCTGGGTGGGCCTGCTTCAGTCAGTCAAAGGCCTCGCGAGTGGCAGGAAGGTTTCTGAGGAGAAGTTCTGCCTATGACTCCAGTGTCAGCTCACAGCAGAGACTCCCAGACTGGGTACCCTGATAGCCTACTTGCCAAGCTATGTCCCCCCTCACCGGGTCTCTCCACTCTCGCTTTCCCCTTTCTCTTCCTTCCAGATTGGAACAGAAGGACAAAGAAGGCTGGAAGAGGAATTTATTTCACAAAATAAATGAAACAGATAGATTACCTGATCAATTCAAATGTTTTTGAAAGGAGCACTTCAGAGATTTGTTTCTTATAAAAAACCATACAATATTCTGATTTATGCATGATGTTGCCCCGATTTCTTACCCCTTCTTCATACATAGCACGGTTCAAGGATAGCTGATGCTTATAGCATGGTCCTGAAGTACAACCTCAAAGTACTTGTGTGATTAGGCAAGAAACCTTCAAGTGTGTTTGTCCTTCAGAGCAGACAACAGGCTTGGTGTGGAGGAGGTTGCCAGAAGTAAGACATCTACCTGTGAAAGCTTCCATATGCTTCCCAAATATTGGCCATCAACCTTTCATTCATTCAGTTTAACAAACATTTATCAGATACTTACAATATATGGCTGATACTCAAAGTTAGGAATTGCCAGTGTCAGTATCATTAATGGGATCAGTAAAGAATGGACAGATAAGCAATGGTGAGTCCCAGAAAGCACATTAATTCAAAGACATCTTGCCCATTGCATCACCCCATCATGCAGACTGATTCATTTTAGCAAAGAGTGAGGAGGAAAGAGAAGCTCCAACAAGTCAGGCTGGAGGTAAAGGAGGGAACTGGGCCATACAGGGGTCACCGTCTCTGCATGTCAGCATCCTCCTCTTTGCCCCCTCTCCCCTGGGAACTGATCAGTGGGAAGCAAACAGCTCAGCAAGGACCAAGTGCAAGAGACCAATTTGAATGCCCCCAACCTCAAGATGTGGCCTAAGCAATGCAGTCATACTGTGGAACTCACCCTTCAGCAACTGAAGGTCTCCAGGGAACCCTTGGTTAACCAAAATCACCAGGCCACCCTCCCTGAAACCCCACTGTCCACTCACCATCTTGCAGATGGCCAGCATTCAGGAGTGCTGATTTATCAGAACTGAACTGAATTCAGTCCTGGGCTGGTTGTACCTGGCATCATGCCTAGAGGGAAAAAGGAAAAGTGTCAAAAGGAAGAAAAGGAAACAAATATTAGTTGATCTTTTGCTATAGGCCTCACTTTTCCATATACACTATCTCATCTCAACCTATAACCACTCTGGGAGCATCACATTTAAACCCCACTTGATGTGCATGGGCCTGGGAAACAGGAATGCTAAGTCTTGGCCTTAGATCATATAGTTGACTCATGGCAGAGGGGAGTTTTGAACCCAGGACCCTATAGTTTCAAAGATCCTGACTTCTTCCCCAATTATACTGGCTGCAGGCAGACTTAGCACAAGACTGTCAACAGACGCTAAGAACCCTTGATGTCCCAACATTGGGGGTAGAAAACCAAACAGATGTGTCTCAGCTTCATGGAGTTTACAGTGACCAGACAAGTATATTTGTAGTGGGTTTTTTTTTTAAGTTTGTTTATTCATTTTTGGCTGCAGTGGGCCTTCATTGCTGTGCATGGGCTTTTCCTGGTTGTGTTGAGTGACTGCTTCTCTTGTTGCACAACACAGGCTCTAGGCAGCACGTGGGCTCAGTAGTCGCAGCTTGAGGACTCTAGAGTGCTAACTCAGTACTTGTGGAGCAGGGGTTTAGCTGCTCCTCGGCATGTGGGATCTTCGCAGACCAGGGATGGAACCCACGTCGTCTGCATGGGCAGGCAGACTCTTAATCACTGGACCACCAGGGAAGTCCCAGACAGCAATTATGGTACTGGTTGGACACCGGATGGACCAGGAGAGCTTTACAAACTCCTAATGCCTGGATCCACCCACTGGATCCTAAGTTGACTGGTCTGGGCTGTAGCCTGAACATCAAGTTGTCTTAAATCCTCCCAGATGATTCTGATGTGCAGCCAAGGTTGCAACCCACCAGATGAAAGGGACTTTGGAAGTGGTTAGAGATGTCATCCAGTTGCAGAAAATCATCAAAGAGGAAGTGGTGGTTGAGATGGGCAGTAAAAGCTGGCAATGTGGGGGAGACGGCCTAGGGAAAGGGAGGAGCGGGGTGAGATGTGACAGCAGGGAACACAGCGCCCATCCATGGCACCCCACGTACTGGGCTAACAAGGAAGCACACGCTGGCTGAGAGGCAACTGGGAGGTGGTGGGGATACTCTCATTTTGTGTCTAATTCTGAACCCGGGCTATAGCTACGTGCATGGCCAAGACCACTGTCCAGTTAGAAAAGCACCAACTCACAAAACCTTGAATCATCAAGTTCTAAATCCCTAGCAGACAACACATTTGGGAGCCACAGCTGCTGCCTGAACAAAAGAAAGAAAAAATAACTGCTCCCTTCAAGCCTCCGTGACCATGCAACGTCATCCACCAAATCATTTCAAATTGTCTCCTTTTCATAACACTGGGTCCAAAGATACAAGCTGCATCCAAGCTGGCCTTGGTCCCCAAGAGCATCCTTTTGCTGGTAAAACCTTGACCAAGAGCCAGCCCAGCCCTCACTGTCCCCCACAATCTGTGCCAGCTAGAAGTGAAGAGATGACTCTATTCAGTGAGCATAGCCAACTCTTCCTTCCTTCCCTTCTAGGCTCTCTAGCTGATGTAATAATTAAAGTGACATAAGACAGACACACAGGAGAAAAGCAAATTTTCTACAGTGGGAGCCTCGTAAAAATATGAGATTCCCAGCAGTCAGGTAATTGAGGTTTAAACACCTTCCTGAGCTAAGGAGAAGGGAGGAGGGACCTGGGCTTCAAAGGGGAAGAAGATAATTCTCAGGAAGACAGGAAGAACCAAGGCTTGGGAACAAATGTTTTGCCACACCATGCAGATGAGTCTTTTGGATATAAAATTCCTCTCTGCTAATAGCTCTCTTCCTGGTACAGGCCCCTATCTAAATTCTTTTAAGCAGTTAAAGGGGAGGTAAAAAGCTCTTCCTGAGTCTGTGGGCATGCATGGTAAGTCGCTTCAGTCGTGTCCGAATTGGTGGGACCTCATGGACGGTAACCTGCCAGGCTCCTCTGTCCATGGGATTCTCCAGGCAAGAATATTGGAGTTGCCATTTCCTCCTCCAGGGGATCTTTCCAACCCCAGCTTTGAAACTGCATCTCTTATGTCTCCGCTAGTGCCACCTGGGAAGCCCCTTCCTGAGTCTGCTGGGCCTCCATTGTCTTTAGCTGAAAATAATCCACATAGCAAAGTGGCACCTTCTGGGGTGGCTCATTCTGTCCCCCCATTTCCTGTTCAGCTGGTGTGGCTGCCACCCTTAAAGGCCTGCAAGGCTGCTGTGCTTTATTAGGAGAGGAAGAACACCCTCCTGACATCCATCTTAGGAAGGAGTGTCCAGAGCATCACCTCTCAAACTTTCATGTACATTTGAGTGCCCTGATGGTGGTGGTTTAGTCACTAAGTTCTGTCCGACTCTTGCGACCCCACGGGCTGTAGCCCTCCAGGTTCTTCTGTCCATGGGATTCTCCAGGCAAGAATACTGAAGTGGATAGCCATTTCCTTCTCCAGGGGGATCTTCCTGACCCAGGAATCAAACCCAGGTCTCCTGCATTGCAGGCAGATTCTTTACCAACTGGGCTAAAGGGAATGCCCTGAAGGCTTGGTTAAATACAGATTCAGATTCCGAAGGTCTCAGATGGGACCTGAGTTTCTACATCTCCAGCCAACTCCTGGTTGATGCTGATCTGCCAGTCCCTGGACCACACTTTGAGTAGCTGGGGGCCGAAGCAGTGTTTCTCAGGCTTGGGACTCAGTTAACAGGCAGTCTTTATCTGTCAAACGGTCTGCAAGCAGTTTGGCAATTTTCAGAAATAAAGTTACAGAACAATTTGATTCATATGAACTGTGATATTAACTATGATTTTCACAAAAATCCTTCTATTTTTCGTTTGTCCATGTCTGGTAAGGGTGGTATTGCTTTTTTCCCCCTAGTTACTCCTCACTTCACTTTTCAATTATCTAACCCTCAGTTTAGAGGGCACAGCTCAACTTGACTAACATCTCTTCTCATGTGGGAAAAATGGCTATGTTTGTCATATACGCATTTCTGTCATCAGTACTGTGTCACCATATTCCCAAAAATGGATCGAGAACTCCAAAGTAGTTCATTGGAGCATAAAAGTAGGGATAGAAATAGTTATGTAAATACTGTGATTCAAAATGTTGTATATATAGGTAGCTAACAGGACTCAAATGAGAGCTTGGTTCTGTGGTTCCAGCAGCTAACAGGGCAGGTGAACCCATCAGATGACAACTGCAAGTAAGCAGCACAAAGGGAAAACATCTGAAATTCAGTTATCAGGTCACTCTTCCCTCAGAAGACATCATCTTTTACACAGTTTGTCAGAGGAGAGCATAAAGCTTTACCTTTACTTCAGAGCACAGAGGGAAACTCCTTTTGCCTTCTATGGTAAAACCCTTCTATTTTTAAAAAAAGCAAATACAAAATAATACATTTCAATACAAAATGTGTCCTGGAATCCACAATTGACAAATGTGGCCCAAAGCTGAAGAAGAGTTATAAGCCACAAAGTCACCATTCAAAGTTGTATGCCCCACAGCAAAAAAAAATGGGTCAAACTATACTTTCAGCAAAATATGTATTAAACCAGTTTAATTATAAATACTCTGCTTAGAGGGAAAACAAGAGTAAACATTAGGATGTGATTCTTGAGGTGAAAAGCCTACATGATCTTTGAGTTTGTAAGTGGGCATCTTCAACTGGGCAATACCACCAATGAAAAGAATATGAATCAGCTCTATGCTTATGTGAAATAAAGTTTAAAAAAAAAAATGCCCTGTACGTTTTTATTCTCTTTGCTACTAAAAACCTTCGCTACAGAAAAGACTCTCAATTTTGAAATGATTATTTTGTACCTGGTGAGGGTGACCAGGAAAGGTGTGCTTGAGTCATGCTACAAACAGCTACGTGGCAGGGAGGGCTTTGCCAGGTAAACAGAAATGTCCATATACACACTGCATCAATCAGAGATAAATTTTAACAGTGACTGTCTGGAAGATGACCAAGGATAGCATCATTATGGGGAGGAAATAGAGCAGTGCAAGGGAGGTCAAGAACACAAAGGGACTTCCCTGGTGGCCCAGTGGCTAAGACTCCATGTTCCCAAGGCAGGGGGCCCAGGTTTGACCCCTGGTCAGGAACCTGGACCCCCCCCATGCCGCAACTAAGGATCCTCTGTGCCACAACGAAGATGGAAGATCCTGAGTCCTGCAACTGAAACCCGGCACAGCCAAATAAAGAAATAACATTTTTAAGAAAAGGATGAGGAGGAACATGGAACTTGGGGTTTTAAACAGGATGATCAGAGTCAGCCTCTCTGAGAAGGGGGCATTTGAGCAAAGACCATGGAGAGATACCTGAAGGAAGAGTTCTGGACTTGTTTAGAATGTTCAAGGAGAGCGGTGAAGTATGTGTGGTGAGAGGAGAGCTAGTGAGGAGGCTTATGGAAGTCAAAGTCAGGGAAGAGTTGAGTAGAGAGAGGAAGTAGTTCATATGTGTTCTTATAAAAATTTCTGGTTGACCCTTAGTGAAATGAGAACCAATGGCAGGGGCAACATATAACTGGCAAAATCTGGCTGCTAAAATGACCATTCCATCTGCTGTGTTGAAAACAGACTTTAGGGAGGTAATGACCCAAATAAGGTATTTTGGTCAGCTGTTGCTGCATAACAAACAAGTTCAAAAATCTCAGCCATACAAACAGTATGCATTTATTTAGCTCATGTGTCATGAGTCATTGTTGGGGAGATCTGTTAATCCAGATTGGATCCAGCTGGGGTGGCCCCCCTGGTCTAGCCTGCTGTACCTCCCATCCTTCTCTGGGACCAGCAGGCTAGACCTGGAATTTTCCTTTCATGAGAATCATTGGCATGTAGATGGTATTGGAAGCCATAATCTTGATTTAACAAAGAAGTTACATATCAAATAAAATTGTGGCCACCAAGTGTAGAGTTTCTCAGTGTGACATGTTAAGCGTGAACAGTAAATCCTCTATACTTTGACTCATCAAAACACTCTGTCAAGGAGAGAGGAGCTCACATAGTTTTGCTTTTTTTTTTTTAATGGATGATATGATTTTTTTCACTTTATGACCCTGTATTCCAGTAGAAACGCTTTCTATAACTAATTATTTCAACTGTGTTGCTCAAAGTATTATCACAGTTGCACCTTCCATGTCTTGAACATCCTGAAGCTATCACTTCAGAGCTGAAATGCTATAATTCTTAATACTGGAAATGAAACATCAGGTTTTTACGAAACAAACAGTTGTGAGGACAACTCCATCCCTGGAAGTAACTATTTGTCTAGACAATTTCTCTAGTCTTCTGATAGAAACATACGGCTTATTAATAGACATATTAAAACCCCTATCTGAATATTACAAAAGAATGTGAAGAAAACTGACAAATAAAACCAAAGAATAAATGAGGAATCCATTCCCCATCATCCTCCTTGTTGAAACATCCCTGTTTTCACAGTAGGACTAATTGACAAGAGGGCTGATGGGCACCAAGATGATAATGAGAAAAACCCCTATAATTTGGGGTTCTTGTCCTTCCTTTTCAGATATTCAGAACTATCAACAGAGTCACCCTATACGTCCCTCCATTACCAAACACATAATTATGAGTAAGGGTTTTCAAATTTAGGAGAAATACAAACCCCAAAGCCTTAGATTACAGGGGATTTCATTTGTGGCCCAAACTCTCCCCCACTGAATAGATACATTATACAGGTCTGTATATGGATATGGACATATTAGTAAAGGATGATAGACTATATCAGGTCTCTTGCTGAGACAAAACTATCGGTTCACATTTCAAATGCATTTTCACTTTCCTCTTTAAAACAAGTGTGTTACCCCTTTTTTCTATGAAAGGGTGGCCCATAGACATATCAAGTGGCTGCTAGGTTTTCGAATACTAAAAAATACATGCCAAGAAGCTGAAAATAAACCCAATTCAGTCACTCACCTACCACCTACCTACCACTCACCTACCAGTCAGGTTATACTAAGTACTTTTTAAAGCTAAGCTCAGAAGAAGTAGGAGAGGCTTTCCATTTGAAGGGAAAAAAAGTTATTCCCAATAATTTTCAGTCCACAATACCCGGCGGTGCCAATAAGCCAAGCTAGTTATAAGAAAGATGAAATAAGTACAGCCATAAAAACAGTGACCCATCCACATTAAAAAGAAAACACACACACACAACTCCATTTAACAGCTCAATTGAGATGACCTCTAGCCAGCACACTTGTTCCAATGACAGCTCCTGCCTCCAACACCCACTAGACTTGGCCTTCTCCCGTGGCCTGGAAATGACGAGGGAATGGGGAGCTGTCTCTCTCGAGGCATCAGCATTTCACAAGCACTTATGGTGGCTCTCACCTCAAAAGAGCTCCTGCTCTGAGGGGTGAACTTTTCTCCAGCACGTGTAATTAGCCCACTGATGCATCTCCCACAGTGTTCTGATCCTCTGGAGGGAAGCATTAGGAGGTCAAGTTCAAGCTAGGAAGGCAGGTAGCACAGCTGCTGAAGAGGAGAACAAGCTCTCTCTGGAGACGGGGCTGGACCCCTGAGGGTCTCTGAACAAACACTGATGTCCTGGGAGACAGGACCATCGTTCGAACCTGATGGGCTGTGACTAAAGCGTTGACAGGGGTCGGGGTGGAGGAGAGTGCACANTGTGTTACCCCTTTTTTCTATGAAAGGGTGGCCCATAGACATATCAAGTGGCTGCTAGGTTTTCGAATACTAAAAAATACATGCCAAGAAGCTGAAAATAAACCCAATTCAGTCACTCACCTACCACCTACCTACCACTCACCTACCAGTCAGGTTATACTAAGTACTTTTTAAAGATAAGCTCAGAAGAAGTAGGAGAGGCTTTCCATTTGAAGGGAAAAAAAAGTTATTCCCAATAATTTTCAGTCCACAATACCCGGCGGTGCCAATAAGCCAAGCTAGTTATAAGAAAGATGAAATAAGTACAGCCATAAAAACAGTGACCCATCCACATTAAAAAGAAAACACACACACACAACTCCATTTAACAGCTCAATTGAGATGACCTCTAGCCAGCACACTTGTTCCAATGACAGCTCCTGCCTCCAACACCCACTAGACTTGGCCTTCTCCCGTGGCCTGGAAATGACGAGGGAATGGGGAGCTGTCTCTCTCGAGGCGTCAGCATTTCACAAGCACTTATGGTGGCTCTCACCTCAAAAGAGCTCCTGCTCTGAGGGGTGAACTTTTCTCCAGCACGTGTAATTAGCCCACTGATGCATCTCCCACAGTGTTCTGATCCTCTGGAGGGAAGCATTAGGAGGTCAAGTTCAAGCTAGGAAGGCAGGTAGCACAGCTGCTGAAGAGGAGAACAAGCTCTCTCTGGAGACGGGGCTGGACCCCTGAGGGTCTCTGAACAAACACTGATGTCCTGGGAGACAGGACCGTCGTTCGAACCTGATGGGCTGTGACTAAAGCGTTGACAGGGGTCGGGGTGGAGGAGAGTGCACAGTTAGGCAGACTCCCGTGTAGTTATTCCTCCCCTTCTGCCTTTCCCAGAAATTCTGAGCTAGATGAGGACAGAGCCGGTGGTGGTGGGAGAGAAAACTGGAGAGGGAGACCCAAAGCTCTGATAGGACCCGCCCCTGAAGGCTGTCAGAGTCATTGAGGGTATGGGGGGGGTGCTGTTGTTTCAACACAGTAAATGTTAATTAAACGCAATTACAAGAAGCCATACCCAGCCGCACCTGAAATCTCAGTTGATTGAAGGTGAGCAAGAAATCTGCCTGCTCGGCTAAGCAAGGGCTTCCCAGGTGGTGCTAGTGGTAAAGGACCTGCCTGCCGATATGGAGACAGGGGACATAAGAGAGCCCGGGTCCACTCGAGGAGGGCATGGCAGCCCACTCCAGTGTTCTTGCCTGGAGAAGCCCAGGGACAGAGGAGCCTGGCGGGCCGCAGACCATGTGGTCGCAGAGAGTCGGACACGACTGAAGCAATTTAGCACGTAGCCAAGCCAAGTTGAGTTAACACAGCCACAGAGAGGAGAGGGATGCTGGCACTGAAGTGCCTTCACCAGCTAAGTTGTTCCCGAGTGTTCCGTGTGTTTCTCTGTTTTTCTGTTCTAGATAGCTCAGAAACAGGAGGATTTCGCAGAACACAGAGAACCGCAGCTCGAGTTTCTCAGGTTTTGAAGCTGAATTTTTACGCTTTTGAGAGTTCTGATCCAGTTTCAACACTTCAGTCCCTTCCCTGTTCAGGAATTTGGGGAAGAAGATGAATACACATCCTGACTTCTCACAGACACCCTGCCTGTGCTCAGGGGTCAGTTTCCTGTGAGGAGAATAGACAGCCCAGGGAGAGACAGAACCACACACGTGTATAAGATATGGGAGTGACCATAGGACCCAGCAAACATTCAAGAATAGACGTGCCCTCTGAGACACCACCTGTGAAACCCATACATAATGCATGAGTTCAGCCGCCTGCAAATGTGTGACGGAAACGATTGGGCATATTCAAAACTCCAATCAAGGGGACCAGAGTGTAATTTTCAAGAAACAAAACCAAACTGTAATTGTAATTTAGAAAAGTCAATCCTAATCAATGGTATTGTACCCAGTTTAAGTACAGTCTCTGGAACATACAGGGAGTGCTTGGCCTGGAGCACACAGAGGGGAAGCCCAGAGGCCCCCATCGCTGGCTGTTTATTGGGATCGTTCTTTGAGAAAGACCCCAAGGCCACTATCAGCAGGGAGACATGTCCTGCTATAGTACAGGGTTGACACACCAGGCCTGTCCCTAGAGGAGCCACGGTGGGTTTCTGGGGGCCTTTGGGGGCCACCACAGGTGGGGAGGAGCCCCATCCCTGATCCACCCAGAATGGCTCTCCCTGGATAACGCCCACAAACTAGGCTTCCCCAAACAGTTTTAAAATTTTGTTTGTTTTTAAACATTTATCTGTTTATTTTTGGCTGTGCTGGCTCTCCGTTGCCCTGCCTGGGTTCTCTCTGGTGGCAGCAAGGGGGCGCTTCCCTCTAGCTGCAGACTGTGGGCTTCTCGCTGCAGGGGCTTCTCTCGCAGCCGAACACAGGCTCTAGGGCACCCACTCTTCAGCAGCTGCAGCCCAAGGGCTCCGGAACAGGGGCTCAGTGGTTGTGGCACACAGGCTCACTCGCCCCATAGCATGGGGCATCTTCCCGGACCAGGGATCAGACCAGGTCCCCTGCTTTGCAAGGTGGATTCGTAATCACCGGACCACCAGGGAAGCCCACATTTTAAACCATTTTTATTGGAGTGTTGATTTACAACATTGTAAATGGTTGATTTACAATATTGTGTTAGTTTCTACTATACAGCAAAGTGATTCAGTTGTACATATACCCACTCTTTTTTTATATATTCCTTTCCCATATAGATCACGACAGAGCATTGAGTAGATATCCCTGTTTTATACAACAGGTTCTTATCTATTTTTATATACGGTCTGGAGCATTGCTGCTGTAACAAATTACCACCAATTTAGTTGCTTAAGTGAACACAAATTTGTTATAGTGCTGCCTGCGTGCATGCTAAGTCATTTCAATCATGTCCAACTCTTTGTGACCCCATGGGCTATATAACCCACAAGGCTCTTCTGTCCATGGGATTTTTCAGGCAAGAATACTGGAGAGGGTCTTCCTGACCCAGAGACCGAACCCGCATCTCTTATATTTCCTGCATTGGCAGGCGGGCTCTTTACCACTAGCACCACCTGGGAAGCCCCATATTATAGTGCTAAAGAAGTCCAAAGTCACTCTCACTGGCCTAAAGCCAAGGTGCTGGCAGAGTTGATTGCTTCTGGAGGATCAGGAGGAGAGTCTCTGCCATTTTCTGCTTCTTGAAGCTGCCATGTTCCTTGGTTCATCACCCCCTCCCTGCATCACTCCAGCCTCTTGCTTCTATGATCTTATTTTCTTCTGCTGACTCTGAGCCTCCTGATCATTCCTCTTAGAAGGACCTTGTAATTACATTGGGCCCACAGGATAATCCAGGATCATCTCTCCATTTTGAAATCCTTAATCATATCTGCAGAGTCAAAAGGTAACATCCATGGGTTTCAGGGATGAGGGCCTGGGTGTCTGTGGGAGCCATTTTCAACCAAAACAGCATCACAGCCATGGGTGATGTGAAAGATAAACCGAGGCATATTTAAATTTTTAAGAGTATTTGAGCGTGCATGCGTGCTAAGTTGCTTCAGTAGTATCTGACTCTTTGCAACCCTATGGGCTTGCAAGGTTCCTCCGTCCACGGGATTCTCCAGGGAAGAATACTGGAATGGGTGGCCATACCCTCCTCCAGGGGATCTTCCTGACCCAGGGATCAAACTTGCCTCTCTTATGTCTCCTGCATTGGCAGGCCAGGTTCTTTACCACTAGTGCCACTGGGGAAGCCCCTTATGTGAGCAAAAGTCTCTTTTATTTGGGCAGCAGTAAACCAAAAGTGGTTAGGAGTGCTTGGCAGACAAGAGCCCAAGGAAAGACTTATACCAAGAAGGGGCAAAAGCAAAGGAAGGAGACCATTTGATTGGCTATAGCATGAAGTCCGTTGGTGCCTTGTGACTGACTGTCCCCAGTGCTTCAGTTTTGTGACCAGGAGGTACTTCCGGGCTCAGGTCTTGGTTGGCTTACACAGGCTGTCAAGATGTTGGAGCCAGTCTGAAGGCCTCCTTATCTGATTAATGGAACAGCTGGAACAGGAGTAAATGGCACAACTGAAATGCAACTGATCAACCTTAAAGACTGAGCTCCAGAGGTCTGCGTTCTAGAAGCCACAGAACTCTTCTTTGCACCTTAAACATCGACTCTGATTCAGAAAGAAGGTGGATGTCTGAGGGGGGCTGGCATGAATCCATCTGAGACACAAATCACCACCGGACATTAGCACAGACCAACAGAACTCCCAGGACTGCCACAACCTAGGAGAAAATATGAACAGCACCAACAGACACTCCAAGCCCCAGCCAGCTCCACATTTATTAACTGGTCATCACTGCAGCACTCTTGCCTGGAAAATCCCAGGGACAGAGGAGCATGGTAGGCTACAGTCCACGCGGTTGCAAAGAGTCGGACACACCTGAGCAACTTCACTTTCACTTTCACTTTCGTTACACTAGATGCTTAAATTAAGGAGCATCCAGTATGTTCTGGGTCTGTGTGGGTTTATTTTACAATATATAGGCTGGATGAAAAGCTGTGCTCTACACTGTATTCTTAATTGTTCCTTCTCATAACTTTTACAAAGTTAGAAGTAAAGATGCCTTTAGATCTTTTTAAAATTTATATTGGAATATAGTTTTTTACAATGCTGTGTTTCTGCTGTACAGCAAAATGAATCAGCTATATATATATCCCTTTCCTTTTGGACTTCCTTCCCATTCAGGTCACCATAGTGAGAAAACTCCTTTCAATCTTGTCAAGCAAGTAACCTGATCAGAGGTCCCAACTAAAGCTGCTGGCCACTATGCCAGGGCTTGAGCTCAGGTCAACACAACATTTGATCTATTCTTGTTGACTGCGACTTACTTTTTGATGTCAGCCATGCTGAGAGGACCTCCATAGCCCAAAATATCTCCCCAATATCTTCACAAGCCTACGATGAAGACCTGCTTCTATCGAGCTTGGCTTCCAAACTGGGTCTGTCTAGATATAGATTTTCCCCCTTTTTGGCTGCATGAAGGTGAACGCAACCTTTCTAAATGTTGGCTTCATCATGTATAATATATAGGCTGTAATCTCGACCTTGCAGGTTATTGTGATTGTAATGAATAAAGTAGAAGTATAGCTAACATGGGAATATAACACTCTATACATAGGAGCTATTTGTTATTGATATTATTTTCTGAGTTGTGAAACAAGGATAATCATATGCATACACTTTGTGTAAGAATGAGGTAACGTGTGTTAACACCTGACACAGAAGATGTTCAGTGATAATTCATTCCCGACGTCCTCCTCCTTCCCCATGTTCTTCACAATCACCTTGTTGTGTTTACTGAAAAGAACAGCTGCTGGCTCCAGAAATATTATGCCAAATGGAAAGACTGTGGTGGGAAGGTAAGCTGGTGCAGCCACTAGGGAGCACAGTATGGCAGTCCTTCAAAAATATAAAACTAGAGCTACCATGTAATCCAGTAATGCCACTCCTGGGCAGATATCCAGACAAAACTGGAATTCAAAAAGATACATGCACCTCAATGCTCACTGCAGCACTGTTTACAGTAGCCAAGACATAGAAACCCCCTAAAGGTCCATCAACAGGTTAACGGATAAAGACGATGTGGTATATATGATTATATCAATATATATAATGAATATCACTGCTACTGCTGCTGCTAAGTCGCTTCAGTCGTGTCCGACTCTGTGTGACCCCATGGACGGCAGCCCACCAGGCTCCCCCGTCCCTGGGATTCTCCTGGCAAGAACACTGGAGCAGGTTGCCATTTCCTTCTCCAATGCAGGAAAGTGAAAGTGAAGTCGTGTCTGACTCTTCCCGACCCCATGGACTGCCGCCCACCAGGCTCCTCCATCCATGGGACTTTCCAGGCAAGAGTACTGGAGTGGGGTGCCATTGCCTTCTCCGATAATGAATATTACTCAGCCATAAAAAAGAATGAAATAATGCCATTTGCAGCAGCATGTCTAGGTTGCCATTTCCTTCTCCAATGCAGGAAAGTGAAAGTGAAGTCGTGTCTGACTCTTCCCGACCCCATGGACTGCCGCCCACCAGGCTCCTCCATCCATGGGACTTTCCAGGCAAGAGTACTGGAGTGGGGTGCCATTGCCTTCTCCGATAATGAATATTACTCAGCCATAAAAAAGAATGAAATAATGCCATTTGCAGCAGCATGTCTGGACCTAGAGATTATCACACTAAATGAAGTAAGACAGAAAGAGAAAGATGAACACCATGTGATATCACTTACATGTGGAACCTAAATATGACATCAGCTTATCTACGAGACAGACTCACAGACATAAAGTATAGACTCATGGTTGCCAAGTGGGAGGGTGGTGGGGGAAGGGATGAATTGGGACTTTGAGATTAGCAGATGCAAACTATTAAATATAGGATGGATAAACAAGGTCTTACTGGATAACACAGGGAACTATATTCAATATCCTGTGATAAACCATAATGTAAAAGAATACAAAAAGAATGTATATATACATACAACTGAAGGACTTTGCTGTACAGAAGAAATGAACATAACATTGTAAATCAATTACACTTTAATAAAATAAAATTTTAAAACTCTGTAAATCTTTTACCTGAGACCACCCTCTGGTTGGCTCATCAACACAGATTCACTTTTCAGATGAGCTCGGCATCACCATTGCCTGGAGAACCTGTCCCAAGGACACAAGAAAGACGGTTTAATGGGCTCGGCCAGGAAGAAAGTATTCGCTAAGGACCTCTTATTAAAGGATCCTGTGAGTGGCAGAAACACAGCATTAAGAAGCGTAAGAAAAGACATGTAGGATGAAAAATCTGTTGACTCATATAACAGAAAAGCCCAGTGGGTGTATCTGGTAAATATGTCTCAACCCAGATTCTCCAAAGATGTCGTCGAGAAGTCACAGTCACACTCCACCTCTTGGCTTTGCTTTCTTCCAATTTGTTTCCTTGTCTACCCTCTTCTGCTTCTTCCCTAGTCCCCAGCTCAGCGAAATGGACAGAGGGAGCCCCTTTCTCAATAGTTCCAACAAAATGCCTAATTCGGGATTCTCTAGACCTCGGTGGTTCAGCGGTAAAGAATCTGCCTGCAATGGAGGAGCCACAGGAGACACAGGTTCGATCCCTGGGTCAGAAAGGTCCCCCAGAGAAAGGCAGGGCAACCCTCGCCAGTATTCTTGCCTGAAGAATCCCGTGAACAGAGAAACCTGATGGGCTATGATAGGGCCGCCAAGAGTCAGACATCATGGAAGCAACTTGGCACGCACCCACACACCAACTTGGCTAGGGTGACCAGCCCTATACAAGACACTGGGGTTGAAGTGATAGAATATGCTGTTGGCCAGGCTGAGGGGACATGCCCACCTTGGCACTAAAATGCATGGATGCTGAGAAGGCGAGTGAGTTCACACTTCCCAACTGAGCTCCATGGATTGAGTGGATAATGAGTATTTACCAAAGAGAGAGAACAGTGCTGAGATTACAAGAAACAGAAGTAGATGCTGATGAAGCAAAACTTTCCAGAGGACCTGAGACATCGGCGGCCTACGTTAACTGAGCAACACAATGTCTCTGGCTAATACAACAGACCCTAGATATGGGAGGAGAGACTCGTGACTTCCAAGCAGCCTTCTGCTTACAGGTCTTGCCCTGTCTGCCTTTGATTGAGTGGATTACCACATCCCATCAGTCTTTCCAAACAGTCTCTGGACTACCCATGACTCATTTTCTTTACAACACTCTAGAAGATCTTACGCTTTCAGAGTGTGAATGAAGATCTGGGGTCAAATTCAGATGAACAGCCACTCAACCTTGCCACCCTGTCCTGGACAAGCTGTCATGAGCAAGGAGGAGGGCAGAGAGCTAGTCGTTAACCCCTTTGCTTGAGAAGCCTCGTCTCTCAAGGCTTTAAAATTGGGTAATAAAAGTAAAACAATCTTAAAAATCAGTTTGTTGATCAGATCCTTGTGCAGGTCCCCACTAAAGCCAGCTACAGTGAAAAAAGCCCATTTGTTCCTGACTCAGGCATCCTGGCTCCTAATCAGCCCTAATCCCCCACGGTTCTGCAGTTTTCTTCCCCCGTTACTGAATTCCCTTCTCATGAAGAACTTTGTCAAACACTTCTGGAAAGACTAAATAAATTAAAGCCACTAGTCCCTTTTATCCACGGCTTTATTTCAAGGACTTTTGACAGGTTCAAGAGGCATAATTCTATTCACTCCAAAGGTATGCCAGCTTGTTCCATTCAATCAGGTACTTCAGAAGACTTTTGAGTGATTCAGTTTGCCTTATCCATCTCAGTCTCATTACAGGGAAGTTATATCATCCATCTCTAATTCCCAAGGATGAGATTCTTTCTTAAGCATCTTCAGAATACAATTGGTACCCTCTCAGTCACTTTAGTCATGTCTGACTCTTTGTGACGCTATGGACTGTGTAGCCTGCCAGGCTCCTCTGTGACCCTGTGGACTGTAGCCTGCCAGGCTCCTCTGTGACCCTATGGACTGTAGCCTGCCAGGCTCCTCTGTGACCCTATGGACTGTAGCCTACCAAGCTTCTCTGTCCATGGGATTATCCTGGCAAGAGTACTGAAGTGGGTTACCATTCTCTTCTCCAGGGGATCTTCCCGACCCAGAGATCGAACCTGTGTCTCCTGTGTCTCCTGCACTGGCAGGCAGATTCTTTACTACTGAGACACAAGGGAAGCCCACAGAATACAATAAATGTGGCTTAAATTAAAAATAGGGCAAGGTCCTGACCTGTTTGGCCATGACTCTACAGAGCCTGCATTTAAGGATAAAATAGGTCCATACCAAATTGGCAAGATAGCCAAGAATATTGGTTCTTTGCCCTCATTGTAAATAAAATCATTTAAGGAGAATTAAAAAAAAAAAAAAATAACCACTCCAAGCCTCACCCCAAACCATTTAAACACAAATCTCTGAGGTTGGGGCCTAAATTCTGGATTTTCTTTTAAATGTGCAGCTAAGCTAAGAACTACTGCTTAGAAGACTTTGGGGTTCTCAAGATGTGGGCCCAGGTCATCACTTCTGATTCATCCCCAAGCTGGTGTCACCTGGAAAGAGTCTGCAAATGTCCTAGGAGCTGTGAGCCCTGTTCATTGGGTCTTGAGCACCTGAGGGTGATGAACCTATGAATTAAAGGATCCCGAAGTCAACTTTAAAGGAGGGCATATATATGGGATCTAGATAAAGGGTACTGATGAACCTATCTGCAGGGCAGGAATGCAGATGTAGAGAATGCACACGCAGATACAGAGGGGAACAGAGAAGGTGAGATGAATTTAAAGAGTAGTATTGACATCTATACACTACCACGTGTAGAATAGTGGGCTAGTGGGAAGCTGCTGTGCAACCCAGGGAGCTCAGCACCCTGTGGTACTCTGTGATGACCCAGATGGGTGGGAGGAAGGTCCAAAGGGAGGGGGTATCGTTATACATATAGCTGATTCACTTTGTTGTACAGCAGAAACCAGCACAACATTGTAAAGCAATCACAGTCCAATAATAAATTAAAATGAAAAATTTTAATAAATTTGTTTTTGCTGTTGCTCAATCACGTCTGACTCTATGCAGTTCCATGGACTGCAGCACACCAGACTCCCCTGTCCTTCACTACTCCTGGAGTCTGCTCAAGTTCAGGTCCATGGAGTCGGTGATGTTGTCTAAATTAACATCTCATCCTCCGCTGCCCCCTTCTCCTTTTGCCTTCAGTCTTTGCCAGCATCAGGATCTCTTCCAATGAGTCAGCTTCGCATCAGGTGGCCAAAGTACTGGAGCTTCAGAATCAGTCCTTCCAACAAATATTCAGGACCGATTTCCTTTAAGATTGATTAGTTTGATCTCCTTGCGGTCAAAGGAACTCTCAAGAGTCTTCTCCAAACCCATAGTTCGAAAGCATCAGTTCTTCAGTGCTCAGGCTTCTTCATGGTCCAACTCTCACATCAGTACAGGACTACTGGAAAAACCATAGCTTTGACTATTCAGATCTTTGTCAGAAAAATGATGTCTCTACTTTTTAATATGCTATATAGGTTTGTTGTAACTTTCCCTCCAAGGAGCAAGTGTCTTTTATTTTCACGGCTTCAGTTACCGTCTGCAGTAATTTTACAGCCCAAGAAAATAAAATCTGTCACCACTCCCACCTTTTAACCTCCTATTTTCCATGAAGTGATGCAACCCAATGCCATGATCTTAGTTTTATTGAGTGTTGATTTATAAGCCAGCTTTTTCACTTTCCTCTTCACCCTGATCAAGAGGTTCTTTAGTTCCTCTTCACTTGCTGCCATTAGAGTGGTATCATCTGCATATCTGAGGCTGTTAAAATTTCTCCCAGCAATTTTGATTCCAATCTGTGATTCATCCAGCCCAGCATTTCACATGATATACTCTCCATAGAAGTTAAATAAGCAGGGTGACAATATCTAGCCTCGTCATACTCCTTTCTTAATTTTGAACCAGTCAGTTATTCCATGTCTGGTTCTAACAGTTGCTTCTTGACAGGTTTCTCAGGAGACAGGTAAGGTAGTCTGGTATTCCCATATCTTTGAGAATTTTCCACATTTTGTTGCAGTCCACACAGTCAAAAGATTTAGCGTAGTCAATGAAACAAAAGTAGATGTTTCTGGAATTCCCTTGCTTTCTCTAGAATTCAGCAAATTTTGGCAATTTGATCTCTGATTTCTCTGCTTTTTCTAAACCCAACTTGTACATCTGGAAGTTCTTGGTTCACATACTATGGGATCCTATCTTGAAGGATTTTAAGCTTATTTTGATAACCTTACTAGCATGTGAAATCAGTGTAACTATATGGTAGTTTGAGTATTCTTAGGCATTGCCCTTGTTTGGGATTGGAATTAAAACTGACTTTTCCAGTCCTGTGGCCACTGCTGAGTTTTCCAAATTTGCTGACATATTGAGTGCAGCACTTTAACAGCATCATCTTTTAGGATTTGAAATACCTCAGCTGGAATTCCGTCACCTCCATTAATTTTGCATGTATTGATGCTTCCTAAGGCCAGTTTTTATTCCAATCCCAAAGAAAGGCAATGCCAAAGAATGCTCAAACTACCACACAATTGCACTCATCTCACATACTAGTAAAGTAATGCTCAAAATTCTCCAAGCCAGGCTTCAGCAATACGTCTACCATGAACTTCCTGATGTTCAAGCTGATTTTAGAAAAGGCAGAGGAACCAGAGGTCAAATTGCCAACATCTGCTGGATCATGGAAAAAGCAAGAGAGTTCCAGAAAAATATCTATTTCTGCTTTATTGACTATGCCAAAGCCTTTGACTGTGTGGATCACAATAAACTGTGGAAAATTCTGAAAGAGATGGGAATCCCAGACCACCTGACCTGACTTTTGAGAAATCTGTATGCAGGTCAGGAAGCAACAGTTAGAACTGGACGTGGAACAACAGACTGGTTCCAAATAGGAAAAGGAGTACATCAAGGCTGTATATTGTCACCCTGCTTATTTAACTTCTATGGAGAGTATATCATGTGAAATGCTGGGCTGGATGAATCACAGATTGGAATCAAAATTGCTGGGAGAAATTTTAACAGCCTCAGATATGCAGATGATACCACTCTAATGGCAGCAAGTGAAGAGGAACTAAAGAACCTCTTGATCAGGGTGAAGAGGAAAGTGAAAAAGCTGGCTTATAAATCAACACTCAATAAAACTAAGATCATGGCATTGGGTTGCATCACTTCATGGAAAATAGGAGGTTAAAAGGTGGGAGTGGTGACAGATTTTATTTTCTTGGGCTGTAAAATTACTGCAGACGGTAACTGAAGCCGTGAAAATAAAAGACACTTGCTCCTTGGAGGGAAAGTTACGACAAACCTATATAGCATATTAAAAAGTAGAGACATCATTTTTCTGACAAAGATCTGAATAGTCAAAGCTATGGTTTTTCCAGTAGTCCTGTACTGATGTGAGAGTTGGACCATGAAGAAGCCTGAGCACTGAAGAACTGATGCTTTCGAACTATGGGTTTGGAGAAGACTCTTGAGAGTTCCTTTGACCGCAAGGAGATCAAACTAATCAATCTTAAAGGAAATCGGCCCTGAATATTTGTTGGAAGGACTGATTCTGAAGCTCCAGTACTTTGGCCACCTGATGCGAAGCTGACTCATTGGAAGAGATCCTGATGCTGGCAAAGACTGAAGGCAAAAGGAGAAGGGGGCAGCGGAGGATGAGATGTTAATTTAGACAACATCACCGACTCCATGGACCTGAACTTGAGCAGACTCCAGGAGTAGTGAAGGACAGGGGAGTCTGGTGTGCTGCAGTCCATGGAACTGCATAGAGTCAGACGTGATTGAGCAACAGCAAAAACAAATTTATTAAAATTTTTCATTTTAATTTATTATTGGACTGTAATTGCTTTACAATGTTGTGCTGGTTTCTGCTGTACAACAAAGTGAATCAGCTATATGTATAACGATACCCCCTCCCTTTGGACCTTCCTCCCACCCATCTGGGTCATCACAGAGTACCACAGGGTGCTGAGCTCCCTGGGTTGCACAGCAGCTTCCCACTAGCCCACTATTCTACACGTGGTAGTGTATAGATGTCAATACTACTCTTTAAATTCATCTCACCTTCTCTGTTCCCCTCTGTATCTGCGTGTGCATTCTCTACATCTGCATTCCTGCCCTGCAGATAGGTTCATCAGTACCCTTTATCTAGATCCCATATATATGCCCTCCTTTAAAGTTGACTTCGGGATCCTTTAATTCATAGGTTCATCACCCTCAGGTGCTCAAGACCCAATGAACAGGGCTCACAGCTCCTAGGACATTTGCAGACTCTTTCCAGGTGACACCAGCTTGGGGATGAATCAGAAGTGATGACCTGGGCCCACATCTTGAGAACCCCAAAGTCTTCTAAGCAGTAGTTCTTAGCTTAGCTGCACATTTAAAAGAAAATCCAGAATTTAGGCCCCAACCTCAGAGATTTGTGTTTAAATGGTTTGGGGTGAGGCTTGGAGTGGTTATTTTTTTTTTTTTTTAATTCTCCTTAAATGATTTTATTTACAATGAGGGCAAAGAACCAATATTCTTGGCTATCTTGCCAATTTGGTATGGACCTATTTTATCCTTAAATGCAGGCTCTGTAGAGTCATGGCCAAACAGGTCAGGACCTTGCCCTATTTTTAATTTAAGCCACATTTATTGTATTCTGTGGGCTTCCCTTGTGTCTCAGTAGTAAAGAATCTGCCTGCCAGTGCAGGAGACACAGGAGACACAGGTTCGATCTCTGGGTCGGGAAGATCCCCTGGAGAAGAGAATGGTAACCCACTTCAGTACTCTTGCCAGGATAATCCCATGGACAGAGAAGCTTGGTAGGCTACAGTCCATAGGGTCACAGAGGAGCCTGGCAGGCTACAGTCCACAGGGTCACAGAGGAGCCTGGCAGGCTACAGTCCACAGGGTCACAGAGGAGCCTGGCAGGCTACACAGTCCATAGTGTCACAAAGAGTCAGACATGACTAAAGTGACTGAGAGGGTACCAATTGTATTCTGAAGATGCTTAAGAAAGAATCTCATCCTTGGGAATTAGAGATGGATGATATAACTTCCCTGTAATGAGACTGAGATGGATAAGGCAAACTGAATCACTCAAAAGTCTTCTGAAGTACCTGATTGAATGGAACAAGCTGGCATACCTTTGGAGTGAATAGAATTATGCCTCTTGAACCTGTCAAAAGTCCTTGAAATAAAGCCGTGGATAAAAGGGACTAGTGGCTTTAATTTATTTAGTCTTTCCAGAAGTGTTTGACAAAGTTCTTCATGAGAAGGGAATTCAGTAACGGGGGAAGAAAACTGCAGAACCGTGGGGGATTAGGGCTGATTAGGAGCCAGGATGCCTGAGTCAGGAACAAATGGGCTTTTTTCACTGTAGCTGGCTTTAGTGGGGACCTGCACAAGGATCTGATCAACAAACTGATTTTTAAGATTGTTTTACTTTT
>SJYX01014597.1:37363-52330 GCA_006410675.1 Oreotragus oreotragus
TGCTGCAGTCCATGAAGTCGAAAAGAGTTGGACACAACTGGGCAACTGAACTGAACTGAATGAGAAAACAGGCTGTGGACGTTGTTAATGGGAGAGTGGGGCAAGTCCTCCTGGTAAATGCTACCTTTGTCCCCTCCCCATTACTCTACTTTCCTATTTACAGAAACAAAGACAAAACTACTGGAAATGTATCAAAATAGGTTATGGACAAATTAAAACTCCCTAAGTGTGCGAAGAGTTGACTCACTGGAAAAGACTCTGATGCTGAGAGGGATTGGGGGCAGGAGGAGAAGGGGACGACTGAGGATGAGATGGCTGGATGGCATCACGGACTCGATGGACGTGAGTCTGAGTGAACTCCGGGAGTTGGTGATGGACAGGGAGGCCTGGCGTGCTGCAATTCATGGGGTCCCAAAGAGTTGGACATGACTGAGCAACTGAACTGAACTGAGCTGAAGTGTGCTGAAGATAAATGCTTTGAAAGTTAAGTTGATCACAGCTACTCAGAGTTGAAATATGTTCAGGGTAAATCAGAGAGTCAGAAGTCTCCACAATTTGTTTAAAAAGCACGAAACCCCACAAGCTTTCAAAGAGCATCCCACATCTACAGATGAATTCATGCCTTGTCAAAATTCCCTTTTTGTTACAAAGAAGCAGGCAATAATATTATAAAGTCATTAACCATGACAAGGCCTCTTGACAATAAAAACTGGTACAGAAATGAAATGCTATCCAGTGAGAAAGACCAGAGTCAGAACTGACTTATACATGCATCTTGGATTTCGTGCTTTCAGAGTCTTCAGTACTCAGAGGTCAAGTAGCTGAGAAAGTAGACTTCAACTCTTTATATGATCGCTGTTTTCAGGACAAAACTTGGGAAGCAGGCTGGTTAACTGCTCCCATGCCCGGGGACCTGGCCCTAGTGGGTAAAGTTATTTGATTCTGCAGCACACAGGAAGTAAATGGGTTTCTCTCCATGTGCAGATAACCAACCAGCCAAGATGGAACACCAGCAGTTTGTCTCACAATCTCAACCCCTGTGGCAAGCACTGAGATGCAGACATCATATCTTGGAGAACCATCTACCTTCTTGATTTATTCCCATCAGAATGATTCATTTCTTCCTTCCTTCTCCTAGTGACTCTTTCAGGAAACATATTGTATTTGTATGGTATGCCAAACTTAATGCTCTGTATGGTGAGTAAGAGCTTTTAAAAAAAAAAAAAAATCCCTTCATTCAAGGAGTGGGGTAACTGAGAGTGGGATCTGGCTGCCTGCTGCTCAAAAGCCATTAAAGAAGTAAGGTTAGTTAAAAGGAAAGTTTGCTTCAGTTTGGATACCAGGAACTGGGTGGCAGGGATCGGGGATCGTGGAGTCCTGTTTAAAGGTCAATCCCCTGGCCCCCACCCCACTGACAATCAGAGAGTGAGAGCTTTTATAGATGGAGAGAGGGCCTATGTGCAGAAACAGCACAGTCAGCTTTGACAGTCACCTTGGAATTGGTCGCACAGTGGTTTGGTCAGCGTCATCTTGACTTTTCTGTTGCTGATGTTGTTTAGTCGCTAAGTGATATCCAACTCTTTGCAACCCCCTGGACTGCAGCACGCCAGACTCTTTTGTCCTACACTATCTCCCAGAGTTTGCTCAAATTCATGTCAAAAAAATTTTAAAAAAGGATGTCCTTTTCATCATAGGGGATTAGAATGCAAAAGTAAGAAGTCAAGAGATACCTGAAATAACAGGCAAATTTGGCCTTGGAGTACAAAATGAAGCAGGGCAAAGGCTAACAGAGCTTTGTCAAGAGAACACACTGGTCATAGCAAATACCTTTTTCCAACAACACAAGAGATGACTCTACACATGGATATCACCAACTAGTCAATACTGAAATCAGACTGATTATATACTTTGCTGTTGAAGATGGAGAAGTTCTATACAGTCAGCAAAAATAAGACTGGGAGCTGACTATGGATCAGACCATGAGCTCCTTATTGCAAAATTCACGCTTAAATTGAAGAAAATAGGGAAAACCACTAGACCATTCTGCTATGAACTAAATCAAATTGATCATTTAAAGTACAATTAGTCTTCAGTTCTAGGGTTGATTTGTTTCCGTTTCTTTGAGGCTAGCTCTCAGAATTGTGGCGGCTTATGTCATGGCAACAACCTGGTCATCATGTAGTTAACTTCTTCCAGCTGATGAGGGTTTCAGGATCTATAAGACGGCTCACAGGATACGGCTCTGAATATGGGGACAGGGACCATAGGATCCTGCTCTGTTTCAGTAAGAGTTGTGATGAAGGAATCCCTAAGATGCAATGTGTTATGAGGGGGAATCAAAGCCAGATTTGAGACATATAGCTGGGAAAGGCTTATGGGAGTATCAACTGAGATGAAAAGAATAGCCCAAAGAAAAACAGTGAAAATGGCATTCCAGGCAGAGGGAAGAGGTTATGCAAAGTCCAAGAGATGTCCATGGATCAAGAAGTGTGTTTCAAGCCATCCAATACATGTGGAGCATGAGGAATTTGAAGAGAAGGGAAAGAGATGGAAGAAGCAGGAGGGGTGAACCAAACCAGAAACAGTTTTGAGGATCTCATCAAAGGGGCTGGATTTTAAAGAAGGCAACGTGGACCCACAAAAGGTTTTAAACAGGAAGGCATGGCAACCTACTCCAGTTTTCTTGCTTGGAGAATCCCATGGACAGAGGAGCCTGGCGGGCTACAGTCCGTGGGGTCCCAAAGAATCAGACATGACTGAAGTGATTTAGCACACATGCATGAATGGGTAAGAGCAACGCAGTGAAGGATGAATTAGAAGATGGAGAAAATGGATATGAGCAAACCAGTTGGAAATGCTCATTGCAGAAAACAGTAGAAATCAAGGGGCACGAGGACAGGAGGGAGGAGGAGAGAGTCAGAGAGAAAGTGGGGCTGGGGACGATCTGTACTGTATTGGGTGACTGGGGGATGGTGGTGAGAAAGAAACCTCAGAAGAAAGCGCGTTTGGGGAAAGGACAGTGAGTTGGGTTTCAGTCTTAGTCATAAGCTGGGCCCTGTCAACAGTAAGCATGCTTGTTCAGTTGCTCAGTCGTGTCCGACTCTTTGCAACCCCATGGATTGTAGCCCTCCAGGCTCCTCTGTCCATCGAATTTCCCAGGCAAGAATACTGGAGTGGGTTGCCATTTCCTTCTCCGGGAGATCTTCCCCACCCAGGGACTGGACCCATATCTCCTGCGTCTCCTGCATTGGCAGGCAGATTCTTTACCATTGAGCCACTGGCAGGTGAATGTGTCAATGCAGGATTGGGAAGAGAAGCTTGATCACTGTAGAAATACAAAACTAGGGGTACAGGATAGAGGGAGATGTGATTCCCTGCAGAAAATGCTTATGAGATGAGAATATGGTCCAGCAAGAATCCTGCCTCCCAGAACCTAAGGGTTGACAGTGATGGACCCTGTAATTATTAATGAGGAACTTAAAACCCCTTAAATGCATAAAAATAACTCACCAGTGCTGGCTACCATTCATCAGATACTTTGTTTCCAGGCAGTGCATCAGTGATCTCATGTCATTCCCAAACAATCAGAGACATGTCTCTCATTTTTATGCTCATTTTTCAATAAGCAAACCTAGATCTGTAGAGGTGCAGGGATTTGCCCCGGGTTATACAGGCTAAGGGTAGGAGGAGGTGGGGGCAACAGAGGATAAGATGGTTGGATGGCATCACCAACTCAATGGACAGAGTTTGAGCAAGCTCTGGGAGATGGTGAAGGACAGGGAAACTTGGCATGCTGCAGTCCATGGCGTCACAAAGAGTTGGACACGACGGAGCGACTGAACAACATACATTCTAAGTGAAGGAGCCAGGTTTTGCCCCTAGTTGTATCAGAGCAAACCCACACAGTTAAGTCATGTCCAATTCTTTTGCGAACCCATGGACTGTAGCCCACCAGGCTCCTCTGTCCATAGGAGTACAGAGCACAAACCTTCCACATGCAAAGCAAATGCCAAATTGGCAAAGAGAAAAGAACTTTTTTTCCCTGTTTCTTACCAAGACAANCCCATGGACTGTAGCCCACCAGGCTCCTCTGTCCATAGGAGTACAGAGCACAAACCTTCCACATGCAAAGCAAATGCCAAATTGGCAAAGAGAAAAGAACTTTTTTTCCCTGTTTCTTACCAAGACAAGAGGTAAAATGTTACAAATGCAAATGTTAGAAGAAAAAAACAATGATTTGGGGGCTAGAAGAACCAAGAAAAAAGGCATGGTTTACTAAAACAGAAACTGCCTCTGCAACCAGCCTGCTGGTGCTGAGGACAAGAAGAGCGCAGTGTGGAACAGACCTCCATCCGGTCCTCCATTTCTAAATCTGACAAGTGCATGCTGACATGTTAGGATGCTTCGCACCACATAACAAAGAACAGGATGCAGGGCGGGTGGGCCAGGGACTGAGATGATGAAAAACACACACTTCAAGCAGAGTGGAGCTTGGCTGAAAGGGCACTTTTTTTCCAGCGAAGCATCTGAACTGAGAGCATCTTTTCACTTACTTGACATCAGATAAGATGGTTCTCACACATTTTTTCCTTTTTTTTTTCTCCCCCTGGAAAAATGAATCTCCACAGGGCAGTCTCATCTTAAGCCTGGTTTTGCTTTCCACGATGTGTAGCATCCAGACTGAATCGTAGCAGGAGCTTGATCTTGTCTCAGAGAGGGAGGGCTGGAGGCCCATTGTGCCCATCAACCCCTTCAGCAGAATCCCACCCAGGGTTTTCCTCTTTGATTTCATGCTGGGTCCCATCATTTCCGGATCTGAGTTTTTTAAAGGTGAGTGTTTTCCTTACTAACTCAAGACTGGCAAACCTGCTCCCACTCTCTATCTCCCCCACATCTCTCCCTCCCTCTCTCACATACACACACACAGACACACACCCATCTTCCTTTCCAGCCACATCTTATTGCCTTGGCGAAGAGTGCAGTGAAGCAGAAAACAAATGTAGGAAGTGACAGATGACACAAGCATTTGTCCAATTAGCAATAAGAAAATCACAAGCACCGGCAGTGACCATTCATGTTGAACAGCCAACTCAGCAAAGAGCCCCACTGCATGTCTCTCTGATCTAATTAGAACCACTGGTGCTGCGACTGCCCAGCCTGTCCCTGCGTTTTTAGCCCACTCAGGGCAGGTGCCTGAGTTGACCGATAATGAGAGATGTGAAACCATCAATAGTTTTGATTAAGCCACAGACTACCAATTTAGATGTACCATACTTCACAGAGTCTAAGACAGGCTTCCCCACCCCCTACATCAAAACATCTTTGAAATCAAAATGTGCCTTAGAATGAAGGCAATCATGGGATAGTCCTCATGGTTTCTGTGTGATGAACTTGGTCCCAGATGTTCATATTGTCATCATTTCAGCTGAGTTCAAGGCATGGTTGTAAGGATGGGTAAGGAGGTTCAGTGATGTTTAAAATGCCCTCCAAAGAGTATCCTATATTTTGGCATTTTCACAATGAGCTATTGTGGCTGTCAAAAGAAACAGACGAGGGGGCTGTAAATTTGACATTTGTGAAGCAAATATTTGTTGCTACAGGAACAACTGCCATTTTATACCTTTTCACAAAGCAACAATCAACTGCTTTGAAGACCTCAAAAAAGATGAAATTTATAAGAAATGAAGCAGTTCTATTTGCCCCATATTCTGCAAAGCAATAGAAAGCAGGAGAAATTGACAAATCCCTTGGAAAAGATAAAAGAGATTTCAAAGCAGCCAGGCTAGTACGACTAACTCAAGAGCCATGCAGAACTGCTAAGACATTCTGTGAGAGTTTAAAATAAATTTTTATCTTAGAAGTTCACAAGGTAACGGTGAATCTGGTACTCCATTATTTCTTAGGTATGATGAAATATAGTCTGTTCAGAATAACTTTGACCCCCCAAGAAAACACATAACTATCCTCTAAAGTGCGTGACAGTTTGCAAAGGGTAAGTTCACAGTTCAGGCGAGTGGCCACGGCAGCCGGATGAGAGACACGGGCAGGGCTGTGTCACTCTCGCTGCAGAGGATGCTGTCGGTTGCCTTCCCCCACCCTATCTTCCTTGCTAGCAGAATCCAGGGTTGATTCAAGGCTGAAGGGGCCTTGTGCTTCAGAAAAGATTTGGTCCTTCCCTACTCCAAAGAAGCTTCATAAACCAATTCCAACATGATGTTTCCTTCTCTTTCTCATTAGTTGTTTTAAGGGTGACATGTGACCCAGTTCTGATCAATAAGATGTGAAAAGATGGGAGTGGAAGTGTAGGGAAAACTTCTAGAATTAAAAAAAAAGATACATGAGAAGAAAAGAAAGGTATCTTTTCTACCTCTGGGCTTAGGGATGCCTAGAGCTACTGCAGCCAACTTGCAAGCCCGAGGAAAGCCAACTGAAGGACACAGACACACACCGAAGACCTAAGTCCTTAGTGACATCACTGAACCACTTTCTTAACCAAGACCAAACACTGGCTTCTGGTTATGTGAGATAGTAAACATCTGTATTGTTCAATCCACTGTTAGTAGTTGAGTTTTCTGTTACTTTCACCCAAAGTCATATAATTGATACACTCCTGCCTCCCCACTACTGTGATGATGCCACCTTCCCTTCTAGACTTCTTGAAACTCCCACTTGGGATGAACCAAGAGAAGTATGGACTCTGAAATGAGTGAGGTGACAGTCCTGCTCAACTCTAAGCTGGGCTAGTCAGTCAACATCGGATATACTCGTTTATTGGTGGAAGTGTGTATGCGTGCGTGTTAAGTTGCTTCAGTCATGTCTGACTCTTTGCAACCCCATGGACTGTAGCCTGCCAGGCTCCTCTGTCCATGGGATTCTCCAGGCAAGAATACTGGAGTGGGTTGTCATGCCCTCCTCCAAGGGATATTCCAGACCCAGGGATCGAACCCAAGTCTCCTGCAGCTCCTGCATTGCAGGCTGATTCCTTACCACTGAACCATCAGGGAACCCCATTAGTAGAAGGAGAACACGTATTAATAAGAACCTAACAAAACAGAGCTGAAGCCTGCCCAACTAATATTTGTTATTTTATTGAATAGATTTGTCAAATGAATGACAAAGGTTATGAAGTAACATCAAAATCATGTGAGAAAGGAAAAGCTGGAGAATATGTTATCCTGGGGGAAAGAAGCCTTGTTTGGGATGAGGAAAAAGGAGCCAGTCTTCAAGGAACTGAAAGGATAAAGTATATGAAAGAGATGGCATTATTTAAGAATAGAATACATTATTGTCATTCATTCATTTGTTCAACAAAGATGCCCCAAGTTGCTGTCCAACAGCCAGAACTCATCTTCATGGAACTTATGGTCTATGGGGCGGATGGATGACAAGCAAACTAATCATTACAAAAACCAAAATGTGCAAAGAAGGAAATGAAGTAAGGTGCTGAATTAGAAAAGAAGAGCAGAATTCTAAAGTAAACAGAACCGTGAGAAATGATGTTGCTAAGGCCATGATGTTTACGCGAAGCCAAAACACTGAAAGAAGACCATTCAGAGAGCAAGGGGAAGGATATTTAAGGTAAGATAAGAACAGGAAAATGATGGGAGGACCCATAGCATATAGGGCCTTGGGCCATTTAAAGGTCTGACTTTTATGCTGCTGCTGCCAGCTGCTGTTGAATACAAAGAAAAGCCATTTAAAGGTATTTGAAAGAAGAGAGGCTTAAGTTAAGTGAAAATTTCAAAAGATCATTGGCTGGGGCCTGAAGAATTATTTGAAAAGCAGAGAGCAGTTGGAGAATATTGTCCCTGTTCAAGGGGTTGCTCCTGGAGGCTTTTACAAAGAGTGCTGGCAGTTCAGAGGGGAGACACATTCAAGACAAACAGTTTTAGTTCTAATAAATAGGACCTGTTGGCGGAGGCGGGGCAGGAAGAATGACTCAAAGCAAGAAATCAAGGGTCATTCTAGTTGCAACAAATTGGTGGATGGTGACACCATTTATCAGGATAAGGAAGAAGGCAGATGAATAGGTCTAGGAGGGTGGGGAAGGGAACATTCAGTTTTGGTTTAGGGAATTTTATTCTTTTTTAAATTGAAGTATAATTGATTTACAATGTTGTGTTAGTTTCTATGTATAGCAAAGTGATTCAGTTATACATATTTTTTTCAGATTCTTTTCCCTTATAAGTTATTACAAAATATTGCATATAGTTCCCTGTGCTATACAGTAGGTCCTTGTTTTCTATTTTATGTATAGTAGTGTATACATCTTAATCCCAGCCTCCTAATTTATCCCTCCCTCTTTCCACTTTGCTTTCTCTATCCATGGGTCTATTTATGTTGTGTATACAAGTTCATTGTATCGCTTTTATTAGATTTCACATGTAAGTGGTATTATATGATACTTCTCTTTCTTTGTCTGACTCACTTCACTTAGTATGATGAATCTCTGGATCCATGCATGTTGCTGCAAATGGCATTATTTCATTCTTTTTACAACTGAGTGATAATGCATTGTATAAATATACCACCTGGTCTTTATTAGATGGTCAAAAGGTACATGAAAAGATGCTCAACGTTGCTAATTATCGGAGAAATGTAAAACAAAACTACAAGGTATCACCTTACACCAATCAGAATGGCCATCATCAGAAAGTCTACAAATACCAAATTCTAGAGAGGGTTTGGAGAAAAAAGAACCTTTCCACAGTGTTGGTGGGAATGTAAATTGGTACAGCCACTGTGAAGAACTGAATGGAGGATCCTTAAAAAACTAGAAGTAGAGATGCCATATGATCCTGCAATACCACTCCTGGGCATGTATACAGAGAAAAACATGATTCAAAAAGACGCATGCACCCAAATGTTCACTGCATCACTGTTTACAAAAGCCAAGACATAGAAGGAACCTAAATGTCCATCAACAGATAACTGGATAAAGAAGATGAAACATTCAGCTTGGGACATGTTAATCTGAGATGCCTGTGATTTAGCCAAATGGAGGGGTCAAGATGGCAGCTGGATGTATGAGTCTAGAGCTCAGAGAATTATAGGGAGAAAGAACTACAAATTTGAGAGCCTGCAGATGCTATTGGAAACCATGGGGGAAAGATAGATGAACTCATATAAGGCAGCAGTATATAAGGAAAAGGAGGGCTTAATACCGTGCTGTATGAAACTTAGAGATAGCATAGAGATGGGGTGGAGGTGACAAACCTAGCTGGCGTGTTGAGCTCAGAAACCTTACTCTTCCAACAAAGGTCCGTCTATTCAAGGCTATGGGATTCCCAGTTGTCATGTACATGAGAGCTGGACCATTAAGAAGGCAAAACACCAAAACATTGATGCCGTCTAACTGTGGTGCTGGAGAAGACACCTGAGAATCCCTTGGACTGAAAGGAGATCAAACCAGTCAATCTTAAGGGAAATCAACCCTGAAAACTCTTTGGAAGGACTGAAACCAGTATTTTGGTCATCTGATGCGAACAGTCAACTCACTGCAAAAGTCCCTGATGCTGGGAAGGATTGAGGGCAGAAGGGGAAGAGGGTATCAGAGGATTAGATGGCTGGATGGCATCACTGATGCAATGGACATGGACTTGGGCAAACTTCAGGAGATGGTGAGGGACAGAGAGGCCTGACATGCTGCAGTCCATGGGGTCACAAAGAGTTGGACACTATTGGGCAAGTGAACAACAACAAGAGGTAGGTTATCCAATAAGTAAGGGGAAAAGGCATCTAAGAGAAGAGCCGGAAGAGTATTCTATCATGGATGTCAACAGGGTATCTCAAGAAGGAATGAGCCGTCAGTTATTAAGAAAATCATCTGAGGGGTCAGCAAATCTATGACATAGGAGACATTGAATTTATAAACTAGAGGTTGCTGGTAATTTTGACAATGGAGGGATGCAGACAAAAACTAGATGGGAGAAGGCTGACCAGTGAATGAGAGGAAAGGAAGTGGAGATGAGTTTCAAGGACAACGCTCATAAAGCTGGTTATGAAAAACCTCAAGAGATACAAGCCAAAAATAACAGTGATGACAATGAGAAAAGCTCCCATTGATGGAGCACCCACTAGCAGCAAGCAAATTGTCCCTAGTCCTTACAAGGACCCTAGATAGTAGATACTATTATGTTTTACAGAAAATCAATGAAGTTAAGAACCGAGCCCAAGATTATATAATACATTATTCATTTTCTTTGCTGTGTAAAAAATTATAAAACTAGTAGCTTAAAGTAATGCCTTGATTATTGTACAGTTTATGAGAGTCAGGAGGTCAGGAATGGCTTAGCTGGGTCTCCTACAGAGCTGATATCATGGTGCTCATCCAAGATGAGTTCTCATCTGGAGGCTTGACTGGAGAAGATTCCACTTCTAAGCTTTCTCAGGCTGATGGAAGAATCTATTTCCTTGTGTCTGTACAATTCATTACAGCCTAATTTTTCAAAGCCAGCATTGCAGATAGAGAGATGATATGTTACAAACATGGAGTCTCATATATCACAGGCATTACATAATTATGGGAGTGACATCATCTTGGTTACATAACATAATGTAATTACCCATGTAACAGGAGTGGCAATCCATTACTTTTACCATATTCTGTTGGTTAGAAGCAAGTCACAGGGCTCACCTATACTCAAGGAAAGAGACTTACCCAAAGCCATGAATGCCAGGAGACAAGGCTCAAGGACTCATCTTTGAATCTCTTCAACTCATACAGTTAGCAACTGCCATGGAACTAAAGACCAGCTCTACCTTGTTCCAATATCCATTCTCTTTTACTTTAGCTATGAAGCCTCAAAAATATAAAATAAGTTTCTAAAAAGGTAGAGCCTTCTGCAAATGGAATAGACTGACTGCAGAGGACCTAGCTTCTCTGTCACTAGAGATGTCCATGTTTAGGACCAATACTAGATGTAAATGTAGCTGAAGGGGCTCCTGCTTTAGCAAGGATATCATGGGGCAGGATGCGGAGGAAGCTATAGAGTCAGGTGACTTCCAAGGTATTTCTCAACCTTGCAGTTCTGATTCCTTCATGCACATCATAGAGTCACAGAATGTTACGGCTGAACAGAGTCTTTGAAATGAAGCCTTTGCATTTTACAGATCAGGAAACTGAGGTTAGGAAAGCCAAAACTTGTTCCAGGCTTAGCAAACACTGTTGGTGATAGAAAATGAATGGACTTAATACTTGTTTTCAAGAAGCCTATAATCTAATTGGAAGAAAATAGTTATATATATATAAAACATGATAGACAGTAAACAAGTCCTGTGATGGAATATAATTTCAGATACTCCACAAACCCAGAGGAGGAGAAGAAGCTCAGGAGGAGGCAAGTTTGTGGGGGCAGATGATAAGTTGAGATTCACACCTGTGGACATTGCATACTTAAAGGACATCTAGACAGTGATGTCTGGTGCTGGGCTTCTCAAACCTTAATGTTCACACAAATTCACCCAGAGACTGTGTTAAAAAGCAGCTTCCGATTCTGCAGGTCTGGGGTGGAACCTGAGATTCTGCATTTCCAACCAGCTCCCAGAGGGTACAGATGCTACTTTTCCTCAGACCACAGTTTGCGTAGCAGTCTAAGAAGGTGGTTAGTAAACGTTCTTGAATATTCATTCTACATTCCTTCCCCACTTCATCCCATTCTCCTCTCTCTGAAAAAGGGACAACACCAGAGGTTTCTGCCAAAATGAGAAAGAGAGATACAGGGTGAGGGGATTCCCAGGTAGGAGCACCTCCACCAGCAGCCACTGGAGATAGCCACATTACCTGAGAATGCCTTTTAGTTGATGCCAAGACTTCATCTACTATTCTTGCCTTCTAGTACATTTACTGACTTTCCTCTCTAAGGTGAAGGTGAAGGTGAAGTCGCTCAGTCGTGTCCGACCCTTTGCGACCCCATGTACTGTAGCCTACCAGGCTCCTCCGCCCATGGGATTCTCCAGGCAAGAGTACTGGAGTGGGTTGCCATTTCCTTCAGTCCACTGGTGCAAGAACTTAGTAATGCAGATCAGCAAGCCTGATTAGCCAGGAACTCTGGGCTTGGTGGTTTAATACATTTCAGTGTAGAGGGAGAAAACCAAAAGTAGGTAGATAGGGGTGACATCGTAAAAGGAGAATCAGGGCTGAATGGAGAAGAGGCTAGAGCTAAAGGACAGCCTCCTAAGATGTCCTTTTCCATTTTCAAGATAGCCTGCGACCCGATCGAAATGTACACCCTGCGATATTTAAAATGGATAACCAACAAGGACCTACTGTATAGCACAGGGAACTCTGTTCAATGTTAGGTGGCAGCCTGGATGGGAAGGAAGTTTGGGAGAGAATGAATCCATGTATATGTGTGGCTGAGTCCCTTTGCTGTCCACCTGAAACTATCACAACATTCTTAATCAGCTATATGTCAATAAAAAATTAAACGTTTTTTAAAAAAAGAGCCCATGACCCACTCCGCATAAGAATAAGTTACAAATGCACTGACTCTACCATGCTATGAAACTATTTTCTCCGTCAGGCACTCTCGGCCCAGTGCTCATGTCATATGGGCTCTACAGGGACCTACAAAAATGTTTGAGGCCAGGCTATAAAATCATTGACTCCCAGATGTGAAAAGAAAGCAACAAAATACAAATTAATAAATGTTTATTGTCAAAATATGACATTATTTTAACCTCATTAATTGTTCAGTTTAGTATTCATAAAAGTCCCATTACAGCTGAAAAACATTTATAACTTCGATTTGCTCACTTTGTAAAAACTCCTGAATAGGCACAGGAATGCAAAAAACCTAGCAAATTGTCAGTTAAATAAGTTTCCAGGAGCCAATAATTTCTAAAGAAATCTTTGGCCTATTTTACAGAAAAAAAAAAAACTATTTTTTAATGCAAGGTTTGGGTGTGTATCGATACCGTTATGTCTGAACGCAGTCTGAAACCTAGGTCTGACGTTAGAATGTGACAGTCCTTTGTGAAAAACTATAAACCAAAAAAGAGAGATGTATCTCCACCTTAGAATAATCATCCAAGTGAAAATTATAGAATTTTTAGGGTCTCATCCAAAGCCATCTAAGGATAAAAGAGACAACTTCATTCAGTCAGTGAGCACCTACTATGTGTCAGTCACAATCCTAAGGCAAAGCAATACAACAGTAAAGAAGTTAGATAAAGCACCAGGTAGCAATGTAAGGTGAGTTTCCTCAGTGGCTCAGCAGTAAAAAATCAGCCTGCCAATACAGAAGGCGCAGGGTCGGGAAGATCTCCTGGAGAAGGAAATGGCAACCCACTCCAGCATTCCTGCCTGGGAACTCCCATGGATAGAGGAGCCTGTTGGGCTACAGTCCATAGGGTCTCAAAAAAGTCAGACAGGTCTGAGCGACTAAACAACTAGCAATGAAATGCAAGAGTACCTGGAGATGGATCTCACTGCACCACACCCAGCCCATCCACCTGAGGCAGGGCTAGGTAAGCCCAACAAGATGCCTGCAGTGGAAGGCCACCTTGTCTCCTCAGAGAGAAGAAACAAAATTTACATTAAGTACCTACTTTGTGCCATGACGCTAAGTGCTGTGTCATTCCTTCCAGTTGACCCCCTGCCCGCGGCTCAGAGTGGTCTCTTAATTCACATACAAACAGCAAGAGAAGTGAACCCCGCGCCAGATCAGACAGCTAGTTCCCAAGTGGGTCACTCAGGACTCAAGCCCAGGCCTATCTAACCCCGAAACCACACTTCTTCGCTCAGACTCCCTTGCTGAGCGGCAGCCGACGCTAACGGTGCCTGCTCGGGAAATTCCCAGAGCTGGTGTCGGGCGGTGAACGCCAGAGACGGGGAGGAGGTGGGGCCTTTGTCACTTTCAGGGGACACGGGCCCCATCCAGGCCCCCGGCTCTGTCAGAGAACCCCTGAAGGAAGCCTTGACGGTTCTGGATGTGCTTGGGCTCTGCACTTAAATAAACACGTCTCTGGCCCCAGGCAGGTAATCTGGCATCCGGGGAGACTGTCGTCCCTGCCCTCGCCAGCACCTCTAGTCCGGTGGACGGTTACCTGTGGTGCCAACGATGCTCTGCCTTGGGATCCGAGCTGTGTTCTCTGCATCCACGAGCAGCTTCTTCCCTCTCTCGGGGTCCTCGGCTCCCCCAGCCACCCCCAGGCCTGAGGGGACCGTGGACAGGCCTCTCCCAGGCTCTCTGCTCAGCTGGCCTTTAATCTGTCCTCCCCGCGCCCACCGCTCATCAGGTGATGCAGAGCCCACTATCTCCCAGGAGCAGACGTCGGAGCACCAGGAATAGGACTTCTCTCCAGAGCAGCTGGCCCTTCACAGCTCTCACTTCCAGGCACCCCCACGCAAGGGTCCTCCTGTGCAGGCTGCTGGGAAACTGTCTCGGACAGCCCTTAAAAGTGGGTAGGAAAAAAAGCAGTCAGGCTTCTGCTTAGTTTCCTGGATTTTCTTCCAAGTACTTCAGTATGACGGAGAAGGTGATGGCACCCCACTCCAGTACTCTTGCCTGGAAAATCCCATGGATGGAGGAGCCTGGTGGGCTGCAGTCCATGGGGTTGCGAAGTGGGACACGGCTGAGCGACTTCACTTTCACTTTTCACTTTCATGCACTGGAGAAGGAAATGGCAACCCACTCCAGGGTTCTTGCCTGGAGAATCCCAGGGATTGGGGAGCCTGGTGAGCTGCCATCTATGGGGTCACACAGAGTCAGACACGACTGAAGCGACTTAGCAGTAGCAGCAGCAGTAGCATAGTTGTAAGTCCACTATATTTCAATATATTTTTTAAAATCCTCCTATCAGTTCAGTTCAGTCGCTCAGTCGTGTCCGACTCTTTGTGACCCCATGAATCGCAGCACGCCAGGCCTCCCTATCCATCACCATCTCCTGGAGTTCACTCAGACTCACGTCCATCGAGTCTGTGATGCCATCCAGCCATCTCATCCTCGGTCGTCCCCTTCTCCT
>SJYX01014599.1:12675-22752 GCA_006410675.1 Oreotragus oreotragus
TTTAGTTCTTCTTCACTTTCTGCCATAAGGGTGGTGTCATCTGCATATCTGAGGTTATTGATATTTCTCCCGGCAATCTTGATTCCAGCTGTGTTCCTTCCAGTCCAGCATTTCTCATGATGTACTCTGCATATAAGTTAAATAAGCAGAGTGACAATATACAGCCTTGACGTACTCTTTTTCCTATTTGGAACCAGTCTGTTCCATGTCCAGTTCTAACTGTTGCTTCCTGGCCTGCATACAGATTTCTCAAGAGGCAGGTCAGATAGTCTGGTATTCCCATCTCTTTCAGAATTTTCCACAGTTTATTGTGATCCACACAAAGGCTTTGGCATAGTCAATAAAGCAGAAATAGATGTTTTTCTGGAACCCTCTTGCTTTTTCCATGATCCAGCGGATGCTGGCAATTTGATCTCTGGTTCCTCTGCCTTTTCTAAAACCAGCTTGAACATCAGGAAGTTTGGCAAAGTCATAACTCAAACCAGACGGTTTAGTTCAATAAGCCATTCCTTTTGTCCAGCATGGTATACTACTTCTTTGATCTTGAGAGATACAGAAGAAGAGAGAGTTCTTCTATGACTGATGTGCTCCATGTAACAAGGAACATAAGAGAGAAGAAAATAATAATAATAATAATGCAGGGAACAAACAAAGTAGATCACATTTAAGTTCCTGTTTCCAGTCATTCTGCAGACAAAAAAAAGTTTCTGTTCTAGGATTCCCAAGAGATTCTCTAGTGTTTGTGTGATATAACTTGCAGGCAAACAAGTCTAACTAACAAAACAATTAGAATTTTTTTTCTCTATCTCCTAGTCCTTTGCCTCTTTGGAAAAGAGATAAAATTGTCATGGGTTTCTGTTTATAAAAGCGTATGATTTAGAATACTTCTACTAAGATGGTGTCCATGGAGCAGAAACAATAGCATCAACTGAGAGTGTGTGAGAAATGCAAAATCTCAGGCCCTCGCCCAAATCTACTGAAATAGAGCTGGCATTTTAACATGGTTGCCAGGTGATGTATATGAATATTAAATTTAAGAAACCCTGATCTGAATAACCTTAAAAACCCTTCCATTCAAAGCATCCAGAGGAGCATGATAACAACATTCCATTTAAACACATGACCGAGGACCTAAAAGTAAAAGAAAAGCTCCAAAATGAAGAGGAAAACTAAAAACCTGAAATCCAGTAGATGCTGAAATGGTAAATGGAGCTAAAGCTGTGTTGATATCAGGAAATAGAGAATGAGGGGTGGTTCTAGAAGGATTAGTATATTAAGAGCCATCCAGTGATCAACTTAAGCTTGGGAAAGTCAGGGTGCTGACTCCACACAAACAGGGCCTCCTCAAAGGGATCCGCTTTTGAGAAAGACTGGATCAGGAAGAGAACATTTTAACCATCTAAAGGACAAACCTATTTGTTGAAGTAACAGAACTTTAGGAAATGAATGCATAATGCATAGGTAGAGCGGCAGATTCAAAATCTGAAGAGGAAGACGGATATGAAGAAAGGATTAAGGATGAAAATAGAGATGCAAACCATGAAAGTGAGCTTCAAGAAACCAAGAGAGAGAATGAGAAGGTCCAGCATGTATCTTTAAAGAGGCCGGCAGGAGGGAAAGGAGGAAACAGGAAAGAGGCAAATATTGAAAAAGATAATAGCTGTGACTTTTTCACAGCTGATAAAAGAATCCTTAGTTACAGGGACCCTAATGAGTCTCAAGTAGAATTAATACAGCTAAATCTATATACATCAGCCCTCGGCCTGAAACTACAAGAAAAGAACAAAAAGTGAAAAGGCCAGAGTAAAATGATCAATTATTTATCAAGGGACATTAATTATTAGACTGACAACAGACTTCTCAATGACAACAACAGAAGAAAACAATTCAGCATCTTCCAAGTACTGAGAAAAATGAGCCATCATTCCAAAACTTTAAATGCAGCCAAATTTCAAAAGAGCAAAATGCATTTTCAGGGCTTCCCAGGTGATGCTGATGGCAAAGAACCCACCTGCCAATGCAGGCAGACATGAGAGATGGGGTGTGAACCCTAGGCTCATCCCACATCTAGATGTGTATAAGAGACAGGGATTAAGGATGAAAATAGAGATGCAAACCATGAAAGTGAGCTTCAAGAAACCAAGAGAGAGAATGAGAAGGTCCAGCATGTATCTTTAAAGAGGCCGGCAGGAGGGAAAGGAGGAAACAGGAAAGAGGCAAATATTGAAAAAGATAATAGCTGTGACTTTTTCACAGCTGATAAAAGAATCCTTAGTTACAGGGACCCTAATGAGTCTCAAGTAGAATTAATACAGCTAAATCTATATACATCAGCCCTCGGCCTGAAACTACAAGAAAAGAACAAAAAGTGAAAAGGCCAGAGTAAAATGATCAATTATTTATCAAGGGACATTAATTATTAGACTGACAACAGACTTCTCAATGACAACAACAGAAGAAAACAATTCAGCATCTTCCAAGTACTGAGAAAAATGAGCCATCATTCCAAAACTTTAAATGCAGCCAAATTTCAAAAGAGCAAAATGCATTTTCAGGGCTTCCCAGGTGATGCTGATGGCAAAGAACCCACCTGCCAATGCAGGCAGACATGAGAGATGGGGTGTGAACCCTAGGCTCATCCCCTGGCATCATCCTCTGGGTTGGGAAGACCCCCTGGAGGAGGGCATGGCAACTCCAGTATTCTTGCCTGGAGATCTAGCCCTTAATCCTGTAACCTAAAAGTTTAAAAAGCGTCTATGATCCTCTCCATCAGTGAACAGTATCACCACCGATTAGAAGGCAACAAGACACCGGAAAATGCCTTCTGAGGACAAAATGATGACTCCTACACTGAGCAGTGTCTATGGTGGAAATCACCCCTTTGTGAAAAATGAACAGAATCTTAGGTGCTGAGTCAGGAAATTTGCATCCAAGTTCTAGTCCTACTGAAAAGTGGCCATGGGACTTTGGACAATTTTCCCTGGTTTCTTATGTATAAAAAGAAGCAAGTGAGCTCTTCACCTTTACAACTCCAGTTTCTATTTCTCTGTACTTCTCCCTGCACCTTCCTGACTGATGTGAATTGGCATCTACTCAAGGACCACACACGATTATTTCACAAAATATAGTCAAGATTGTTGTTCAGTCGCTCAGTAATGTCCAACTCTTTGCAAACCCATGGACTACAGTATGCCAGGCCTCCCTGTCCTTCACCAGCTCCCTGAGTTTGCACAAACTCATTCCAATTTAGTTGGCAATGTCATCCAACCATCAAGATGGTTTCACACTTTCACTGCAAAAATCTCAAACTGAAAATCTCAGTCGAACAGACTGCTGCAGCTGCTAAGTTGCTTCAATCATGTCTGACTCTGTGTGACCCCATAGACAGCAGCCCACCAGGCTCCTCTGTCCCTGGGATTCTCCAGGCAAGAATACTGGAGTGGGTTGCCATTTCCTTTTTCAATGCATGCATGCATGCTAAGTCGCTTCCGTCATGTCCGACTCTGTGCGACCCCATAGACAGCAGCCCAGCAGGCTCTTCTGTCCACGGGATTCTCTAGGCAAGAATACTGGAGTGATCTGACATTTCCTTCTCCAACAGAGTGGCAGACTAGAAACTCTTTATATCAACTTCTCCCCTGGAGTTGGCAACCCACTCCAGTATTCTGGCCTGGAGAATTCCACGGACAGAGGAGCCTGGCAGTACAGTACAACGGGTAACAGAGAGTCTGACACGACTAAGCGTCTTTCACTTCACTTCACTTCATATCAACTTCTCAAAAGAAAAACTCCTCAAAGTTCACATTTCAAGCCAATTCTACCCTTACCTTGCACCCCATGCCTACACCAAAAAGTCATAACTCTTCTGAGTTTTGCCACATTTAGCTGATGAGACTCACCAAGACTCCTACGAATTTCCATCCTCCTGGCACCACCCCAGACTTGTTCTTCCTTCTAAACACATCAGCACTTTCTTTGTGATTTAAATTACCTTGCTCCTACTTCCAACAGAGAATGAAAAAGATGATTTATCATTTTGCCTTTAATGGGTACAAGAAATATTGAATTCTTCTGGCCCAAAAGTACATTTCCCACAGGGGATCATCTTAAATCTTAATTACAAGTTTATGTATTATTCAGGCAATGCTAGAAACTTAGCTTTGGGTTAGCATTACACCATTAGTCTTCATTCGCTCCTTCTTGGATTTTCCCCTCACTTCCAAATGATGGTCATTCCGGTCTTGTTGCTTCTTTAATTACACTTCAGTTACAATCACCTTTTCCCCAGAGCACCTGACTTTCTCTGGCAGAATGCCCATGACTTCTTCAACGAAAGGGCTTGACTCCACTGGGCTCCTTGCTGACAAGCGTTAGGCATACATACAAACAGGCTGTTTATTGCAACAGAAGTGATCTCTCATAGGGAAGGGTCAACGACTTAATACAAAGAGAGTTCTCTTCTCACAGTGTACAATTGAGTACATATACATGCACACACTCACACATTCTATACACACACTCAAAGATTTTTTAAAAAGCAGACAACTCTTCACCAGTTGCTCAGATATGCTATTTATTGGCTTTATTAAAAGCCTAAGATTTGCATCACTAGCTAATGCTTGTCCAGAGCTTTCTGTGCACGGTTATCTCACTACACACCTGAGCCCTTTAGCACTGCTCTCTGTACCACTTCACAGCTTTCCCCTTATGTCTCCAGGGTGCTCTCTGCACTTGATTCTCCATGTGCTGTGAAGTCGTGGTAAGTGAGCCTTTTACATCTTTCTATACAGGGTGTGATGAACAAACTCCCCATCCCCTTGGTCTCTCTCAGAAAGTGTCCTAAAATCAAATAATTCAATTTGAAAATAATGCCACTTCTAGCAGGATACAAAAAGGTCAACCCGAGAGCTGTTTCGATTTCTTTTTGTTGTGTGATGCTATGCTTTCCTTAGGACAGAAAAGAGCCAAATACTCCAAAGCGTGATCGTGGAAATCTATCACTCCAAACACGCAAAGCCAGGAACGTGCTAACAAAAGAAATATTCTTTCCCTTTTTAGAGCCTTTCTTTTTTTGATGTATGATTTTCATACTGTTAAGTGCACACTATTAACTCTATAGCTAAGTAAATTTTTACTTTACTTTTTACCTGTGTATGTATCATCCAGATCAAGACATAAGCATTTATATCCCTCTAGAAAATTCCCTGCACCTCTTCCCAGTGCTTTCTCACCTCTACACTGACACCCTCTACACTGACTTTAATCATCATTGATTATTTTCATCTGCCTTTAACTTCACATATATGGAATCACACAGGGTGTACACATTCTTGCCTGGTTTCACTAGTCTGAAAGAATGCTTTTGAGATTGAGCCATGTTTTTGTGTTTATGCCTCCCGTCTTTCCACGGCTGCATAGCAGTAGTCCACTTCATAAATACAGTATACTACAGCTTGCTCCTACATTTTCCTACCATTCGACATTTGTACTCTTTCTAGTTTGGGGCTAACTAAAGCTTCAAAAAACATTTTATATGCCTTTTGGTAAATACAGATGCTCATTTTTCTTGGAAATATACGTGGAAATAGAACTGCTGTGTTACAAGATCAGAGTATGTTTGGCTTTAAAATGAAAGTGAAGTCGCTTAACCGTGTCCGACTCTTTGCGACCCCATGGACTGTAGCCTACCAGGCTCCTCCCTCCATGAGATTCTCCAGGCAAGAGTACTGGAGTGGGTTGTCATTTCCTTCTCCAGGGGATCTTCCCAAGCCAGGGATCGAACCTGGGTCTCCTGCATTCCAGGCAGACGCTTTAACCTCTGAGCCACCAGGGCCTTTTGGTAAATACAGATGCTCATTTTTCTTGGAAATATACATGAAAATAGAATTGCTGTGTCACAAGATCGGAGTATGTTTGGCTTTAGCAGATGCCAACTAAGTTTTACAAAGTAACTGAACCAATTTACACTCCCCTCAGCAATTCCAGCTGCTCCGTTATCCCCTAATGTTTTCAGTATTTTGATTACAGACATTCTATGGTTTTGTTCTATTCTCTCATGGTGGCATTCACTTGAGGTATATGCTTTACCTTTATTGATTTACTGATGCTTAATGTCTATACATGCTGCATATGAGTCCTTTGTCAGGTTTGTGTGTGTGTGTATATATATATATACACACACACATATATATATATACATAATGAATGTCTTTACTCAATGTGAGCCTTGCCCACTTTCTTAATGATGACTTCTGATGAACAGAAGTTCTTACTTTTAATGAAGTTTAATATATCTTCTTTTCTCTTCTTTTATAGCTTAATGCTTTTTGGAGGTCTTATTGAAGTAATCTTGCCTAATCCATGGTAATTTTCCTTTGTTACATTCTAAAGGCTTTATTGTTTTACTAGTCGTATTCAGATCTATGGCCCACCTTGAATTAATTTTTATGGTGAGGTCAATTTAAGATTCATTTTTCCCCAAACAGATACTACTTTCTCCAGCACCATTTACTGAAAAGTAATCATTTGTTCACTGAAGGCAAGATACTTTTATCAAATCATGTTACCATGTATGTACCACTCTTCCATTTCAGGACCCTAGCTGCTCCACCGCTCTATTTGTGAACCATCCTTGCACGAAAATGTGATTTCTATAAGCCAAGACTAGCTTGTGTGTCTCTGATGAATGCAAGTTACCTCACATCATGATAAACACTCACTAACTTCACTGCTGTTCCACCTCCAAACCCTCCCTTCTCTGCCCAGCTGTGTGATGCTGGGACTAGGACTCTGTAGACAGCTCTCCTGTCCCAGAGGCTTCCTGTTAGTTTTTTTGCCAATAGAGGTCACTACAGGGAGACCATGAGCTGGAGGAAGAGCAAAGAACTTTCTCCTTCCTACTTGCCATCTGCATTCCCATCAGCGTTGCCCAGCCATGGTTCCTGATAGCAGCAGCAGCACCTTTATCTCCTCACTCCCAGAGCTGGCTTCAGTGCACGCCCTCAGAGATGCCAGCACCGGGCAGCAGCTCCCATCTGCAGGTCTGGGTGTCAGCTCTGGGGGACACCAACATCAACCTTCAGAGTCTCATTAACCTCACACTCTTCCACTTCCTCTGTTCTAGGCTAACTGTCGCTTCATGAAGTTCCTATCTGTGCATTACCTCACTCATTCCATATAAGAAAGCCTTCTTAAGTGAACAGTGCAAAGAACATAAGAAAACAATAGAATGGGAAAGTCTAGAGATCTCTTCAAGAACATTAGAGTTACCAAGGGAACATTTCATGCAAAAATGGACACAATAAAGGACAGAAAGGGTGCGGACTTAACAGAAGAAGAAGATATTAAGAAGTGGCAAGAATACACATAAGAACTGTACCAAAACAGGTCTTAATGACCCATATAATCATGACAGTGTGATTACTCACCTAGAGCCAGACATTCTGGAGTGTGAAGTCAAGTGGGCCCTAGGAAGCATCACTACTAACAAAGCTAGTGAGGTGATGGAATTCCAGCTGAGCTACTTAACATCCTAAAAATTGATGATATGAAAGTGCTACACCAATATGTCAGCAAATTTGGGAAACTCAGCAGTGGCCACAGGACTGGAAAAGGTCAGTTTTCACTCCAATCCAAAAAAAGGGAAATGCCAAAGAATATTCCAACAGCTGCACAATTGTGCTCATTTCTCATGCTAGCAAGGTAATGCTCAAAATCCCTCAAGCTAGACTTCAACCATACGGTAACCAAGAACTTCCAGATGAACAGGCTGGATTTAGAAAAGGCACAGGAACAAGAGGTCAAATTGCCAACATTAATGGATCATAGAAAAATCAAGGGAATTCCAGAAAAATACCTACTTCTGCTTCCTTTACTATGCTTAAGCCTTTGTTTGTGTAGATCACAGCAAACTGAGGAAAATTCTTAAAAAGATTAGACTACCCAACAACTCTACCTATCTCCTGAGAAACCTGTATGTAGGTCAAGAAGTAACAGTTAGAAACAGACATGGAACAATGAACTGGTTCAAAACTGGGAAAGGAGTACATCAAGGCTGTATATTGTCACCCTGCTTACTGAACTTATATGCAGAGTACATCATGCAATATGGCAAGCTGGATGAAGCACAAGCTGGAATCAAGATTGCCGGGAGAAATATCAATAACCTCAGATATGCAGATGACACCACCCTAAAGGAAGAAAGCAAAGAAGAATTAAAGAGCCCCTGATGAAGGTGAAAGAGTGAAAAAGCTGACTTAAAACTCAACATTCAAACAACGAAGATCATGGCATCCAGTCCCATCTCTTCATGAAAAATAGATGGGGAAAAAAATGGAAATAATGACAGACTTTATTCTCTTGAGCTAAGAAATCACTGTGGACACTGACTGAAGCCACGAAATTAAAAGAAAAGCTTGGAAGAAAAGCTATGACAAAACTAGACAACATATTAAAAAGCAAAGACATCTCTTTGGCAACAAAGGTCCATCTAGTCAAAGCTATAGTTTTTCTAGTAGTCATGTATGGATGTGAGAACTGGACCATAAAAAAGGCTGGGTGCTGAAGAATTGATGCTTTTGAACTGTGGTGTTGGAGAAGACTCTTGAGAGTCCCTTGAGCTGCGAGATTCAATGAGTCAATCCTAAAGGAAGTCAGTCCTGGGTGTTCATTGGAAGGACTGATGTTGAAGCTGAAACTCCAATATTTTGGCCACCTGATGCAAAGAGCTGATTCATTTGAAAACACCCTGATGTTGGGAAAGATTGGAGGCAGGAGGAGAAGGGGACGACAGAGCATTAGATGGTTAGATGGCATCACCGACTGAATGAACATNAGGACTGATGTTGAAGCTGAAACTCCAATATTTTGGCCACCTGATGCAAAGAGCTGATTCATTTGAAAACACCCTGATGTTGGGAAAGATTGGAGGCAGGAGGAGAAGGGGACGACAGAGCATTAGATGGTTAGATGGCATCACCGACTGAATGAACATGAGTTTGAGTTTACTCCAGGAGCTGTGGTGCTAGAGAAGACTCTTGAGAATCCCTTGGACAGCAAGGAGATCAAACCAGTCAATTCTAAAGAAATCAACCCTAAATATTTATTGGAAGGACGAATGCTGAAGCTCCAATACTTTGGCCTCCTGATCTGAAGAGCCAACTCACTGGAAAAGACCCTGATGGTGGGAAAGATTGAGGGCAGGAGGAAAGGGTGGTGACAGAGCATGAGATGGTTGGATGGCATCATCGACTCAATCGACATGAGTTTGAACAACTCCAGGAAACAGTGAAGGACAGGGAAGCCTAGCATGCTGCAGTCCATGGGGTTGCAAAGAGTCATATACAACTGAGCAACCGAAAAACAACAACAACATCATCCCATATTACCCTTCAATCCTCCCATACCAGTTCCCGGTATTGTTTGATTCTGTTAAAATATATGGTGTCATGCCATTTGCCTAACTGGACTTTGACTAATACACTCGTTAACAGAGAGGATAAAGTAGAACTGAGTAGATAAAGAGAACATCTCTTTCTCCTGGAACTGGAGCCCCTGGTCACAAGCCCCAGAGATGAACACCTATGCTCACCCTGTGCTCTTTTTCAGTTCAGTCACTCAGTCGTGTCTGACTCTTCATGACCCCATGAATCACAGCACACTAGGCCTCCCTGTCCATCACCAACTCCCGGAGTTTACTCAAACTCATGTCCATTGAGTCGGTGATGCCATCCAGCCATCTCATTCTGTCGTCCCCTTCTTCTCCTGACCCCAATCCCTCCCAGCATCAGGGTCTTTTCCAATGAGTAAACTCTTCGCATGAGGTGGCCAAAGTATTGGAGTTTCAGCTCTAGCATCAGTCCTTCCAAAGAAATCCCAGTTCTTTAGAATGGACTGGTTGCATCTCCTTGAAGTCCAAGCGACTCTCAAGAGTCTTCTCCAACACCACAGTTCAAAAGCATCAATTCTTCAGCACTCAGCTTTCTTCACAGTCCAACTCTCACATCCATACATGACCACTGGAAAAACCATAGCCTTGACTAGATGGACCTTTGTTGGCAAAGTAATGTCTCTGCTTTT
>SJYX01014599.1:24982-46161 GCA_006410675.1 Oreotragus oreotragus
GGCAACAGAATAGATGAGACAGAAGCAGTTTCAGAAGAAAATACTCTTGAGAAGAAGACAGTCTGGAGTCTATAGATCCAGATAACTAAATTAATAGAAAGCAACTCCAAAAATACAAAAGAGTGAACTAAAAAAGTCATTAGAAATAAAAATAACATCAAGAAATGTGCCTAGTTACTTACATAATCTACTAAAATCACTTTCCTATTAGGAAATGTAGCTTATTAGAAAACAGAATTTTTTTAATTCCAAATTTCTGATTTGAATGCTCCCTCCCCAACTATACATACACACAAAATTTCCATTTAAAAGGCAGTAAATCCATACTAATAAAGATAAAACATAACAATTATGAAAGAAAGAATTGTTTTTATCAGAAATATGGATGGCTTTCTGAAAGATAAAAAGCACAACAGATTATAGTTGCAGATAAACCAGAGCAGAGAAAACCAAAATGCAAAGTAAGCACAGGGCAAGCCTCCAGCAGAAGTAGATGTTATTCCTTCCAGGAAAGCTCTAGGCTCAGAATTGACAGGAACAGAAGCCAGATGGGCAGTGAAGCACCATTAAAGGTAATTAAGTACAGGACTGCCTTTGACAGCTGGATCCCACAGTCCATCCTCCGCCCAGTGGATACAGAAGTGGCCTAGGATGCTGAGCACTGTTGATACTGCCCAAGTCTAAACAAAGGGAAGGGGCGCTTGGCGAGTCTACTTCTAGTTAGAGCCTAAGCCAGCTCCCCCAGGAGTGAAGCACACACCCAGCTGTACAGGACCTGTATAGGGGGCCTTCCACACACACCAGAGGGAAGCTCACCTAGAAGCAGCACTTAACCAACTACAACGGTACCTAGTGTGCATGCTCAAGCAAAGGGTCAGTATTTGAGGTGAGCATGCAATATCAGCTGCCTGTTATAATCATCACAAAAATAAATGTAAAACTGAAAATAACCAGTCATTTAGAGAAAGCAACCTGAGAGAGATCCAACCACCTGAACAAACCTACTGAAGAAAAATTCTAGTAAAGGTATTTTTTAAAGAGTTGAACAAATGGGGAGATTAAACCATGATAATGGAAGGGCAGGGGATATTGCAACCTTTCAATTCTCCCCCAAACAATATATATAATCCAAATAAAATCCCAACAAATTTTCCATGGAATATAAAAAAATTGATCATAAAATTCTTAGAATAAATGTGCAAAACTATTAACTAACAATTTAGAGGAAAAAAACAAAAGGCAAATTTTCTACCAAATTCCAAATTTTACTCTAAAGATTCAGGAATTAAAACAGTATTGTATTAAATAAAATCCCAACAAATTTTCCATGTAATATAAAAAAATTGATCATAAAATTCTTAGAATAAATGTGCAAAACTATTAACTAACAATTTAGAGGAAAAAAACAAAAGACAAATTTTCTACCAAATTCCAAATTTTACTCTAAAGATTCAGGAATTAAAACAGTATTGTATTTGAAATGGACAAATAAGTGGAAGATAATAAATAACCTCAGATATGCAGATGACAACACTCTTATGGCAGAAAGCAAAGAACCAAAGAGCCTCTTGATGAAAGTGAAAGAGGAGAGTGAAAATGTACGCTTAAAACTCAACATTCAGAAAACTGAGATCATAGCATTTGGTCCCATCACTTCATGGCAAATAGATGAGGAAACAGTGGAAACAGTGAGAGACTTTATTTTGGAGGGGTCCAAAATCACTGTAGATGGTGACTGCAGCCATGAAATTAAAAGACACTTGCTCCTTAGAAGAAAAGCTGTGACCAACCTAGACAGCATATTAAAAAGCAGAGACGTTACTTGCCAACAAAGGTCTGTCTAGTCAAAGCTATGGTTTTTCCAGAAGTCATGTATGTATTTAGAGTTGGACCACAAAGAAGGCCGAGCACCAAAGAATTGATGCTTTTGAACTGTGGTGTTGGAGAAGACTCTTGAGAGTCCCTTGGACTGCAAGGAGATCAAACCATCCTAAAGGAAATCAGTCCTGAATATTCATTGGAATGACTGATGCTGAAGCTGAAGCCCTAATTCTTTAGTCACCTGATGCAAAGAACTGACTCTTTGGAAAAGACCCTGATTCTGAGAAAGATTGAAGGCAGGAGGCAAAGGGAATGACAGAGGATGAGATGGTTGGATGGCATCACCGATGCAATGGACATGAGTTTGAGTAAACTGTGGGAGTTGGTGATGGACAGGGAGGCCTGGAGTGATGCAGTCCATGGGGTNAAAAGACCCTGATTCTGAGAAAGATTGAAGGCAGGAGGCAAAGGGAATGACAGAGGATGAGATGGTTGGATGGCATCACCGATGCAATGGACATGAGTTTGAGTAAACTGTGGGAGTTGGTGATGGACAGGGAGGCCTGGAGTGATGCAGTCCATGGGGTCGCAAAGAGTTGGACACGACTAGGTGACTGAACTGAACTGACTGACTAGCTATTTGAGAATTAAGTATATAATAAAGGTAATATTTTAAATGGAAAGAAAAGGACAAACTGGTAAATAAATACTATGAAAAAATGGAGTAACGCCTTGTGGAAAAAATAAGTTTATTTTATATAACAGTTTGTAGCACAAATTCCAGAGGGATCAAAAATTTTACTATAAATAATAGGAGAATAAATGTTCTAGAAGAAAAAGAATAAATATTTTAATCATCTTAGGGTGTGGATAGTCTTTTCTAGCATGGCAGGGAGAAGGAGGAAATGTACTCCAGTACTCTTGCCTGGAATATCCCATAGACAGAGGAGCCTGGTGGGCTGCAGTCCATGGGGTCGCTAAGAGTTGGATATGACTGAGCGACTTCACTTTGACTTTTCACTTTCACACATTGGAGAAGGAAATGGCAACCCATTCCAGTATTCTTGCCTGGAGAATCCCAGGGACAGGGGAGCCTGGNTCTAGCATGGCAGGGAGGAGGAGGAAATGTACTCCAGTACTCTTGCCTGGAATATCCCATAGACAGAGGAGCCTGGTGGGCTGCAGTCCATGGGGTCGCTAAGAGTTGGATATGACTGAGCGACTTCACTTTGACTTTTCACTTTCACACATTGGAGAAGGAAATGGCAACCCATTCCAGTATTCTTGCCTGGAGAATCCCAGGGACAGGGGAGCCTGGTGGGCTGCTGTCTATGGGGTCGCATAGAGTCGGACATGACTGAAATGACTTAGCAGCAGCAGCAGCATGGCAGGGAAGTAATTAAAGACTGACATCAATTTGACTACATAAAAAGTAAAATTATTTATGCAAAAATAAATTTGATAAGAATAAAAGACAATGAACTGAAGGAAAATTCAACAAATGAGCATATTAACACTCATATAAAGTATTACTATAAATTAAAAATAAATGGATTAATAATCTAATACAAAAAGGGACAAAAAACACAACAGATACATTACAGGAAATGATGCAGAAGTTTGATCAACATACATTAAGCAAAAAAATGCAAATTGAAGTAAAATTAATTTAAATTGGAAAGATTAATGATTTATTTCATAGAGAGTATAAGGGAAAAAACAATGCAACACTTGGTTGATAACAGTGTTGTTGGAATAACCTCTTTGGGTGGTATTTGGCAATACTAAGGTGAAAATTGTGTGCAAAATTCCAGTACTAGGATTTATCCCATAAAAATACTTACAAAATAGTAAAAGAATACTGATTTCAACACATTTGTAACAGTAGAAAACCGAAAAGAAATTAAGCTTCATCAGTAGGTATTAACTAATTACAGTATCATTCAGTTCAGTCACTCAGTCATTTCTGACTCTTTGCAACTCCATGGACTTCAGCACGCCAGGCTTCCCTGTCCTTCACCATCTCCCAGAGCTTGCTCAAACTCATGTTCATTGAACTNTAACAGTAGAAAACCGAAAAGAAATTAAGCTTCATCAGTAGGTATTAACTAATTACAGTATCATTCAGTTCAGTCACTCAGTCATTTCTGACTCTTTGCAACTCCATGGACTTCAGCACGCCAGGCTTCCCTGTCCTTCACCATCTCCCAGAGCTTGCTCAAACTCATGTTCATTGAACTAGTGGGCTACAGACATTTAGGAGGTAGAAGATAGAGACACAAATAAACATCCTATAATCACCAAAGAGCCTCCTGCAACAAAGAATTATCAAGCCCCAAATGTTCATATTGCCAAGTTTAAGAAAGCATTGCTCTATGTGGACTATCAAAGAAAGATTCTCTGATACAGTAAGAGAGAAAAGGGAAGCCAAGTTGCACAAGGGTATGATATATATTGTAGTACAAAAATTTTTACAAATTTTCATAAATCAGAGGTGATAATAATTTATTGAGTATTAAATTTAAAGAAAGTCTCATAGAATATTTAACTCCACTGGCAAAAGCAATATATCCAAATTCTAAGTCAGGCTTATCATTTTTACTCTAAAAATGCCCTCTTCTCCCTCTCTGGCCAAATGCAGAATACAAATTTGAAATTTTTCATTGAGCAGAACAATTTTCTAGAAAACAGAAATTACCAAAACTGTTGCAAGAAGATGTATCAGTAATAATGTTATTGTTGTTCATTTGCTAATTTGTGTCTGATTCATTGCAACCCCATGGACTGCAGCATGCCAGGCTCTTCTGTGCTTCACTATCTCCCAGAGTTTGCTCATGTCCACTGAGTCGGTGACAGTATCTAACCATCTCATTCTCTGTTGCCCCCTTCTCCTTTCACCTTCAATCTTTCCCAGCACCAGAGTCTTTTTCAATGAGTTGGTTATTGACTTCAGGTGGCCGAAATATGGGGGCTTCAGCATCAGTCCTTCCAATGAATATTCAGGGTTGATTTCCTTTCGGATTGACTGGTTTGATTTCCTTGCTATTCAAGGGATGCGCAAGAATCTTCTCCAGCACTACAACTTGAAAGCATCAATTCTTCGGCACTCAACCTTCTTTATGGTCCAACTCTCACATCTGTACATGACTACTGGAAAAACTGTATTTTTGACTAGATAGACCTTTGTCAGCAAAATGATCTCTCTGCTTTTTAATACGTTGTCTAGGTCTATCTTAGCTTTTCTTCCAGGGAGCAAGCATCCTTTCCTTTCAAGTCTGCAATCACCATCTTCAGTGATTTTTGGAGCCCAAGAAAAGAAAATCTGTTACTGCTTCCACGGTTTCCCCTTCCATTTGCTGTGAGGTGATGGGTCCAGATGTCATGATCTTAGTTTTTTACATACTGAATTTCAAGTCACTTTTTCACTCCCCTCTTTCTCCCTCCTCAAGAGGCTCTTTAGTTCCTCTTTGCTTTCTGCCATTAGAGTGGTATCATCTTCACATCTGAAGATGTTGATATTTTCCTAGACAATCTTGATTCCTGCATGTGCTTCATCCAGCCCAGCAGTTTGTATGATGTACTCTGCATGTTAAGTTAAATAAGCAGGATGACAATATACAGCCTTGATGTACTTCTTTCCCAATTTTGAACCAGTCAGTAGTTCCGTGCCTGGTTTTAACTGTTGCTTCTTGACCTGCATACAGGTTTCTCAGGAGACAAGTAAGGTGGTCTAGTACTCCCATCTCTTTAAGAATTTTTTTACAGTTTGTTGTGATCCATGCAGTCAAAGGCTTTAGCATAGTCAATGAAGCAGAACTCCCTTGCTTTCTCCATGATTCAACAAATGCTGGAAATTTGATCTCTTGTTCCTCTGCCTCTTCAAAATCCAGCTTGTACTGGAAAGTTTCCAGTTCACATATTGCTGAAGGCTAACTTGATGGATTTGAAGCATAACCTTGCTAGCATGTGAAATAATTGCAATTACGCAGTAGTTTGAACATTCTCTTGGCATTGCCTTTCTTCAGGACTGGAATGAAATCTGACCTTTTCTAGTCCTGTGGCCACTGTTCCTTTTTCCAAATTTGCTAGCATATTGAGTGCAGCACTCTAACAGTCTCATCTTCTAGGGTGTTAAATAGCTCAGCTAAAATTCTATTACTCCTCTCGCCCACTAGCTTTGTTCATAGTGGGACTTCCTAAGGCCCACTTGACTTTACACTCCAGGATGTCTGGCTCTAGGTGAGTGACTATACCACCATGATCATCCAGGTTATTAAGACCTTTTTTTGTATATTCTTGCCACCTCTTCTTGGGCTTCCTTGGTGGCTCAGAGGTTAAAGCGTCTGCCTCCAATGCGGGAGACCCGGGTTCGATCCCTGGGTCGGGAAGATCCCCTGGAGAAGGAAATGGCAATCCACTCCAGTATTCTTGCCTGGAGAATCCCATGGACGGAGAAGCCTAGTAGGTTACAGTTCATGGGGTCGCAAAGATTAATCTCTTCTGCTTCTGTCAGCTCCTTACTATCTTGGTCCTTTATCATGTCCATACTTCCATGAAATGTTCCCTTGATATCTCTACTTTTCTTGAAGAGCTCTCTAGTCCTTCCCATTTTATTGTTTCCCTCCATTTCTTTACAGTGTTCATTTAAGAAGGCCTTCTTACCTCTCCTTGCTATTCTCTGGAAGTCTGCATTCAGTTGGGTATACATTTCCCTTTCTCCCTTGCCGTTGCCGCTCTTCTTTCCTCCCCTATTCATAAAACCTCCTCAAACAAAAACTACTTTGCCTTCTTGCAAAAAGACAAAAATATTAAAACGATGTTCTAATATTGTCTCCACAAAGAGCCACTAGACCCAGTTTTATAAGTAAGCTCTTTTTTCCTTCAAAGTGCAGATAATGCCCTTGCTATATAAATAACTTCAGCACATAGGAAAGATGAAAAACTCCCCAGTGAACCATACAAAGGTAGAAAATCCTTGTTAGAAAAATCTGACAAAATTGCATGAAAAAGATAATTATGTCTCTTTCCCCTTCACTAGACCCAGTTTTATAAGTAAGCTCTTTTTTCCTTCAAAGTGCAGATAATGCCCTTGCTATATAAATAACTTCAGCACATAGGAAAGATGAAAAACTCCCCAGTGAACCATACAAAGGTAGAAAATCCTTGTTAGAAAAATCTGACAAAATTGCATGAAAAAGATAATTATGTCTCTCTCCCCTATAAATATGAGTTCAACCATTTAAAATAAAGTTGGTGTTCACTGCAACATTATTTACAAAAGCCAAGACATGGAAGCAAGTGTCCATCAATGGAAAGTGAATAAAGAAAATGTGGCATATATATTCTACAAAATATTATGCAGCCATGAGAAAGAAGGAAATGCTGCCATTTGCAACAACATGAATGGACCTTGAGGGAATTACGTGAAGTGAAACGTCAGAGAATGACAAATACCTTATTATCTCAGTTATACTGATAATATAAACAAACAAAAATGCAATTCACAGAGAACAAACTGGTGCTTGCCAGAGGTGGGGTTGAAATGTGCATGAAATGGGTGTGTATGGGGCAGTCACTCAGCTGTGTCCTGCTCTCTGTGACCCCATGGACTACAGCCCACCAGGCTTCTCCACCCATGGGATTTTCCAGGCAAGAATACTAGAATGGGTTGCCATTTCCTTCTCCAAGGGAACTTCCGGACCCAGGGATCGCCCACATTGCAGGCAGACTCTTAACTGTCTGAGCCACTGGGAAAGCCATGGCGAGAAATTGGTGAAGAAGTCAAAAGTTACAACTTCTAGTTATAAAATAAATTTACAGCCCACCAGGCTTCTCCACCCATGGGATTTTCCAGGCAAGAATACTGGAATGGGTTGCCATTTCCGTCTCCGGGGGAACTTCCGGACCTAGGGATCGCCCACATTGCAGGCAGACTCTTAACTGTCTGAGCCACTGGGAAAGCCATGGTGAGAAATTGGTGAAAAAGTCAAAAGTTACAACTTCTAGTTATAAAATTAAAAAGTCATGAGAACGTAATGTGCAGCATGGTGACTATAGCTAATAATGTACTGTACATTTTAAAGTCTAGTAAAGAGCAGGGCTTCCCTGGAGATGTGTATAAGAGACAGGTCCAGATGTCATGATCTTAGTTTTTTACATACTGAATTTCAAGTCACTTTTTCACTCCCCTCTTTCTCCCTCCTCAAGAGGCTCTTTAGTTCCTCTTTGCTTTCTGCCATTAGAGTGGTATCATCTTCACATCTGAAGATGTTGATATTTTCCTAGACAATCTTGATTCCTGCATGTGCTTCATCCAGCCCAGCAGTTTGTATGATGTACTCTGCATGTTAAGTTAAATAAGCAGGATGACAATATACAGCCTTGATGTACTTCTTTCCCAATTTTGAACCAGTCAGTAGTTCCGTGCCTACATTTTAAAGTCTAGTAAAGAGCAGGGCTTCCCTGGTGGCTCAGAGGTTAAAGCATCTGCCTGGAATGCTGGAGACCTGGGTTTGATCCCTGGGTCGGGAAGATCCCCTGGAGAAGGCAATAGCAACCCACTTCAGTACTCTTCAGTACTCTTGCCTGGAGAATCCCATGGAGGGAGGAGCCTGGTAGGCTACAATCCATGGGGTCGCAAAGAGTTGGACACGACTGAGCGACTTCATCTCAAAGAGTAGTAGCCTACCCTACTAAAAGAGTAGATCTTAAAGGTTCTAATCATAAGAGAAAAATTTCTAACTGTGTGGTGATAGAAACTAACTAGATTGACAGTGGTCATCATTTTGCAAATCATTACATTGTATATCTGAAACTAATATAATGTTATATGTCAATTATATCTCAATAAAAATAAAATACAGTTCCAAACTTATAGTTCAATAATCACAAAATTCATCAAATTGAAATAAAAATATATCAAGCCAAATCTAGGACAATGTTTTTTAAAAACTACTCAGATCAATGTATTGCAAAAATGTTAGAGTGTTTCATTTCAGTTCATCTCCATCGCTCAGTCATGTCTGACTCTGCAACCTCATGGACTGCAACATGTCAGCCTTCCCTGTCCTTCGCCAACTCCCGGAGCCTGCTCAAACTCATGTCCATTGTGTAAGAAATGCCATCCAACCATCTCATCGTTTGTTGTCTCCATCTCCTCTTGCCTTTAATCTTTCCCAGCATCATGGTCTTTTCAAATAAGTCAGTTCTTACCATCAGGTGGCCAAAGTATTCGAGTTTCAGCTTCGGCATCAGTCCTTCCAATGAACATAGCCTGGTAGGCTACAATCCATGGGGTCGCAAAGAGTTGGACACGACTGAGCGACTTCATCTCAAAGAGTAGTAGCCTACCCTACTAAAAGAGTAGATCTTAAAGGTTCTAATCATAAGAGAAAAACTGTTTGGTGATAGAAGCTAACTAGATTGACAGTGGTCATCATTTTGCAAATCATTACATTGTATATCTGAAACTAATATAATGTTATATGTCAATTATATCTCAATAAAAATAAAATACAGTTCCAAACTTATAGTTCAATAATCACAAAATTCATCAAATTGAAATAAAAATATATCAAGCCAAATCTAGGACAATGTTTTTTAAAAACTACTCAGATCAATGTATTGCAAAAATGTTAGAGTGTTTCAGTTCAGTTCATCTCCATCGCTCAGTCATGTCTGACTCTGCAACCTCATGGACTGCAGCATGTCAGCCTTCCCTGTCCTTCACCAACTCCCGGAGCCTGCTCAAACTCATGTCCATTGTGTCAGAAATGCCATCCAACCATCTCATCGTCTGTTGTCTCCGTCTCCTCTTGCCTTTAATCTTTCCCAGCATCATGGTCTTTTCAAATAAGTCAGTTCTTACCATCAGGTGGCCAAAGTATTCGAGTTTCAGCTTCGGCATCAGTCCTTCCAATGAACATCCAGGACTGATCTCCTTTAGGATGGACTGGTTGGGTCTCCTTGCAGTCCAAGGGACTCTCAAGAGTCTTCTCCAACACCACAGTTCAAAAGCATCAATTCTTCGGTGCTCAGCTTTCTTCACAGTCCAACTCTCACATCCATACATGACCACTGGAAAANATGGTGCTGAAGCTGAAACTCCAGTACTTTGGCCACCTCATGTGAAAAGTTGACTTATTGGAAAAGACTCTGACGGTGGGAGGGATTGGGGGCAGGAGGAGAAGGGGACGACCGAGGATGAGATGGCTGGATGGCATCACGGACTCGATGGATGTGAATCTGAGTGAACTCCAAGAGATGGTGATGAACAGGGAGGCCTGGCGTGTTGCAACTCATGGGGTCGCAAAGAGTTGGACACGACTGAGAGACTGAACTGAACTGAACTGAACTGACACTGTTTCCACTGTTTCCCCATCTATTTGCCATGAAGTGATGGGACCAGATGCCATGATCTTAGTTTTCTGAATGTTGAGCTTTACACCAACTTTTTCACTGTCCTCTTTCACTTTCATCAAGAGGCTCTTTAGTTCTTCTTCATTTTCTGCCATAAGGGTGTGTCATCTGCATATCTGAGGTTATTGATATTTCTCCTGGCAACCTTGATTCCAGCTTGTGCTTCTTCCAGCCCAGCGTTTCTCATGATGTACTCTGCATATAAGTTAAATAAGCAGGCTGACAATACACACCCTTGACGTACTCCTTTCCTGTTGTTAGAGTGTTTAATATGAGATATATTTTGGTATCTTTTTAATTAAGTTATAATTAACATACATTGTTATATTAGTTTCAGATGTATAACACAGTGATTCAATAATTATACTTTATGAATAAGGATAAGGATAAATGATCACCATAGCCCAGTTATCACTCATCACTATCCAAAGCTGTGATACTGTTACTAGCTATATTCTCTGTGTGGGAATTGTACATTACTCATGTATATTTGCATCTATATACATCACTTTTAATTACTTCTAATATGAGATGCATTCATGTAAGTTATGACATATTGGAACTTGAAATAAAGCTTTAAATCTTCTGAAATAAGTAAAGATATTTAATAAAACAGCATTCATTGACAGCTGTTAGTAAACTAGACCGCAAAAGATATTTCAAACATCAAAGCAGAGTGCCTACAATATAAGCATCCAATAAGTTATAATATGATTGCATAAACAATGATTCTGTCATCTGATACAAAATATTTACCTTAACGCAAGAGCAATTTTTTCTTCACTTTATGGTGAAAACTCAGAGGCATTTCCCAATCAGGGATTAGAGGAAAATGCTTACTCTGATGTTATTTACCTCTGACATAAGTTAAAAAATGAAAGATATAAATGATAATTTTAAAAAGAGAAGATAAAATTATTATTGAGAAATTATCTGATTGTCTCCCTGGAGATTCCTTATCCTCTCCTCATCTCTTCCATCTTCCTCTACTCAGTGCCTCCCCCTTCTTCCCCAAACGCACACATGCAGAAATAAATCAGCACAGAATAGAAGGGAAACCATTTTTGGCCATCAGTGTTTAAAGACCATTTAATAATATACTCACTTGCAGTCTTATATCCTGGGCTTTCCAGTCATGTTCCCTAAACTGCCATGGTCCACCTGGAACAGAAGCATGCCTTCCCATCTCAACCCTGTCATTCTTTTTTTCAGTACTGAGCAAGTCTGACACTGGAATTATTTCTGTTTCTTTAAATTAGTGTGACTTGAAAAATCACAGCCTACAACCTGCTAGAAAGAGATGAGGGTCTTTCTTTCGAACTGAAAACTAATCTAAAGACAAAAGTGCTTTCCTTGTCACTGCAAGGAATAATCTATAATTCTAAATACTTTGATTTTATATACCACAAATCCTAGCAAAGGACAAACCCTTTAATAAACCCATTGTGTATGAACTTTTGTACCATTTTGTTCATCACTGATTCCCTGTTATCAGTGAGTTCAATTTCCATTGGAAAGTGCTACAATTTTATTTAAAACTTTGAGAACTGATACTTTAAGAAATTCATATCTTTTATGTCTCATAGTAGCCAAGAATAAAATCAGAACCATGATAGCAGTGGAAGTGAACCAATACTAATTTTTAAAGCAGATTCTATTGAAATACTGAAAAGGGTTAAGGATAATGTTTCCAGTCTGTCATAATACAAGTGATTTAAGAATCTACTAATCTATCATTTAAAATATTTTAATGTATTTTCTTATTAGATTGAGTTCCCAACCATTTTATTAGTTTTCCAAATATTTTATGTTCACTATACAAAAAAGCAAAAATATTTGGTAGCTTAATAACCATTTTAAAGCTTCAGTCTATCTTAAATGTAGTTTTCTTTTGAAAAATAATAAAGCTGATCCATGGCATCAGAAATTCAATTAGACTATTTCACAGGCAATGGTTCTTATTTAGTGGTGCAATCATCCATAAAATGGAATTCTTTCAGAGTTTACTGAGCCATTTTTAATTGTTTTTCCTTAAAATCAGACTGAAGGCTGCTATACGAAGGAATGATACACATGTTCTAGGGTATGTTTAAGTGCTTCAGACCAATATATAAAATTTTCAGCTAAAGGAGTCTTTTTAGGTTTACATTCAATTAAAATCTGAATTTACAGTTCTAAATGTTCTGCAGTTAAACATATATATATACACAGCTATGGGCTTCCCAGGTAGTGCTAGTGGTAAAGAACCTGTCTGTCAATGCAGGAAACATAAGACACGGGATTGTTCAATCCCTGGGTCAAGAAGATTGGAGAAGGGAATGACTACCCACTCCAGTATTCTTGACTGGAGAATTCCAGGGAGAGAGGAGCCCAGTGGGCTAGTCCATACGGTTGCACAGAGTTGGACACAACTGAGGCAGCTTAGCACACAGCACACACACACACACATATACAATTCAGTTCAGTTGCTCAGTCTTGTCCAAATCTTTGTGATCACTTGGACTGCAGCATGCCAGGCTTCCCTGTCCATCACCAACTCCAGAAGTTTACTCAAACTCATGTCTATTGAGTCAGTGATGCCATCCAACCATCTCATCCTCTGTCATCCCCTTCTCCTGCCTTCAAACTTTCCCAGCATCAGGATCTTTTCCAGTGAGTCAGTTCTTTGCATCAGGTGGCCAAAGTGATGGAGTTTCAGCTTCAGCATCAGTTCTTCCAATAAATATTCAGGACTGATTTCCTTTAGGATCGACTGGTTTTTTATATCCTTGCAGTCCAAGGAGCTCTCAAGAGTCTTCTCCAACATTACAGTTCAAAAGCATCTATTCTTCGGCACTCAGCTTTCTCTATAGTCCAACTCTCACATCCATACATGACTACTGGAAAAACCATATCTCACCAACTCTCAGAGTTTACTCAAACTCATGTCTATTGAGTCAGTGATGCCATCCAACCATCTCATCCTCTGTCATCCCCTTCTCCTGCCTTCAAACTTTCCCAGCATCAGGATCTTTTCCATTGAGTCAGTTCTTTGCATCAGGTGGCCAAAGTGATGGAGTTTCAGCTTCAACATCAGTTCTTCCAATAAATATTCAGGACTAATTTCCTTTAGGATTGACTGGTTTTTTATATCCTTGCAGTCCAAGGAGCTTTCAAGAGTCTTCTCCAGCATCACAGTTCAAAAGCATCTATTCTTCGGCACTCAGCTTTCACTATAGTCCAACTCTCACATCCATACATGACTACTGGAAAAACCATAGCCTTAAGTAGATGGATCTTTACTGGCAAAGTCATGTCTTGGCTTTTTAATAAGCTGTCTAGGTTTGTCATAGCTTTTCTTACAGGGAACAAGTGCCTTTTAATTTCATGGCTGCAGTCACCATCTGCAGTGATGTCGGACCCCAAGAAAATAAACTGCCTCACTGTTTCTACTCTTTACCAATCTATTAGCCGTGAAGTGATGAGATTGGATGCAGTGATTTCAATTTTTTGAATGTTGAGTTTTAAGCAAACTTTTTCACTTTCTTCTTTCACTTTCATCAAGAGGCTCTTTAGTTCTTCTTCACTCTCTGCCATAAGGGTGGTGTCATCTGCATATTTGAGGTTATTGATATTTTTCCCAGCAATCTTGATTCCAGCTTGTGCTTCTTCCAGCCCACTGTTTCTCATGATGTACTCTGCATAGAATTTAAATAAGCAGGGTGACAATATACAGCATTGGCATACTCCTTTTCCTATTTAGAACCAGTCTGTTTTTCCATGTCCAGTTCTAACTGTTGCTTCCTGACCTGCATACAGGTTTCTCAGGAGGTAGGTAAGGTGGCCTGGTATTCCCATCACTTGAAGAATTTTCCACAGTTTGTTGTGATCCACACAGTCAAAGCCTTTAGTGTAGTCAGTGAAGCAGAAATGATATATTTCTGGAATTCTCTTGCTCTATGATCCAATGGATGTTGGCAATTTGATCTCTGGTTCCTCTGCCTTTTCTAAATCCAGCTTGAACATCTGGAAGTTCTCGGCACACGTATGGTTGAAGCCTAGCTTGAAGAATTTTAAGCACTAGTTTGCTAGCATGTGAGATGAGTGCAATTATGCAGTAGTTTGAATGTTCTTTGGCCTTGCCTTTCTTTAGCATTGGAATGAAAACACCTTTTCCATTCCTGTGGCCACTGCTGAGTTTTCCAAATGTGCTGGCATATTGAGTGCAGCACTTTTATAGCATCACCTTTTAGGATTTGAAATAGCTCAACTGGAATTCCATCACCTCTACTAGCTTTGTTCATAGTGATGCTTCCTAAGGCCTACTTGACTTCACATTCCAGGATGTCTGGCTCTAGGTGAGTGATCACACTATCATGGTTATCTGGGTCATAAAGATCTTTTCTATATAGTTCCTCTGTATATTCTTGCCACCTCTTTTTAATATCTTCTGGTCCATATCATTTCTGTCCTTTATTGAGCCCATCTTTGCATGAAATATTCCCTTGGTATCTCTAATTTTCTGTAGAGATCGCCAGTATTTCCAATTCTATTTTTTTCCTCTATTTCTTTGCATTAATCATTTAGGAAGGCTTTCTTATCTCTCCTTGCTGTTCTTTGGAACTCTGCATTCAGATGGGTATATCATTCCTTTTCTCCTTTCCCTTTAGCTTCTATTCTTTGCTCAGCTATTTGTAAGTCCTCCTCAGACAATCCTTCTGCCTTTTTGCATTTCTTTTTCTTGGGGATGGTCTTGATCACTGCCTCTTGCACAATGTCATGAACCTCCATCCATAGTTCATCAGGCACTCTATCAGATCTAATCCCTTGAATCTATTTGTCACTTCCACTTATAAGAGACTTGGCTTAGGTGACACTTGAATGGTCTAGTGGTTTTTCCTCCTTTCTTCAATTCAAGTCTGAATTTGGTAATAAGGAGTTCATGATCTGAGCCATAGTCAGCTCCTGGACTTGTTTTTGCTGACTGTATAGAGCTTCTCCATCTTCGGCTGCAAAGAATATAAATAATCTGATCTCAGTATTGACTATCTGGTGATGTCCATGTATAGTCTTCTCTTGTGTTGTTGCTGGAAGAAGGTGTTTGCTATGACCAGTGGGTTTTCTTAGCAACGCTCTGGTAGCCTCTGCCCTGCTTCATTTGTACTCCAAGTTCAAATTTGCCTGTTACTCCAGGTATCTCTTGACTGCCTACTTTTGTATTCCAGTCCCTTATGATGAAAAGGACATCTTTTTTGGGTGTTAGTTCTAGAATGTCTTGTAGGCCTTCATAGAACCATTCAACTTCAGCTTCTTGAGCATTAGTGGTTGGGGCATCGACTTGGATTACTGTGACATTGAATGGCTTGCCCTAGAAACGAACAGAGATCATTCTGTCATTTTTGAGATTGCACCCAAGTACTCATTTAGGACTCTTTCATTGACTGTGAGGGCTATGCCATTTTTCTCTGGGATTCTTGCCCACAGTAGTAGGTGCAATGGCCATCTGAATTAAATTCACTCATTCTGGACCATTTTAGTTCACTGCTTCCTAAAATGTTGATATTCACAAACAGGAAATATTGCCATCTCCTGTTTGACCTTGATTCATGGACCTAACATTCCAGGTTCCCATACAATATTGTTCTTTACAGCATCAGACTTTACTTCTGTCACCAATCACATCCACAACTGAGTGTTGTTTTTGCTTTGGCTCAGCCTCTTCATTCTTTCTGGAGCTAGTTCTCCAGTCTTCTCCAGTAACAAACTGGGTACCTACTGACTTGGGGAGTTCATCTTTCAGTGTATATATATANATCAGACTTTACTTCTGTCACCAATCACATCCACAACTGAGTGTTGTTTTTGCTTTGGCTCAGCCTCTTCATTCTTTCTGGAGCTAGTTCTCCAGTCTTCTCCAGTAACAAACTGGGTACCTACTGACTTGGGGAGTTCATCTTTCAGTGTATATATATGTGTGTGTGTGTGTGTGTGTGTGTATATATATATACATATATACATGTATATAAAAAATGTGAGTATTCCGGTAGATATTCTGATATTACAGTGACAACAGCGTTTCACATCCTTATAAGCAATTCCTTTTAGAAACCTAAAAAAGTTCCCTACTTGCAATGATTATATACACCATGATGTCTCAACACAACTAGTTGAATTTAGTCACTAAGAATGATAACAACCACCACATACCACTACCAAGTGGGATTCATCCCACATTCACAAGGATAGTTTGACGTGTGCAAATCAATGTGATACACATCAACAAAAGACAAAACCACATGATCATCTCTATAGACGCAGAAAAAGCATTTGACAAAATTAAACATTCATTTACAATAAAAACTCTTAAACCCAAGTGGGTATCAATGGAATATAGCTCAACATAACAAAAGCTACTTACGCAAACCCACAGCCAATATAATACTCAACAGTGAAAAGCTGACAGCCTTCCTGCTAAAATCTCAAACAAGACAAGGATATCCACTCTCACTACTTCTCTTCAACACACTATTGGCAGTCCTAGCCACAGTGATCAGATGAGAAAGATAAACGAAAGGGATCCCAACTGGAACGGAAGATGGTCCATATCATTTCTGTCCTTTATTGAGCCCATCTTTGCATGAAATATTCCCTTGGTATCTCTAATTTTCTTTAGAGATCGCCAATATTTCCAATTCTATTTTTTTCCTCTATTTCTTTGCATTAATCATTTAGGAAGGCTTTCTTATCTCTCCTTGCTGTTCTTTGGAACTCTGCATTCAGATGGGTATATCATTCCTTTTCTCCTTTCCCTTTAGCTTCTATTCTTTGCTCAGCTATTTGTAAGTCCTCCTCAGACAATCCTTCTGCCTTTTTGCATTTCTTTTTCTTGGGGATGGTCTTGATCACTGCCTCTTGCACAATGTCATGAACCTCCATCCATAGTTCATCAGGCACTCTATCAGATCTAATCCCTTGAATCTATTTGTCACTTCCACTTATAAGAGACTTGGCTTAGGTGACACTTGAATGGTCTAGTGGTTTTTCCTCCTTTCTTCAATTCAAGTCTGAATTTGGTAATAAGGAGTTCATGATCTGAGCCATAGTCAGCTCCTGGACTTGTTTTTGCTGACTGTATAGAGCTTCTCCATCTTTGGCTGCAAAGAATATAAATAATCTGATCTCAGTATTGACTATCTGGTGATGTCCATGTATAGTCTTCTCTTGTGTTGTTGCTGGAAGAAGGTGTTTGCTATGACCAGTGGGTTTTCTTAGCAACGCTCTGGTAGCCTCTGCCCTGCTTCATTTGTACTCCAAGTTCAAATTTGCCTGTTACTCCAGGTATCTCTTGACTGCCTACTTTTGTATTCCAGTCCCTTATGATGAAAAGGACACCTTTTTTGGGTGTTAGTTCTAGAATGTCTTGTAGGCCTTCATAGAACCATTCAACTTCAGCTTCTTGAGCATTAGTGGTTGGGGCATGGACTTGGATTACTGTGACATTGAATGGCTTGCCCTAGAAACGAACAGAGATCATTCTGTCATTTTTGAGATTGCACCCAAGTACTCATTTAGGACTCTTTCATTGACTGTGAGGGCTATGCCATTTTTCTCTGGGATTCTTGCCCACAGTAGTAGGTGCAATGGCCATCTGAATTAAATTCACTCATTCTGGACCATTTTAGTTCACTGCTTCCTAAAATGTTGATATTCACAAACAGGAAATATTGCCATCTCCTGTTTGACCTTGATTCATGGACCTAACATTCCAGGTTCCCATACAATATTGTTCTTTACAGCATCAGACTTTACTTCTGTCACCAATCACATCCACAACTGAGTGTTGTTTTTGCTTTGGCTCAGCCTCTTCATTCTTTCTGGAGCTAGTTCTCCAGTCTTCTCCAGTAACAAACTGGGTACCTACTGACTTGGGGAGTTCATCTTTCAGTGTATATATATGTGTGTGTGTGTGTGTGTGTGTGTATATATATATACATATATACATGTATATAAAAAATGTGAGTATTCCGGTAGATATTCTGATATTACAGTGACAACAGCGTTTCACATCCTTATAAGCAATTCCTTTTAGAAACCTAAAAAAGTTCCCTACTTGCAATGATTATATACACCATGATGTCTCAACACAACTAGTTGAATTTAGTCACTAAGAATGATAACAACCACCACATACCACTACCAAGTGGGATTCATCCCACATTCACAAGGATAGTTTGACGTGTGCAAATCAATGTGATACACATCAACAAAAGACAAAACCACATGATCATCTCTATAGACGCAGAAAAAGCATTTGACAAAATTAAACATTCATTTACAATAAAAACTCTTAAACCCAAGTGGGTATCAATGGAATATAGCTCAACATAACAAAAGCTACTTACGCAAACCCACAGCCAATATAATACTCAACAGTGAAAAGCTGACAGCCTTCCTGCTAAAATCTCAAACAAGACAAGGATACCCACTCTCACTACTTCTCTTCAACACACTATTGGCAGTCCTAGCCACAGTGATCAGATGAGAAAGATAAACGAAAGGGATCCCAACTGGAACGGAAGAGGGGAAACTATCAGTATGTGCCAATGACATGCTGCTCCATATAGAAAACCCTAACAACTCCATGCGTGCGCATGTCTGTGGACAAGATTGGTGTGGCCCTACCTGTGCTCCACTTGACAACCCAAGAATATTGAAGGGAAGAGCATAGCCAGAAACTACGTCACTTGAAATTCAAGACCATGAAAATTCCTTCTCCCACCTTCTGTCAATTTCACTTTTCAGAGCTTCACCATCAGATCACCAGACAACTTTACCCCGTGTCCATCCTTAACCTCTAACAAAGAGAGCAATCCCCTCACTCCTCTACATTTCACTTTCCATGATTTCAGTCACCCATGGCCAACTATGATCTGAAATATTAATGGAAAATTCCAGAAATAAATTTTTAAATTGCATGCCATTCTCAGCAGCATAATGAAAACTCCACTCTCCTCCTCTATCCCACCTCAGAAGTGAGTCATCCCTTTATCCACTGTATCCACACTATATATGCTACCTGTCCATTAATACAAATGAAAAGAGTATATCTAGGGTTTAGTACTATCCACAATTTTAGACATCCATTGTGGGCTTGAATTGTATCTCCTACAGATAATGGGGGACCACTCTAGGCTGTACCCTTTAGCTCATCCTCTAAGCCAGAAAGGCCAAATCTAGGCACTGCTTGATTTTGCAAATAAAGAGTTATTGGAACAGAGTCACACAAAATTTGTTTGTGTGTTTTCTGTTTAGGCTGTTTTCATGCTGCAACATCAGAGATAAATGGCTGTGACAGAAACATGTTTAAGGTTCAAAAAGCCTAAATATTTGCTACCTGACCCTGTAAAGAAAAGCTTTGCTGACCCCTGTTACTGAAATGCACGTCCCTGTGCCCAGCACACAGGGAGGCCAAACAATACCAAAACTTAGGGGTCTGGAACAGAGACAGGCTTACAGAGGGCCATGAAAAGAGATGGGTGGCTCATCCCTTAAAAATCCCAAACTCCCCAAAAGTTTTCAGCAGAACCCTTTTCTAGGAAAGGTGGGGGAGGGTCGTGGTTAGTTGCTGCAAACATTTTGTTCTAGAGATCTGGTCACCGTCAGGTAATGATATTCCTATAAATCTCTATCAAACTGACATGATTCTCTGTTCTGACAAGAAAGGATGAGGTCCTGAGGCATGAGTCTCCCCTCCAAGGTCCCGGTCTTGGCTAAGAGGAGGCAGCTCTCAGCTGGCAGCTCCCTCAGGCCCAGTGCCCAGACCCTGCCACCAGCTGTCATCGCTGTGGGAGCCAGGCACCCAGGACCCAATTGGCCCTCAGGCTCCTCAGACTGCCCCTGTGGACCAGGTTCGCAGGCTGTATCCCATGCAGAGGGACCTGCCATTAGGTTGCAGAGACAGGGATGGGGCAGAGGCTCACTGATGCCTCTGAGCCTGAGCCCAGCCACTGGGCAGCCTTGGGGAATGCTCTGAAGCCCTACAGGACACAGGACAGCCTGCTCCCAGCTCATCTGCTGGCCCAGGCTAGGATGAGCTGAGGGGCCCCAGGGGGACAGGGTCTGCCTCTTACCTTACTCTCCACCAGCCACTGGGCAGCCTTGGGGAATGCTTGGAGCCCTGCAGGACACAGCCCCCAGCCTGCCCCCTGCCCCTAGCTCACCTGCTGGCCCAAGGTGAGCTGGGGGGCCCCAGGGAGACAGGGTCTGCCTCTTACCTTAATTTGGTCGTGCAGTGAGCAGAATGAGCTTGGGCTCGATAACATTATCTTAAGGTATAGGATCACATCATCCCTAAATGCCCAAGACCTGCCTCGTATAGCATCTAACCTACAATGATGAATCGTAGTTTGTGACTTATTTTGTATTACTGAACAACTGTGTCCAAGGCACTGTAATGAACATTTATAGTCATTCTTTTCCATAACCTTCACAATGAGCCTTGTAAGAAGACTGAGGCCCTGAAAGGAGAAGTAAATACTCAAGATGACAGAGTTCATAAACGGTAGACAAACAGTGTAACTCTGATTTCTCTGACTCCAGTGCCTGGGTGTCTGACCCCTAGTCTAGAAAATTAATGTTCATTTAATAAGCCTTCTGGTAAAGACTATTAGCTCCTTATTCTGAAATGGTTGAAAATTCACTCAAAAGTATGAGCTAAAGGCTTTGTGTTTATCTTGTGCATCTGTTTACTAAAGGGAGATTCTAGAACTCTTTGGGAAGCTGGAGTATTTGTGAGGGTGTCCTGCGAATGAGGCTGTTTGCCATCAACTCTGCCCTGTTCTGCAGCCAAGACAGCATCCTCATCCCTTGTAACTGTGTAGGTGGTAACCCAGCTGGAAAGGCCAGGGAGGTATAAGGAAAGTGTACATGGGTAGATCATCTCTTCAGGTTACAGAAAGGAT
>SJYX01014599.1:53309-70636 GCA_006410675.1 Oreotragus oreotragus
TTATGGCCTGCTATAGTGGGGTGGCCAAAAAGTTCACTGGGTTTTTACCAGTGGATGTTATAAAAAACCCAAACAAACTTTGTGGCCAAAGCAATACATTAAATAGTTTTGTAACTAATTCAGCTATCTTAGGATAATATTTCTTTATCAAGTTACCTGGATAAACGTCCTGGATTCCTAAATGTTCTTTCAACTAGTGCATGCTTAGTCATTAAGTCATGCCTGACTCTTTGCAACCCTATGGACTGTAGCCCACCAGGCTCCTCTGCCCATGGGATTTTCCCAGAAGGAATACTGGAGTATATCAATTCACATTCCCACCAATACAGCCACTACAGAGAACAGAATGGAGATTCCTTTAAAAAGTAGAAATAAAACTACCACATGACCCAACAATCCCACTACTGAGCATATACCCTGAGAAAACCATAATTCAAAAATACACATGTACCCCAATGTTTATTGTAGCACTATTGCCAACAGCTGGGACATGGAAGCAACCTAGCAATCAAAAGATGAATGGATTAAACAGTTGTGGTACATATATACAATGGGATATTACTCAGTCAAAAAAAGGAACACATTTGAATCAGTTCTAATGACATGGATGAACCTAGAGCCTATTATACAAGGTGAACTCAGAAAGAGAAAAACAAACATCATGTATTAATGCATATATATGGACTCTAGAAAGATAGTACTGAACAACCTCTCTGTAGGGCACCAGTGGAGATGCAAACATAGAGAACAGACTTGTACACACAGTGGGGGAAGGAGAGGATGGATGACTTGAGAGAACAGCACTGAAACATGTACATTACCATATGTAGAACAGACAGCCAGTGGGAATTTGCTCTATGACACAGGGCGCTCGAACCTGGTGCTCTGTGACAACCCAGAGGGGTGCAGTGGGGTGGGAGATGGGAAGAAGATTCAGGAGGGAAGGGACATGTGTACACCTATGGCTGATTCATGCTGATGTACAGCAGAAACCAACACAATATTATAAAGCAATTATTCTCCAACTGGACTTCCCTGGTGGCTCAGCTGGTAAAGCGTCTGTCTACAATGCAGGAGACCCGGGTTCGATCCCTGGGTTGGGAAGATCCCCTGGAGAAGGAAATGGCAATCCACTCCAGGACTATTGCCTGGAAAACCCCATGGACAGAAGAGCCTAGTAGGCTACAGTCCATGGGGTCGCAAAGAGTCGGACATGACTGAGCGACTTCACTTCACTTCACTTCATTCTCCAACTAAAAATAAATTAACTAAATTCAAAAGAATACTAGAGTGGGTTGCCATTTCCTCTTCTAGATGATCTTTCCAACCTAGAGGATGAACCCACATCTCTTGCATCTCCTGCATTGGCAAGTGGGTTCTTCACCACTAGCACCACCTGGGAAGTCTCCTTTCAACTGGTATGAACGTCTAACTGATTCCTTCACTAATAATTAAATAAAGTGAATGATATATATTCATTTGATTTTCACCTGGAAATCATCATTGTACTTCTTTGAAAATTATACTTTACAAATATATGAAAGATTTCCCATTCACATGAAGAGGTTCAACTGATAAAACACAAAGAACTCAAGGTCATCTTTTAAAAGAAAATTTCATCTGTTATTTAAACTTCTCTGGTGGAAAAAATAGTGTCTTTTTTTTTTTTAATCTCCTAAACTGAAGAATGCTTAACTGTCCTCTAGATATCATTTTAAAAGGTACAGTTATCATTTATCTAAGATAATTCAGCACCAGGAAATTGTACTGGATGCATTCTGTCTGATGAAAATTACACGTGGACTAAATATAGCTAAATAAAAATAAGATTTCACAGTTGTTCATATCACATTCTGTTGTATTACAGGTAAATTCAAAGGCTGTATTTTCTCACTTTATTTATAACAGGAAGTACTTTCAACTAAATTTAGTAACTTTTGCCTTTGAGAAAACAGTGTTACTTCCAGCAATAATGCCAGAGCCTAAACATATAGCTGCAACACCAAAGGTCAGGTCTTTCAGAGAACACTGCCTCAGGATGGCTTCACAAGTTGTCCTCTCTCACTATATAAGATCACTCAGTAGTGCCAGTTGGCCAACTTTTATATGGAGGCTGAGATTCTCATTGGGGCCAACTGGCAAGTTGGTGAGTGACCAAGGCCTGCTGCAACAAGGGCAAGTTGTTCCTGGTCATTCAAGATGCCAATAATATCACATCATTTTATTGTAAATGTGCAGATACAACTCAATTGTGTCTGCTTCAGCTCCGACCTACCATGAAAGACAAGGAAGAAAGACAGTGACCTATATGAAGATAAATATATCAATAAATTTCCAAGCCCCTCTCCACGTAGTTTGTACCTTTCAACATCTCAGGGTTTATGGGATGCAGGGTCACCGTGAACGGTCAGTTCCTCAGTCTGTGTGGTCACCAGTGATCTGCTGCTGGCCCAAGCCAGGATCTACTTCCATTTGGGGATGTGAGGTCCAGTGTGGCCTTGGGGACCTTTGCCTCCATACTTGGTGACCTCACAATGTAGCTATGACCCCTCCCACTGTGGTGGCACTGAGCCCTCAGAGATTCCCACCTGTCTCCTTCCCCACTTGGGGGAATCCTCACAGCTCTCTTGGATGGATGCTTCTGCCTTCAACACTTGATTTGCCAGGTCTTGAAACCCCTCTTTATCCAATCAATCCATGCTAATCTTCTAAATGGGCAAAAACTTCTCAAAAACAAATCCACATTTAGCCCACATTTGGAGAAGGCAATGGCACCCCACTCCAGTACTCTTGTCTGGAAAATCTCATGGTTGGAGGAGCCTGGTGGGCTGCAGTCCATGGGGTCGCTAGGAGTTGGACACGACTGACCGACTTCACTTTCACTTTTCACTTTCATGCATTGGAGAAGGANGGAGAAGGCAATGGCACCCCACTCCAGTACTCTTGTCTGGAAAATCTCATGGTTGGAGGAGCCTGGTGGGCTGCAGTCCATGGGGTCGCTAGGAGTTGGACACGACTGACCGACTTCACTTTCACTTTTCACTTTCATGCATTGGAGAAGGAAATGGCAACCCACTCCAATGTTCTTGCCTGGAGAATCCCAGGGACAGGGAAGCCTGGTGGGCTGCTGTCTATGGGGTTGCACAGAATCGGACACGACTGAAATGACTTAGCAGCAGCAGCCCACCTTATTGACATGCCTCAGGGTGACAGCATTCTACTTTCACCATGGAACACACAAATGGTGAACTACACAATGTGGGGTATATTGAGAGGATGAGTGGGATAGATACAGGAGCTTACAGAACAAGGAAAGACTGGCCTAGCATGGGATGGGGAGGGAGGTGGGAGGTGACGTATGACAAAAAGGCTGGGAAATCTCGCATTGCTTTATGCTGTAAACCTACACTCAGGAAAATAAGTTTTTCTCAAAGTTTTCAAATCCAGGATCCTTTAGCTATATGTTTCTAAGCAAGTTACTTAACCTCAATCTCCTCAACTGAAAACGGGGGTTAACAACAGTATTTATCTTATATGATTAGATAAGAATTATATAGTAGTCATTCAATAAATCTTGGATATTACTGACATCTAAGATTATGATTAATATTTTCTGCCATAGTAAACTCTCAGTAAATTGCCACCTTACATTGATTATACCACTGTATTCCATTAGGATGGAATTATATATAGCACTGAAGCTGAGACATCTTGAGATAATGTCTCTAATCCCTGGGAAGAACAATTAAATCTCAAAAAAACCAAAACCCTTAAAGGGAAAATATATGTAATGGAATTATGTCTAAGAATGAATGTTTTCTCAAAGCCTCATTTAGAAAAGTGTCTAGAGCTAGGGACTCATTTCCTCAGCAATGTGAGGGGCACACGGATCTGAAAGTTCTCTATGCTGTTCTTCCCTCTGAATGCAAAACCCGTTATATGTCTGAGCGAAAGCTTATTGCCTGCTAGGAAATTCTGTATCTAATGTTGGTTTGCACAGTGTACCCATGGGAATTCCCTACTGGGGCCCATAGTAATAGGAGTGTTCAAGTGGATTACCTACAGTGTTGTGATATTAGATTACAAGCAACATATGTTTAAAACACTTGCCTAAAACTACATGAAAGAAAATCTAATACAGTAGGAAAATAGGAAGCAAGGGAATAAGTAATAAGAAAGGTTAGAGGCTCGGGATGGGGCCAGGTACGCAGAACCTGCAGATCATAATAAGGACTTTGGACATTATCCTAAGGAAGTGAAATATGATCCTGTTTTCATTTTAAACAGATTACTCCAGCCACAGTGAAGACAATGGATTTTAGTGTGGCAAAACCAGACATAAGGAAATTCAACAGAAAACTACTGCAGAAGAACAGTGACAAATGATGCTGACTTAGATTAGAATGGGGACAGTGAGAAAGGAAAGAAATGGATGGATTCCAAAGATCTTTAGGCAGTGCTGATGATAGGTTGATGGAGGTCAAGAAAGAGGGTGAAGCAAGCCAACTTCCAGGTCTCTGGCATGAATGGCTGAGTGGAAGGTGCCAGTCATTTATCACTAAAGAGAGCACTGGAGGAGGAGGAGTCTTGAGCTGATGAGCTCATTTGGAGGAATAATCCATTTGAACTGATGATGCCTGAGTATTAAATTTGATATATCTAAGTAGAAATCTCAAGCAGGCAAACCAATACTCAGAAGAAAGCCTGGTCAAACATTTTGGAAGTTCTTGATATAAAAATAACATCTGAAGCCATGGAAACAGGTGACATCGCCTGGGAAGAGAAGACACAGTGAGAAGAAAGGAAGTAAATAAGCTGGAAGGCAGAGAGGGGAAAAGGATAAAGTGAAGAAGGTGGTGAGAGAGAAGAAAGGCAGTTCTCACCATGTCAGCCTGTGCTCCAGAGACACAAACGAATCGTTCTCCATGTCTACAGGGACATAAAGGTGGGGGTCTAGGCCAGGGAGGGGCGGGGAGGAGAGGGTACCAGGGGAAGCAGGCAGAGGCGTGTGTCAGAGCAGGACATGCTCCCTCACACCTACTCCACCCTGCCCAGGCCTCTCAGCTAGCTGGGCTTCCAAAGGGCATCAGGCTGGCTGCCTTTCTCTGCCTGTGGCTGCACGCAGCCTACATCTGTCTGGCTGACCCACGTTCCTCTGGGCCAGGGGCACCAATACAGGAACAGAAAAGAGAAGGGGAAGGCCGACAGTATCCAGAAGAGAAGGTGGTGAAGTTTGTAACTCTTTCCCAGATCTTCTCACTAACCACTTATCAGAACACCACTTATCAGACTATTAGAATCCACATTTTAATAAGATCCCTGGGTGACTGATATTACACTACAGTTTTAGACTTACTGACTACAGTAAGGGTCAGTAAAATTTATAAAAAATGAGAACAAACATTTTAGGATTTGTGGGCCACCTGATCTCTGAGAAGACTACCCAAATTCTTTGTTATCACAGAGCAAAGCAGACCAAGATGACCTGTAACAAATGAGGTGGCTGTGTTCCAATAAAAGCTTATTTATGACACTGAAATTTGAATTTTATATAATTTTTACATGTGACATACACACAAGAGAGTCCTATTCTAAGAGGACTCTAGAAAATTTGTAGGTAAGAGAATTAGATGATTTAATAAAACCTAGGGAATAAAAGAGATATATAATTTTAAAAATAAGCTCCTTTGTGAAGATTCTGTTTATTCTATATCCAAATAAAACCTCAATGTTCAACTTTACATAGTCATCATCTAGGGAAAGTCTTCTTAGGTAGATGTAATTTGGCCTCATGCATAAAAACTGAAGAGCGAGAGCTTCTGAGTATTTTGAATGAAAATTTGTTATTTGCAGAAAAGAAAAAACTGCCTTACTGTGCAATAGTCCCTCAGACATCCACAGGTTATTGTAAACAAGTAAACCAAGTATTTACTTCTTAGGATTAATTTGTGAGTTTTTCGCTTGTTGGTTTGCCATTCTTCCTGTAGACATATAAAGCTTCACAAATGGGTAGGAGGTTCATGTGAAATGCCTGCTTTATCTGTTAAGCAGGACTGTACTCCCAGATGAAATGCAGATTTATAAAGTTAATCTATTTTTTATCAACAAAGGTCCATCTAGTCAAAGCTATGGTTTTTCCAGTAGTCATGTATGGATGTGAGAGTTGGACTATAAAGAAAGCTGAGCACCGAAGAATTAATGTTTTTGAACTGTGGTGTTGGACAAGACTCTTGAGAGTCCCTTGGACTGCAAGGAGATACAACTAGTCCATCCTAAAGCAGATCAGTCCTGGGTGCTCATTGGAAGGACTGATGGTGAAGCTGAAACTCCAATACTTTGGCCACCTGATGCCAAGAACTAACTCTTTGGAAAAGACCCTGATTGAAGGGAAAGATTGAAGGTGGGAGGAGAAGGGGACGACAGAGGATGAGATGGTTGGGTGGCATCACCAACTCGATGAACATGAGTTTGAGTAAACTCAAGGAGTTGGTGATAGACAGGGAGGCCTGGCATGCTGCAGTCCATGTGGTCTCAAAGAGTCGGACACAACTGAGTGACTGGACTGAACTGAACTGACTGATTCTTTACTAAGAAAAATAAAATCACCAGAATTTCCCTCTCATCAAATTGAGTGAGATATTTTTCTCAATATTTGAACTGCTTTGCCTCAAAACAGTTTCCTATTTTTTCTCATTCTTAAGTCATTAGTGTTCTTGGCATCTCATAGTCTATCATCCCACTCAATGCACTCCTCTTGGATTTCTTTTCATCATATCTTGCCAAAAGAATTGAAAAGTGGAAAACTGAAACTTTTCATTTTAAAAGTTATTTGATATTAAGATCAAATAAAATTTCATCTACTGGCCAAAGTCTCTTCCAAATGCTGTTTCATCCATTCATTTCCAAATGTTTATGGTGCGTAGGTCTAAGTCATACNTTTTTAATAGTTTATACTTCTCTACTGAGATTTACTATTTGCTATCAGTGCCAGTTTTTTAACAACATTTTACTTTTTAACATATTCACAGTAGCTGTTCTGAGACCTTTGGGGCCAAAGAGAACCAGTTTCTATTGACTGCTTTTGCCCTGAATATTGATCACACTTTCCTGTTTCCTTGTATCTCTCACAGTTTTTGGCTGAAAACTGGGACATTTTAGAGAATACATTATAACAACATTGCTTCATTTTTCTGAGAATTTTTTATCTTTCCTTCCTAGCTTGCACAGACTTAAACTATAAAGTCTGTCTCCCATGCTATGTGCTATCACTGATGTCTCTGGACAGATATTTTCATTTTAATTTTTATCTTTTACTCTGACTTCTTAGTGATTTTCCCTGTATTTATATAGCTTAGTGGGTCAGTCAATGTTTTGAGTGGAGGTTAGACTCAAACATCTTAAGCCCATAAAGTTTCCACCCTCTGCTGACTGATGTATGCAGCCTGGGAATATATTCAAATTTCCAGTCAGTCAGCTCTTCTTTGAGATTCATTTGCCCCTCAGCTTTCTCAAGTCTCGTCCATGCATCTGTGTAGTTTTCCATTAAGCCAGGAATGTTTGAAGAGCTGATCTCATTGCCAGGATCTCTCCATTAAGTTTCTGGCTGGTCTAACACTCACCCCAATAAGAATTGCAACCTCAGGTCAATAAAGTAGATGATTTTTCTTGTTCTCAATCAAGTTCTTCACTTTTAGCTGACAAAGCCACAGGTTTTAATTCCCACCTCCCACCCTAAATCGAATCTACTCCCTCTGGCAGCAAAATAACCAGTTTTCCCCTCCAGCCCCTGTCTCTTATACACATCTAGATGTGTATAAGAGACAGGTGTATCTCTTATAGATAGCATATAGTAGGATGTTGTCTTTTTATGCAGTCTGACCATCTCTGCTTTCTAATGTAATTATTGATGTAGTTGAAATTAGTCTGACATTTGTTTTTTATGTTTAATGTCCTACTTAATCTGTTCCTTTTTAATGCCTTCCTTTGTGTTAAATATATCTTTTCTAATATACCATTTTAATTCTTCTATTGGTTTTAATCTTTTTTCTTAAAATACTTGTTCATTTAGGAATCATTATTCATCATTAACTAATCATAACTTAATTCAAGTTAATATTGACTTAATTTTGATAAAATATAGCAAATTTGATCCAATAGAGTTCCACTTCTTCCTCCATATTTTAGCCTGTTATCATCATATATGTTAAATCTATTTATGTTATAAATCTAATAGTCTTATATTTTTTGTTTTAAAGAGTAGTATACTTTTACATAAATTAGAACACAAGAAGTATATATATGCAGTCTTTTATACTGAACCACATCATAATCATTTCTTGTGTTCCTCCTTCCTTCTGTGGATCTGAATTGCTATTTCCTCTGCTTCTGAAAAACTTCACTCGGTTTTTGTTCATCTGGGAATGCCTTATTTCACTGTCATTTTCTGAAGAAGGGTTGTGTTGGATATAGGATAATTGAATGAAACTTTCTTCATTTCCGCATTTTAAAGTGTCATTCCGCTGCCCTCTGGACGTGTTCTGAGAAAGCATGCACTATTTTCATCGTTGTTTCTCTGTAAACGTGAGCCACTCTTCTTGTGGCTGCTTTCAAACTCGCTCTGTGTCTTTGTGTTTCAGTAGTTACATTATGACATTGCTAGGTGTAGTTTTCTTGGCATTTATCCTTGTTTAAGTTTATTGAACTTCTTCAATATGTAGAAGACAGGTTTTCAACAAATTTGACAGGTGACTACTTCTTCATATATTTTTTCCCCTTTCTCCTTCCTTTCCCTCTGTGACTCTCATTACAGAAAAGCTGGGACACTTGATATTGTCCCACACGTTCCCGAGGTTCCGTTCTTCATCCTCATCTCTTCTAGTTTTTTTCACTAGATAATTTCTTTCCTCAGGATTATTCACTTTCCTGCTCTGGATCCCATTTACTGAGTTTCTTACTTTGTTATCTTACTTTTTACTGTTAGACTGCCTGTTCAATTTTTTAATAGTTTATACTTCTCTACTGAGATTTACTATTTGCTATCAGTGCCAGTTTTTTAACAACATTTTACTTTTTAACATATTCACAGTAGCTGTTCTGAGACCTTTGGGGCCAAAGAGAACCAGTTTCTATTGACTGCTTTTGCCCTGAATATTGATCACACTTTCCTGTTTCCTTGTATCTCTCACAGTTTTTGGCTGAAAACTGGGACATTTTAGAGAATACATTATAACAACATTGCTTCATTTTTCTGAGAATTTTTTATCTTTCCTTCCTAGCTTGCACAGACTTAAACTATAAAGTCTGTCTCCCATGCTATGTGCTATCACTGATGTCTCTGGACAGATATTTTCATTTTAATTTTTATCTTTTACTCTGACTTCTTAGTGATTTTCCCTGTATTTATATAGCTTAGTGGGTCAGTCAATGTTTTGAGTGGAGGTTAGACTCAAACCTGTCTCTTATACACATCTAGATGTGTATAAGAGACAGGCCTTACTGTGCAATAGTCCCTCAGACATCCACAGGTTATTGTAAACAAGTAAACCAAGTATTTACTTCTTAGGATTAATTTGTGAGTTTTTCGCTTGTTGGTTTGCCATTCTTCCTGTAGACGTATAAAGCTTCACAAATGGGTAGGAGGTTCATGTGAAATGCCTGCTTTATCTGTTAAGCAGGACTGTACTCCCAGATGAAATGCAGATTTATAAAGTTAATCTATTTTTTATCAACAAAGGTCCATCTAGTCAAAGCTATGGTTTTTCCAGTAGTCATGTATGGATGTGAGAGTTGGACTATAAAGAAAGCTGAGCACCGAAGAATTAATGTTTTTGAACTGTGGTGTTGGACAAGACTCTTGAGAGTCCCTTGGACTGCAAGGAGATACAACTAGTCCATCCTAAAGCAGATCAGTCCTGGGTGCTCATTGGAAGGACTGATGGTGAAGCTGAAACTCCAATACTTTGGCCACCTGATGCCAAGAACTAACTCTTTGGAAAAGACCCTGATTGAAGGGAAAGATTGAAGGTGGGAGGAGAAGGGGACGACAGAGGATGAGATGGTTGGGTGGCATCACCAACTCGATGAACATGAGTTTGAGTAAACTCAAGGAGTTGGTGATAGACAGGGAGGCCTGGCATGCTGCAGTCCATGTGGTCTCAAAGAGTCGGACACAACTGAGTGACTGGACTGAACTGAACTGACTGATTCTTTACTAAGAAAAATAAAATCACCAGAATTTCCCTCTCATCAAATTGAGTGAGATATTTTTCTCAATATTTGAACTGCTTTGCCTCAAAACAGTTTCCTATTTTTTCTCATTCTTAAGTCATTAGTGTTCTTGGCATCTCATAGTCTATCATCCCACTCAATGCACTCCTCTTGGATTTCTTTTCATCATATCTTGCCAAAAGAATTGAAAAGTGGAAAACTGAAACTTTTCATTTTAAAAGTTATTTGATATTAAGATCAAATAAAATTTCATCTACTGGCCAAAGTCTCTTCCAAATGCTGTTTCATCCATTCATTTCCAAATGTTTATGGTGCGTAGGTCTAAGTCATACAGAAAGTTCTAACACTTTAAAACATATATTCTATATAAGACTGTAAAATGTAAGCAACTTATTAAGAATCTAAAATTATTCAAAGCAAGAGCCAGTCAAAATTTGCAACCACATCCCACATTTTTTCATAACTTCCTTTTTAAATGCAATTAACTATTTAGTATTGAAACATTAAAATGTTAAACTTGAGAATATGAACCTTAGAATCTTTAGTTCTTTACTCAACTTTTAAGAAGAGATGGAGTATCTTGATGGCTTAATTTCTTTAAGGGTACATGGAATCCTAATGATACCTTCTCCCAAAAAGTGTGAGGAGTTGCTACCTTTTGTGGAACAGGAGAGCCGAAAAGAAAGTCAGAAATGGTAAAGACTAATTAAAGACGAGTCCTGTGCCTCTGCCCTTTAGACCTACAAAGCAACAACAAAAATGTGACTCCCACCCACCTTGGAAGGAAGAAAAAGTGGAATAACTCATAAAATCATGAAATGCCTTAAGCTCATGGAGAGCCAAGGCAGCAAGGCAGAGAGGTGAACTAATTTTCATAAGATAGATTCCTCTCACGGGGAAGGCAACGGCACCCCACCCCAGTACTCTTGCCTGGAAAATCCAATGGACAGAGGAGCCTGGTGGGCTGCAGTCCATGGGGTCGCCAACAGTCAGACAGACTGAGCGACTTCACTTTCAATTTTCTCTTTCATGCATTGGAGAAGGAAATGGCAACCAACTCCAGTGTTCTTGCCTGGAGAATCCCAGGGATGGGGGAGCCTGGTGGGCTGCCGTCTATGGGGTCACACAGAGTCGGACACGACTGAAGTGACTTAGCAGCAGCAGCAGCAGATTCCTCTCATGAGAGGTCAAACACACGAACTGCTTCACCTGTGGCAAAGTACAGCATGATGAGGCGATCATCTTAAAAGAGGATAATCAGGAAACAGATGAAATGTAAGGAATTGTTCCTTCCTTGAAGTGTGGGTTGGAGTGACGCTGAGGTCCCTTGCTGCTTGCAACACAAGGGAGCCCCATTCTGTCACAGGTCTTCCTACCCCCTCCCACGCCCGTCCCCAGTGCTGCACACAAAGCCCCACGCATTTTCCCTTCCAGAAGACCTTCTGAAAGTGAGAGCCAAGAGGTATAGGTCCCTGGGGCCTACAGGGACAGGGACTTCCTGTTGGGGCAGGAAGTCCTCCCGCCTCAGAGCCCAGGCAAAGAGTCATTGCCTCTGGGCTGGAATAGAAGCCATCACTTGTCTTTACCCCAGGCAAAGGGAAACTTTGAGGGCAGAATCGGGGAGTGCCCCCTTAACCTCACCACCAAGGCTAGCACCAAGCAACACGAGGACTACTAATCCACCGCTAGGGCTGGGACACGGAGGTCCAGGGCCACCACCTGCGTGCTCTCGAGCCAAGGGCCACCGTCAAGGGAGGAATAAAGCTATGGCCGCTGCCAATGCGGAAGGGGCAGGAAATCCCCCAGGGCCAGGCTTCTGTGCTGGCACAAAGCAGAGGTTCCAAGGTCAGCTACCACTGGGGAGGACTAGGCCCTCAACATTCCACAGATTCTAGGCAGAGCTTCAGAAGCCATATGGCAGACAAGACTAATGAAAAGTCCCCATCCCTGAGACCCCTGTACCAGGATCTGGCTAAACGAAGCAGAACCAAGAGAACTAGGTATAGCCCATCCTCATTTTTAGCCTCCCACCAAATAACCAAAAATGGCAGTACACAGTGTGGAGACGGGAAGAGCACAGGAACAGACCCTTCTGAGACACAGGCTTTCATGAGGGTGAATGAGGAATACTAGGGAAACCCACCAGCACCCTAGAGTTCATATTAAGCAGTACACAGCGGCAGTTCCCCCACCACTGGAGAGATCTGAAAACTGGTACTTTAATGGTAAATACATCAACAAGACCTAAAATTGGCTTAAGTAAAAGCTAGACTGGCGAGATCCCCTCCTGTGAATCACTAGGAAAAAGAGGCATACCCATTTCCAGGTGGAAACCCTACTCAGCACAGGTTTCACTACTCTTTTATACAAAATGTCCAGTACTCAGCCAAAGTGATGACACACACACAAGAAGAATGCATATCCTGCTGTTGGTGGTGTATTCTATGCATGTCAGATAAGCCAAGCTGCTTCACAAGTTCTCTTAAATACTTTCAGAGAACTATTAAAATCTCCAACTACAATTGCTGAATTGTCAATATCTTCCAATTCTGTCCCTTGCTTCATTTATTTTGAGACTCTGTTCCTATAACAATTGTTGTTATAAATTGTTCCTATAACAATTCATAAATGTTACATCCCTGATATATTGACTCTTTATTATTAAAAAATGACTTCCCTGGTGGTTCAGACAGTCAGGAGTCTACCTGCAATGTGGAAAACCTGGGTTCGATCCCTGGGTTGGGAAGAGCCCCTGGAGAAGGAAATGGCAACCCACTCCAGTATTATTATTAAAAACAATCCTCATTGACTCTAATAACACTCTTTGCTATAAAGTCTATTTTGCCTGAAATTAATACGGCCATTCCAGATCTCTTATGGTTACTGTTTACAAAGTAAATCTTTTCCATCTCTTTTCTTTCAGCCAATTTAGTGTCTTTAAACACAGTGTATCTCTTATAGCTAGCATATAGTAGGATGTTGCCTTTTTATGCAGTCTGACCATCTCTACTTTCTAATGTAATTATTGATGTAGTTGAAATTAGTCTGCCATTTGTTTTCTATGTTTAATGTCCTACTTAATCTGTTCCTTTTTAATGCCTTCCTTTGTGTTAAATATATTTTTTCTAATATACGATTTTAATTCTTCTATTGGTTTTAAGCTTTTTTCTTAAAGTACTTATTCATTTAGGAATGAGTATTCATCATTAACTAATCATAACTTAATTCAAGTTAATATTGACTTAATTTTGATAAAATATAGCAAATTTGATCCAATAGAGTTCCACTTCTTCCTCCATATTTTAGCCTGTTATCATCATATATGTTAAATCTATTTATGTTATAAATCTAATAGTCTTATATTTTTTGTTTTAAAGAGTAGTATACTTTTACATAAATTAGAACACAAGAAGTATATATATGCAGTCTTTTATACTGAACCACTTCATAATCATTTCTTGTGTTCCTCCTTCCTTCTGTGGATCTGAATTGCTATCATTTCCTCTGCTTCTGAAAAACTTCACTCGGTTTTTGTTAATCTGGGAATGCCTTATTTCACTGTCATTTTCTGAAGAAGGGTTGTGTTGGATATAGGATAATTGAATGAAACTTTCTTCTTTTCCGCATTTTAAAGTGTCATTCCGCTGCCCTCTGGACGTGTTCTGAGAAAGCATGCACTATTTTCATCGTTGTTTCTCTGTAAACGTGAGCCACTCTTCTTGTGGCTGCTTTCAAACTCGCTCTGTGTCTTTGTGTTTCAGTAGTTACATTATGACATTGCTAGGTGTAGTTTTCTTGGCATTTATCCTTGTTTAAGTTTATTGAACTTCTTCAATATGTAGAAGACAGGTTTTCAACAAATTTGACAGGTGACTACTTCTTCATATATTTTTTCCCCTTTCTCCTTCCTTTCCCTCTGTGACTCTCATTACAGAAAAGCTGGGACACTTGATATTGTCCCACACGTTCCCGAGGTTCCGTTCTTCATCCTCATCTCTTCTAGTTTTTTTCACTAGATAATTTCTTTCCTCAGGATTATTCACTTTCCTGCTCTGGATCCCATTTACTGAGTTTCTTACTTTGTTATCTTACTTTTTACTGTTAGACTGCCTGTTCAATTTTTTAATAGTTTATACTTCTCTACTGAGATTTACTATTTGCTATCAGTGCCAGTTTTTTAACAACATTTTACTTTTTAACATATTCACAGTAGCTGTTCTGAGACCTTTGGGGCCAAAGAGAACCAGTTTCTATTGACTGCTTTTGCCCTGAATATTGATCACACTTTCCTGTTTCCTTGTATCTCTCACAGTTTTTGGCTGAAAACTGGGACATTTTAGAGAATACATTATAACAACATTGCTTCATTTTTCTGAGAATTTTTTATCTTTCCTTCCTAGCTTGCACAGACTTAAACTATAAAGTCTGTCTCCCATGCTATGTGCTATCACTGATGTCTCTGGACAGATATTTTCATTTTAATTTTTATCTTTTACTCTGACTTCTTAGTGATTTTCCCTGTATTTATATAGCTTAGTGGGTCAGTCAATGTTTTGAGTGGAGGTTAGACTCAAACATCTTAAGCCCATAAAGTTTCCACCCTCTGCTGACTGATGTATGCAGCCTGGGAATATATTCAAATTTCCAGTCAGTCAGCTCTTCTTTGAGATTCATTTGCCCCTCAGCTTTCTCAAGTCTCGTCCATGCATCTGTGTAGTTTTCCATTAAGCCAGAAATGTTTGAAGAGCTGATCTCATTGCCAGGATCTCTCCATTAAGTTTCTGGCTGGTCTAACACTCACCCCAATAAGAATTGCAACCTCAGGTCAATAAAGTAGATGATTTTTCTTGTTCTCAATCAAGTTTTTCACTTTTAGCTGACAAAGCCACAGGTTTTAATTCCCACCTCCCACCCTAAATCGAATCTACTCCCTCTGGCAGCAAAATAACCAGTTTTCCCCTCCAGCCCCACATTGTTGCTGCTTCAGGTGTTGGGGTGAGGGGGTGGGGTTGGAGAGATGGAAAGCTGTGTGATTTAGCAAAAATAATAATAATAATAATATAGGCTGCTCAGTTAAATTTGAAATTCAAATAAATAATGAGTATTTTTTAATATAAGTATGCCCCATGCAATACTTTAGACATACTTACAAATATAATTATTTACTGTTTATCTGAAATTCAAATTTCTGGGCATAATGTATTTTATCTAGCAACCCTAGGGTTACAGAGGAAGCCCACACAAGAAGGCCATATATGCCTGCTGTCCTTATGTTAAATTCTCTCATTTTCAAAGAGTAAACTCTTCTCAATTTGTTGTCTGTCTTTGGTCAATTTCGAATGCCCTTAAACGCATATCTGGGGCAACTTTTTCCAGTTCTGTACTTATTTTTGCAGAGAGCAATCACCATGATCTTCCTTCTGCCATAACTGGAAGCTGATCTCACTTGATTCCTTAGTATTAATACTTTTAGAAAAATTTTAGTTGGTCTCAGCTATGCTACAAAGCAACAAAACGTTAGTTCTCCTCATAGTTGTACCCTGTCTTAAGGGTAGCATTTTCCAATCATTAAAATGGATCCACAGAGAAAGCTTCAAAGAGAAAGTTAACTGTGGAGAGGGTTGGGTTTCTTCTTCAGCTGATTCCACTTTCCCACAGTGAGGTGGTCCTTCTGGACTCTTTGCCAGTGGTGAAAGTCATCATTCTGCTGCTGTGAATTCTCCCCCCGCTCCATCATGAAGAGTCCCAGGAAGCTCTAAGTTCAGTAACAGTGCAGTATGAGGCCCTAAGGTAGGAAACAGGGCAGCTCAAAGATGACTCAGGGTCCAAGGACTGGTGGGAACAATGACTGGATCTGAACATCATTCCTTTCACTTTGTCACTGAACAAGTAAACAATGATAGAACAGCACATGCAAGATCAAGAAGTTATGATAACTGTGTTCAGTTCAGTTCAGTTCAGTCGCTCAGTCATGTCTGACTCTTTGCGACCCCATGAATCGCAGCACGCCAGGCCTCCCTATCCATCACCATCTCCCAGAGTTCACTCAAACTCACGTCCATGAGTCCATGATGCCATCCAGCCATCTCATCCTCGGTCGTCCCCTTCTCCTCCTGCCCCCAATCCCTCCCAGCATCAGAGTCTTTTCCAGTGAGTCAACTCTGCTCATGAGGCGTCCAAAGTACTGGAGTTTCAGCTTTAGCATCATTCCTTCCAAAGAAATCCCAGGGCTGATCTCCTTCAGAATGGACTGGTTGGATCTCCTTGCAGTCCAAGAGACTCTCAAGAGTCTTCTCCAACACCACAGTTCAAAAGCATCAAATCTTCAGCCTTCTTCACAGTCCAACTCTCACATCCATACATGACCACAGGAAAAACCATAGCCTTGACTAGGCGGACTGTAGTCGGCAAAGTAATGTCTCTGCTTTTCAATATGCTATCTAGCTTGGTCATAACTTTCCTTCCAAGGAGTAAGCGTCTTTTAATTTCACGGCTGCAATCACCACCTGCAGTGATTTTGGAGCCCCCCCAAAATAAAGTCTGACAGTGTTTCCACTGTTTCCCCATCTATTTCCCATGAAGTGATGGGACCAGATGCTATGGTCTTTGTTTTCTGAATGTTGAGCTTTAAGCCAACTTTTTCACTCTCCTCTTCCACTTTCATCAAGAGGCTTTTTAGTTCCTCTTCGCTTTCTACCCTAAGGGTGGTGTCATCTGCATATCTGAGGTTATTGATATTTCTCCCAGCAATCTTGATTCCAACTTGTGTTTCTTCCAGTCCAGCATTTCTCATGATGTAATCTGCATATAAGTTAAATAAGTAGGGTGGCAATATACTGCCTTGACGTACTCCTTTTCCTATTTGGAACCAGTCTGTTGTTCCATGTCCAGTTCTAACTGTTGCTTCCTGACCTGCATACAGATTTCTCAAGAGGCAGGTCAGGTGGTCTGGTATTCCCATCTCTTTCAGAATTTTCCACGGTTTATTGTGATCCACACAGTCAAAGGCTTTGGCATAGTCAATAAAGCAGAAATAGATGGTTTTCTGGAACTCTCTTGCTTTTTCCATGATCCAGCGGATGTTGGCAATTTGATCTCTG
>SJYX01014599.1:71770-96320 GCA_006410675.1 Oreotragus oreotragus
ATTGGAATGAAAACTGACCTTTTCCAGTCCTGTGGCCACTGCTGAGTTTTCCAAATTTGTCTGCATATTGAGTGCAATACTTTCACAGCATCATCTTTCAGGATTTGAAATAGCTCAACTGGAATTCCATCACCTCCACTAGCTTTGTTTGTAGTAGATGCTTTCTAAGGCCCACTTGACTTCACATTCCAGGATGTCTAGCTCTAGATTCGGGGAAGGCAATGGCACCCCACCCCAGTACTCTTGTCTGGAAAATCCAATGGACAGAGTAGCCTGGTGGGCTGCAGTCCATGGGGTCGCTAACAGTCGGACAGACTGAGCGACTTCACTTTCACTTTTCTCTTTCATGCATTGGAGAAGGAAATGGCAACCCACTCCAGTATTCTTGCCTGGAGAATCCCAGGGATAGGGGAGCCTGGTGGGCTGCCGTCTATGGGGTCACACAGAGTCGGACACTACTGAAGTGACTCAGCAGCAGCAGCAGCAGCTCTAGATTAGTGATCACACCATCATGATTATCCAGATCGTGAAGATCTTTTTTGTACAGTTCTTCTGTGTATAACTGTGATAACTGTGTATCCTAATGCAATTCCCCTGCAGCTCTCTTGTTCCTCAGGAAGGAGCATCTGAGGTTTAGTGTTTTCAGCAGCCTGCTTCTCAGGTTGGGCCTGCCAATGCAGAAGACACAAAAGATGTGGGCTCAATACCTGAGTCGGGAAGATCCCCTGGAGGAGGAAGTGGCAATCCTCTCCAGCATGCTTGCCTGGAGAATCTAGCAGATAGAGAAGCCTGGCGGACTACAGTCTATGGGGTCTCACAGCAGCCTGAAGTGTTTCTCTCTGGGGCTTCAGAAAAGCCAAGAACCACAGATTCACCACCTTTGTCTTATTTTAGATCAGGGAGCTTGCACTGGAGGTAGACAGGACACATTGGCACCAGCACTCAAGGGTATATACCCTGACGCATGGTAACCATGCATCAAGTGAGCTAATATCCAGACAGCTTCAATATGTATCTCTGCATGGCGTAACATAACACAGCTATTAGCACTAACAAAGCACTTTATACAGCATAGCTACTGCTGGGTTTTATTCCCTGCTTTACCATTGGGCTGTCAGATATTTCCACAGAGCAGGCCTGGCAATGGCCTTCCACAGTGGAAGACAGATTTCTGAGGTCAAAACCAGGCTTTACCATGCACCATTTGTGGAGCTCTGGTCTCCTTAAATGTAAAAAGAAATGCAAAGTGTGACACATGCCTTGAAGGCTTGTTGAGAAGGTTTTCTGAAAAGTAAGCAACAGATTTATTCCTTTAACATTTCCCCATTTTGCCTCTATGCTCCTTGAACTCTCCCCATCCCCCTCCCACCCACATCACTCAGAGTAGAATATTCTTTCAATATCCCAGATCTGCTCATTTTTCTCTTTTAACACATGGATCAGCTTCTTAGATCCTTAGCACCATGCTTAGCACAGAGTTGGCAAAAAGCAATAATATCTAATATTCAGTGACCCCTTACTATCTGCCAAGCACTGCTCTAAATACTTTACATACACTGACCATTCAATTCTTAAAACAAGTTATAAAATAGTATGCACTATAATTACCTCAATTTTATGGATGAAGTGGGTGAGAAGCAGAGAAAGTGAGAAACCTGTCCAACGTGACAAAGCTGGTAAATGTCAAAGATGAAATTCAAACCAAGAAATCTAAACTTTTTACTCTGACAATGATGTCAGAGTAAAGAGTGACTTTTTAAAACAAACAGGTGAAATTTATTTCACTATCACATTCCTCAGATCAAAGCAGTACTATATTTTGTACAAGTACACTTTTAAAAGGAACATTTCGTTGAAACACCCCCAATGAAAGGCAGGTTTAATTTATTCTCCTAGATAATTGTAAAAAGATTAAAAGTAGAGGCACTAACTTGAAATAAAGCTCCCAGGAATAATAAAATTAAACAAATAAAGTAACATTTACTTTCCTATTAAATGTTATATGGGTTTGCTAGCTAACACGTTGAGTGTTTCAGGTAGATTCCCCCATTTCCTGCATTTCAAATAATAAATCAAAGCAACTGGCACTAATTTGTCATCTGTATCAAGGCTTTTATTCTCCAACCTTAGTATCTCCAAGATAATAATAGCTTCAGTTTTTTACAATGCTTTTTTTTTTTTGTATTTATTTATTTTTTTACACGAACTCCCAAACATGAACCCCCAAAATATAAATTACCTTCTTATACACTATCTCACTTCATCTTTAAAACAACCCTTATGAGATGGGCACTATAATTCTCATTTTAGGATGAATCAAATGACAAACAGAGTTTGAGCAATGCTTTCAAACTTACCCAGCTTGTAAGTGCCAGAATACACATTCAACCCTTAATCCAGACTCCAAGCACAATCCCTTTCCTGTTGCACCCAAGCTATACAAGAGGGGAAACAGCTTTCATCCTATCAAATTCTCCCCACGAGGGACCCGCTGACTAAAACTGAGGGATAATATTCACGGTTAAGTGAGAATGTGTTTGTTGCAGGGCCCAGTAGTAAAACTAGGTAAGAATCATGGGACTGGAGATATATGACACAGAGCTCATATTCAATTCACAAATCAGTTGGTTTACTGCATACAATAGTTTAATCAAACTAATCAGACAACATAGTGTAATCAAAGTAGGGAAAATAGAGCACGGGTAATGAACTACTCCAAATAAAACTGTGGGAAGAAGGCATCCGGAGATGAGTAGGGGTCCCTGGTACAGCTCTGGGTCTCCCCACAAGCAAGAACATGAAGTGGCCCTCTGTTCTGACAAGGCTTCCAGGAACAGCTCCAGCAGCCTGAAGTCAGTCCTACAGCCAAGAGCCTTCAAGTCACAGGGCTCAGTGGTCTCATTTTATGGGGTCTGCCAGTAGGGTGTAAATGCTACACAGTGGGGGGTCTGGTTTCTGTCAGTTGCCCCTTCCATCTTCCATCTTCTGGAGGATGTTGTCAAACAAGCTCCTTATCTAAAGCAATACCCTTAATTTATCACTCACAGACTACAGAGAGACTTTATTTTGGGAGGGCTCCAAAATCACTGCAGATAGTGACTGCAGCCACGAAATTAAAAGACACTTGCTCCCTGGAAGAAAAGCTATCACCAACCTAGACAGTATATTAAAAAGCAGAGACATTACTTTGCCAACAAGGGTCCATCTAGTCAAAGCTATGGTTTTTCCAGTGGTCACGTATGGATGTGAGAGCTGAACTATAAAGAAAGCTGAGCACCTAAGAATCGATGCTTTGAACTGTGGTGTTGGAGAAGACTCTTGAGAGTCCCTTGGATTGCAAGGAGATCAAACCAGTCGATGCTAAAGGAAGTCAGTCCTGAATATTCATTGGAAGGACTGATGCTGAAGCTAAAACTCCAATACGACTTTGGCCACCTGATGTGAAGAACTAACTCATCGGAAAAGACGCTGATGCTGGGAAAGACTGAAGGTGGGAGAAGGGGACGACAGAGGATGAGATGGTTCAATGGCATCACCAACTTGATGGACGTAAGTTTGAGTAAGCTCCAGGAGTTGGTGATGGACAGGGAGGCCTGGCGTGCTGCAAAGAGAGAGGAAACTGAGTGACTGAACTAAACTGACTATAGCAAATGTTTCAAAACTAGTATGGGAGTTCACATTGGCCTCTGCAACTCCATCTTTAATTATTTAACACACTTAAATCCTATGAGTTTCATTCAAGATGAACAGGAATCACAAAACAAAAGAAATCACATTGTAACAAAGAACCTTGTCTCAGCAGAGTTCAAATGCTTTATGCTCCATTAATCTTGTCAAATATTTCTATAGCTGACAAAAGGAAAGATTGAAATATGGAAGGTAATCCTGTTTGCAGTCCTAATGCCACCAACCCAACCAGCCCTCAGCTCTCAGATCCCCCAGTAGTTCCATGGTTGGGCAACTTGGCCTGGGCTTTATTTCCCTTCGAGTCACACAACGAAAAGTAAAAAGCTGAAAGTAACTTTCTTGTTTCCAAGGCTCTGTGGGAGCTTAGCTATGTTTAGGAAATTCTTTAACACTGCAAAAGAGAGCAAAGTTGGGGAAAGATCACAGATGAGTAAGCAGATGAGGAGATCAATTGAGCTCTTTTACTCCCTAGTGGATAGCTTTGGGCAAATCTCTTGACCTCATCTACGCCTCAGTGTTCACCTATCACAAAAGGGAGAAAGTCAGGCAGCCACAAACCAGTGTCTGAGAGTCACATCCTGTCTAACACCTGTTTGTGAATCATACTGGTTGGAACATGGCCAAATCCATCCATCACTTATCATCTATAGCTCTCTTCTGCATAGGCAGAAAAGAGTACTTGTGAGAGATACCATTTGGTCTGCAAAGCCTTGAACACTTACTACGTGGCCTTTCACAGCAAAAGTCTGGCAATACCTAAGATAATTCATGTGCTAGTCTTCTCCCTCCAATCACAAATATAATATGAAAAATATATTTGAATTCTGTAATAGGCTTCCCTGGTGGCTCAGATGGTAAAGAATTTGGCTCCAATGCAGAAGATCTGGATTCAGTCCCTGGGTCAGGAAGATCCCCTGGAGAAGGGGATGGAATATTCCTGAAAAACAAGAAGGGGTACTCTTGGGCACACAAATTTCCNTGGCTGCAATGCAGACGATCTGGATTCAGTCCCTGGGTCAGGAAGATCCCCTGGAGAAGGGGATGGAATATTCCTGAAAAACAAGAAGGGGTACTCTTGGGCACACAAATTTCCGAGGACTCCCTGAAGGACAGAGGGCAAATGGGAGTAGAAGGAAATGGAACATACAAGAAAGGGACAGCTGCAGAATGGGAACACCAAAAAGTCTACAAATAATAAATGCTGGGGAGGGTGTGGAGAAAAGGGAACCCTCCTACACTGTTGGCAGGAAAGTGAATTGGTGTAGCCACTGTGGAGAAAAGTACAGAGATTCCCCCCACACACACAAAAAAAACTATAAATAGAATTGCCACATGATCCAGCAATATCACTCCTGGACATATACTCAGATGAAATTATAATTCAATAAAATATATGCACCATTATGTTCACAGCAGCACCATTCACAACGGCCAAGAAATGGAAACAATCTAAATGTTCATTGACAGATAAATAAAGAAGATGTATATATATATATATAATGGAATACTGCTGTTGCTGCTAAGTCATGTCAGTCGTGTCTGACTCTGTGCGACCTCATAGGTNTAAAATATATGCACCATTATGTTCACAGCAGCACCATTCACAACGGCCAAGAAATGGAAACAATCTAAATGTTCATTGACAGATAAATAAAGAAGATGTATATATATATATATAATGGAATACTGCTGTTGCTGCTAAGTCATGTCAGTCGTGTCTGACTCTGTGCGACCTCATAGGTGGCAGCCCACCAGGCTCCCTCATCCCTGGGATTCTCCAGGCAAGAACACTGGAGTGGGGTGCCATTTCCTTCTCCAGTGCATGAAAGTGAAAAGTGAAAGTGAAGTCTCTCAGTTGTGTCTGATTCTTCGTGACCCCGTGGACTGCCGCCTACCAGGCTCCTCTGCCCATGGGATTTTCCAGGCAAGAGTACTGGAGTGGGGTGCTATTGCCTTCTCCATTATAATTGAATGCTACTCAGCCACAGAAAGAACAAAATAATGCCATTTGCAGCAACATGGATGGACCTACAGATTGTAATACTGTCAGATAACAGAATAACAGAAAGACAACTCCATGTGGAATCCAGAAAAAAAAGTACAAAAGAACTTATTTACAAAATGTAAGTAGAGTCATGGATGTAGAAAAAATTATGGCTACCAGAAGGGTTAAATTGGGAGACTGGGATTGATACATACACACTACTCTATATAAGATAAATAATAAGAATGTGCTGCATAGCACAGGGAACTCTATTCAATACTATGTAATGGCTTATATGGGAAAAGAATCTAAAAAAGAGGATAAATATGTATGTATAACTAATTCACTTTGTGGTACACCTGAAACTAACACAACACTATAAATCAGCTACGGTGTTGGTTTAATTGCTGAGTCATGTCAACTCTTTGAGACCTGATACACGGTAGCCCACCAGGCTCTTCTCGTCCACAGAATTTTCCAGGCAAGAATACTAGAGCAGGTTGTCCTTTTCTACTCAAATAAATATATAACTAACAAGTACCTACTGTATATCATAGGGAACTATACCCAATATCTTGTAACAATCTACAATGGAATATAATGTTTTATAAAACAATATATATGTATAACTGAATCACTTTGCTGTATACCTGAAACTAATACAACACTATAAATCAACTATATTTCCATAAAATTTTTTTAAAAGGTAGAGAGGCAGTAAAAATATCAATGGTCATCACAAATTAGGGGAGGCAGAATAAACAGAGGAGTACAGGGGGGTTTTAGCAGAGTAAAACTATTCCGTATAGTTTTTTGTGTTTGGCCAAACCAACAGAACATGCACAATGTCAAGAATGAACCCTAATGTAAACTAAGGATTCTAGTTAATAACAATAATGTACCAATATTGGTTCATCATTCTGTAGCCAACGTACTATATTAATGCAAGATTTTAATACAGAGGAAAATGTGTGGAGAGAGGAAGGATAGGGGAGATGTATATGTAAATTTTGTACCTTCTAGTCCATTTTTCTATAAGCTTATAACTATTCTAAAAAATAGTCTGTTACTTAAAAAAATAAATAAAAATTAAAAAAGGAAAGAGACAGCATGGGAAATTGGAGTCACTTCAAGAAAAGCCCATCTCACAGAAAGGCATAGAGGACAGAGAGCATCTGGCAGGTGGCTGGTTAAGGAGCGTGCTGCTGCTGCTGCTAAGTCGACTCTGTGCGACCCATAGATGGCAGCCCACCAGCCTCCCCCGTCCCTGGGATTCTCCAGGCAAGAATACTGGAGTGGGTTGCCATTTCCTTCTCCAATGCATGAAAGTGAAAAGTGAAAGTGAAGTTGCTCAGTCATGTCTGACTTTTAGTGACCCCATGGACTGCAGCCTACCAGGCTCCTCCATCCATGGGATTTGCCAGGCAAGAGTACTGGAGTGGGTTGCCATTGCCTTCTCCCTACTAGTAGTCAGCAAAACTGAAATTCAATCACTATGTCTGTTCCCAGTCTGCCCTGCATCAGATTGGTAAACTTTAAGAGAATGATAGTAACTATCATTGTGGGAGGAGAAATAAACACTCATAACCTATTTGTAGAAGTATAATTTAGATCAGCTTATTTAATATTAAATCCTGGTGGCTCAGACAGTAGAGTCTGCCTGCAATGTGGGAGACCCAGGTTCGATCCCTGGGTTGGGGAGATCCCCTGGAGAAGGGAATGGCTTACTCGTTCCAGTATTCTTGCCTGGAGAATTCCATAGGCAGAGCCTACAGTCCATGGGGTTGCACAGAGTCAGACTCAACTGACTAACACTTTCATGCCTTTATCCTTTAATCCAGCAATTCTACTTCTTAGACTCTACCAGAGAGGAATATTATTATATGTACAGAAAGATGCATAAACATAAATATTCATGAAGCACTGTTTAAAGAAGGAAAAGTTAAAGTGACATAAATTTCTATCAGTAACAAATCATTAACAAACTCACACAAGGAAGTTAAGAAACACTCTGCGGTCTATGGAACACTAGCTCCATTACAATGATGTGAGCTGCGGAATGACAGTAGCTTTTTTACCTTATCGCCTTAAAACAAAGCCTGTCATCTAGAGGCAGTGGAAATTTATGAACAAATTAAATCTTCATGCACATGCCTGCTGAACCTAGGGATGCTGACATGGGCTGCATCAACAACTCTCTAGCTCTCCAGGTTCCCACTGGATTCAGCCAAGAAAGACCCCTCTCCAAGATCAGAGGGGATACATAACAAAAAGCCATAAACTGGGTGACTTAAACAACAGAATTTTCTCTCTGCACAGTTCTGGAAGCTGTCAAGTCCACGATCGAGGTGGTGAGAGTGCTGTTACTGGCTTGCAGAAGTCTACCATCTCACTATGTGCCAGCAGGCCCTTTTCTCAGTGCCTGGATGTGGAGCAAGAATGAGCACGCTCTCTTGTGTTCTGTTATGAGGGCACTAATCCCACCACGAGGACCCCACCCTATGACTTCATCTAACCCTAATTACCTCCCAAAGGCGCCATGTCCAAACACGCTATGATGGGGGGCAGGGCTTCAACATTTGGTTCCTCCTGCTGAATCTTGATCCTGCCAAGCATCTCATTCCACACTCTCTCTTCCCATCCCTCCATCCCCACACCCCATTTCACTCACCTCCTATATCTTCTCTGCCCCAGTCTAGAGGTGAAAACAATGCCCTTATTATTACCAACCTCAGAGTATGGCACTGCCTCATATGATCTCCCTGCACCCTGGCCATGAAGTTCAGGGTATCACCAAACTGTCTTGAAATTACTTAACTTTATTTGAGCTGTTTATTTTCTGTCAGGATCCAGAATGAAATGATAGACTGACATAGATAGATGTCTAAAGCATATTACTAAGTGTGGAAGTAGGTTTCAGACCAATGCAGATAATGACACAATTAATATAAATATATATGCAAGAAAAACTAAATATTTCTATATGTATATGTGTGTATGAAACAGATTTTAAAAGACATATGCTGAATTGATTAATAGCGATTAAATCTGAGGAGAAAACAGACTGGGAAGGTGAATAGGGAAGAGGGAACAAGGGGAAATTTCAATTTATCTATATTGTTAGAATTTTTAACAGTGAGTATGCACTCATTACATGCCTAATTAAAATGTTAAAAACATATACAAAACACATAAAATATTCATAAAATTTTTATAAGACAAGCATAAGAGATATTTCTTTTAAATATATACATCAAAATATCAGTAACAGTTATCATTGGACAGTAATGCTACATGTGATCCTTGTTTTTTGTTTTCTTCTGTCATCAAAGTTTCCTGAACTGAAAATTATATGATTTCTGAAATTATGAAATGTTTTAGGTCATAAATTGTACAAATTAAATTGAGAAGGTTGGATTAGAGGGCCTCAAAAGTTGCTCTCAGTTCTAAGCTCTAAACTCTGCTATCTCACAAATAAACACGTTATCAAAATAGCATAAAGTTTACTAAGAAATCAGAGGTTTCACCAAGTGATGGAAAGTTTGAGGAGAATGAATAATAATGCATGAATATTCACAACAGGAAAACAAAGAGCAGGGCCATTGAAGGATATGGAAGCCCCTCAGGCTAGTGTCTGAGTGGGGCTGGAGGAGTGTGCATAGTCAGGTGAGGACCTGCACACGTGTGAGCAGTCAGGAGAGAAAGAACTTAGAGGTCCTAGGCCCATGTCTGGCTTGTGCATTGCTTAAAAGCAAATTGGTTTATCCTGCTAAGACAGAAGTGTTTGTCAAAGCCAATGAACAGTAACAGCAACAGGCAGAAGGAGAACTTTCCTCCTACTAATGGAAAGTCTCAAGACCATAATCAAAAATGTGTTTAATTTTATGGAAAGAGGGATTGGGGAATGACAGCTGTGTTCTGGAGGTGCCATGGCACTCTAAAAAGGTGATGCTGGCCTTCCTATGCAAAAGGGAGTGCGCAGAGCAGGTGGCAGCAGTCCACTGAAGCCTGACATAGATCCTTGGCTGTAAGAATGGGGAAAACGGGCCAGTGGTAAATTTAACCAAGAAGACTGACAAGCTTGCGTGAAGATAGAGGAAGCAGAATCATCATAATGTATAAGAGTACAGGTTTCCCTCAAATGACACAGAAGCTTACGTTCCCTCACTTCTGTTCAGGTTTAAATTCCTGCCTGACTGCTGTTAATTGTGTGACCTTGGGGCAAGTCCCTTAAGCTGCCATTCTTCAGGTCACATATAGTGTCTGGTATATAGTAGATTCCTGATAAATATTAGCAACCTTCCCCCACTTCTCATTTTTCTTTTTCCCTCTTCTATTTACAGATTTATGCAGATACCAGATAAATTTTTAGTGCTGCTTCCAATGCACTGAAATAAACTGGTATAGGAAGTAATTTGTTTACAAAGCAGATTCATGGATTTGAATGCTAAAGAGGAATTCCCTTCCCAAGTATAAAAATAACTGAAGTCTCTCATTTATTTAACTAAAGTCTCAGGTAACCTACTAATAGGCATATGTAGAGGCTTATTTATATACAATATGAATCTTTAACAATGCATACCTATCCTAAAAACCTACAGAAGACCAGTGGGCGATTTCTATAGGAAAAAGAAGCAGGAATGATGGTAAGAGGGAAGTCAGTAATGGAATGAATGGAAATAGAATGGAAACATTAGGAATTATAACACAACAGTCTGCCACTCCATAGCATTCCAATTCTAACTGCATAGGGCACGTGCCCAGGCTGGCTTCCCCATGAGGGGACCCCAAGATGTGGATTCATGTATCATGTAAAACTGATTTATTAGGAAGTATTCTGAAATAAACAATCTGGACATGGGGAAAGGAGACAAGACAGGGAAGGGAGCCGTGCAAGGCTGAGATCTCAAGCCACGTCCTGGAGAACGTAGCTTCAGCTCAGTCCCACTGGGACTCGAGAGCAGGCCACTGTCCCCTCAAGGGCAAGGGAGATTGAGATGTATTACCTCAACATGTCCATCACTGGTTACGGGCTGGATGTGGGGACTAAATGTCCAGACATTCCCTGCTCTCCTTGCACAGAAGTAAAGCAAGCTCCAGCAGCCTGGAAGGTATTCCTTCCAAAAAGGAAGCGCAGAGGAAACAGGACAGAGGGAAATGGAGCTAACTCCGAGGAGAAGCAGGCAGAGCGCGGACAGGGTCCATGCTGGTGTTTGTACGATAATTGATCTCTACCTTTACACTCACCCTGGGGTTCATCCCCTGGGACCTTTCCAGCTAATTCATTTTAAGAGACATAGAATATATACCTTGGCATTTCTCAATAGTGTAGACTTTGTTTCCATACATAGGCAAAAATTAATTAATATACTGATATAACTAGATGCAGCTGTAAAATGGAAGCTAATCTTCACTCTGGCTGTTAAAAGAAATTCTACATTATTCTCTGTTACTGCCACATTTGCAAATCTTCACAAAGGAACCTATTCAAGTGTGGTTTTGCAATGGTTCCTACTGTATTCAGTAACATGAACCCTTTGAGAAGTAGATTTATTAGATTGTTAGAATGTTATGCCTCTTTTTCAAAGTATGTATTGAACAGCATAATACTCAAATAGAAAGATCTCCACCAAATGGTGGTCTCTGTGGCTGTCCAATTATACATCTGCATCTTACCCTCTATCTTGCTCCCGTCTGCACTAGCACACTTGGAAATGGTTACATGCAGTAGCAAAGAAGCAATCATCAAATTGGCTCTACTCAAAATCTGCTGCTAATTATAGCACAGAATTAATAGCTGCTTGAAACAACATACATCTCACGAAGTTCAGGCTACTTCCCTGCATGATTCATCTTTAATTATCCAATAAATCTGCCACTTTGGTGTCTTTCATCTACTATAGTACAGAAGGTGCATACAAGGGTGCTTCCCTATAGCCCACAGCATTATCTGCTTCCACATTTACCTATGTTCTCCTCCAGTAAAACAAAGAGAATTAGCTACTTAAACTAAACAATCTGCTTTGTTACAACTTGGGAAATTCTCAGCTAAATAAACTGTGATTGGGCAGGTCTGTCATTCCTTGCTGGTTTACCCTTTGTTGCAAGGCAAGAACTGTTTCTCTCTGCCCTTTGAATCCAGAGGAAGCTGGGACTTTTTCATATGGGTTTCCTGCTAGGTTTCAGATGTATTTTGCTCTGAAAGTCCCTAGCTTTATCATTCCCTTTCTATCCCCAGAGTGTCCTAAATGCCACATTTTTTTCACAGCTCAGTACCTCCATTTCTCATCTGGAATCATCGACCCAACCCCTGTCCTGTATCCTTTCTCAGAATAACAACATTAGGGCACTATAGGTGTTGACAATTTAATTACAATTTCATGACTCTAGACCTAATCCAAGTGGGAATTCTTAGCCAATCTAAAATCTGAATAAAAGGCATCCTTTAGACCAAAGAAAGAAAAGAACGTGGGAAAAAAAAAAAAAATAACATTAGGGCACTATAGGTGTTGACAATTTAATTACAATTTCATGACTCTAGACCTAATCCAAGTGGGAATTCTTAGCCAATCTAAAATCTGAATAAAAGGCATCCTTTAGACCAAAGAAAGAAAAGAACGTGGGAAAAAAAAAAAAAAGGCCAAGAAAAAAAAATGCAAAGAGATAAATATTAAAGAGAATATAAAACAAGTGGGCCACTGAAAACCAGGAGAAAATTCTGGAAAGTAGTAATATTAAAGATCACTTGCTCAGCTTGGTGCTCTTTAATGACCTACAGAAGGGCGGGAGTGTGGGAGGAAGGTTGAAGAGGGAAGAGATATGTATACAGAGAGCTGATTCACCTTGTAGTACAGCAGAAACTAATACAACAATGTAAACCAATTATACTCAAATAAAATAAATAAATGTCAATACAAGAAAAAAAAAAAAGTCACTTGCTTGAAGCTATGGGTAGAGGCCTGGCAAAGTTCTCCAGCAAGCAGAGCCACAGCATGGATCGTAGAAGCCAACCGCGGCCCTAAACTCCACCAGCATCTTCCCACAGTGCTCCTTACCTAGATGGCTACCTGGCTCTGCCTTTCTATTTTCCATCTAAAAATATGCATAAAGATTTCTGGGACATAATGCCTTTGTCACTCTGTTGTGAGAACTTTAAGCATGGAAAATGCTTTGAACTTGTTGTAGAAAATGTATAGGCATACACCACAGAGGTATGGTGGAGTTCCAGATCAATGTAGTAAAGTGAGTATGGCAATACAGTCATAAAAATTTTCTGGCTTCCCAGTGCATACAGAAGTTATCTTGGTGTGCATGTGCAAGTTCAGTTGCTAAGTCGTGTCCTACTCTTTGCAACCCTATGGACTGTATCCTGCCAGGTTCCTCTATCTATGGCATTTTCCAGGCAAGAATACTGGAGCTACACTCAGTTCAGCTGAGTTGCTCAGTCATGTCTGACTCTTTGCAACCTTGTGGACTGCAGCACACCAGGCTTCCCTGTCCTTCACCAACTCCCAGAGTTGCTAAAATTTATGCCCATCGAGTTGGTGATGCCATCCAATCATCTTATCCTCTGTTGTCCCCTTCTCCTCCTGTCTTCAATCTTTCCCAACATCAGGGTCTTTTCCTGAGTCAGTTCTTCACATCAGCTGGCCAAGGTATTGGAGCTTCAGCTTCAGTAATGAATATCCAGGACTGATCTCCTTTAGGATGGACTGTTTGGATCTCCTTGAAGTTCAAGGGACTCAAGAGTCTTCTCCAACACCACAGTTCAAAAGCATCAATTCTTCGGTGCTCGGTCTTCTTCATAGTCCAACTTTTACATCCTTACATGACTACCGGAGAAACATAGTTTTGACTATAAGGACTTTTTCAGCAAAGTAACATTTCTGCTTTTTAATATGCTATCTAGGTTTGTCATAACTTTCCTTTCAAGGAGTAAGCGTCTCTTAATTTCATGGCTGCAGTCACCACAGCACTGATTTTGGAGCCCAAGAAAATAAAGTCTGTCACTGTTTTATTGTTTCCCCATCTATTTGCCATGAAGTGATGGGACCAGATGCCACGATCTTAGTTTCTGTATGTTGAGCTTTAAGCCAGCTTTTTCACTCTCCTCTTTCACTTTCATCAAGAGGCTCTTTAGTCNGTCACTGTTTTATTGTTTCCCCATCTATTTGCCATGAAGTGATGGGACCAGATGCCACGATCTTAGTTTCTGTATGTTGAGCTTTAAGCCAGCTTTTTCACTCTCCTCTTTCACTTTCATCAAGAGGCTCTTTAGTCCCTCTTTGCTTCCTACTTCTAGTTCTCTTGCTGTTTCCATCAGATCTGCAGTTACTTCATTCACTGGAGTCTTGAACCCCTCAAAATTATCCATGAGGGTTAGAATCAACTTATTTCAAAAAGCCATAAGGGTGGTGTCATCTGCATATGTGAGGTTATTCATATTTCTCCTGCAATCTTCCAGCTTGTGCTTCATCCAGTCTGGCATTTCACATGAAGCTCTGCATATACGTTGAATAAGCAGGGTGACCATATACAGCCTTGACTCCTTTCCCAATTTGAAATCAGTCTGTTGTTTCATGTCTGGTTCTAACCGTTGCTTTTTGACCTGCATACAGGTTTCCCAGGAAGCAGGTAAAGTGGTCTGGTATTCCCATCTCTTTAAGAATTTTCCATAGTTTGCTATGATCCATACCGTCAAAGGCTTTAGTGTAGTCAATGAAGCAGAAGTAGATGTTTTTCTGGAATTTTCTTGATTTAGACCCTGGAGAAGGAAATGGCAACCCACTCCAGTACTCTTGCCTGGAGAATCCCATGGAGGGAGGAGCCTGGTGGGCTACAGTCCATGCGGTCACAAAGAGTCGGACATGACTAAGCGACTTCACTTCACTTCAACAGATGTTAGCAATTTGCTCTCTGGTTCCTCTGCCTTTTCTAAATCCAGCTTGAAATATGGAAATTCTTGGTTAACGTACTGTTGAAGTCTAGCTTGGAGAATTTTCTGCATTACTTTGCTAGGGTGTGAAATGAGTGCAGTTGTATCGTAGTTTGAACATTCTTAGGCATTGCCTTTCTTTGGGATTGGAATGAAAACTGATCTTTTCCACTCCTTGGCCACTGCTGAGTCTTCCAAATTTGTTGGCATACTGAGTTACGCTCTGGTTCATTAAATGTGCAATCGCTTTGTGTCTAAAAACAACGTACACAGCTTAATTTTGAAAATATTTTATTGCTAAATAACACTACACAGATCAAGCCTTCAGTGAGTTGAAATCTTTATGCTGACGGAGGTTCTTGCCTTGAAGCTGATGGCTGGTGACTGATCAGGGTGGTGGTTGCTGAAGGCTGAGGTGGCTGTGGCGATTTCTTAGAATAAAACAGCAATGAAGTCTGCTGCATTAATGGGCACTTCCTTTCACAAATGGTTTCTCTATAGAAGGCAGTGCTGTTTGATAGCACTTTACCCAAGTAAAACTTCTTTCAAAATGGGCATCAGTCTTCTCAAACCCTGCTGCTGCTGCTTTACCCACCAAGTTTATGTCATATTCTAAATCCTTTGTTGTCACTCAACAACCTTCATGGCATCTTCACCAGAAGTAGACTCCACCTCAAGAAACCAATTATTTGCTTGCCTGTAAGAAGGAACTCCTCATCCCTGAAGAATCGATCATGTGATTGCAGCAATTGAGTCATTTTCAGCCTCTACTTCCTCAGTTCTCTTGCTATTTCCATCCCATCTGCACTTACTTTATCCGCTGAAGTTGAACCCCTCAAAGTTATCCATGAGGGTTAGAATCAACTTATTTCAAAAAGGTCTATTAGTGTTGATATTTGGCCTCTTCTCCTGAATTAAAAATGACCCTAATGGAATCTAGAATGGTGAATCCTTTCCAGAAGGTTTTCAATTTACTTTGCCCATATCCACTAGAGGAATCACTATCTATGACAGCTATAGCTTTACAAAACGTACGTCTTAAAGAATAAGACTTGAAAGTCTGAATGACTCCTTGCTCTGTGGGCTGGAGAATGAATGAAAGCTGTGTCAGCAGGCATGGACACCACATTAACCTCACTGTGTATATCCATTACAATTCTTGGGTGATGAGGTGCATCGTCAACGAGCAGTAATATCTCTGGAATCTTTCTTCTGAGCAGTAGATCTCAAGAGTGGGTTTAAAATGGTCTGTAAACCATGTTGTCACAGATGTACTGCCATTCTGGCTTTGTTGTTCCATTTCTGTAGTATAACCAGAAAAGATTTAGCATAATTCTTAAGGGCCCTAAAACTTCCAAGTGGTCAGTGAGTACAGGCACTGGCTTCAACTTCATCACCAGCTGCAAAGGAGTCAGATTGTCCTTTGGAGCACTGAAGTCAGGCATTGGTTTCTTCTCTCTAGCTATGAAAGCCTTAGATGGCATTCTTCTAACAGAAGGCTGTTTCTTGAAAATCTCATTTGGTGAAGCCACTCTCACTATCTTAGGTAGATCTTCTGAAACTGGAGCTTCTTCATCAGCACTTGCTGCTTCACCCTGAACTTTTGTGTTATGGAGGTGGCTTCTTTTCCTTGAACCTCATGAACCAACCTCTGCTAGCTTCAAACTTATCTTCTGCAGCTTCCTCTTTTCTTTCAGCCTTCACTGAAATGAAGAGAGGCGGGGGCCTTGCTCTGGATTAGGCTTCGGCTTGAGGGGATGTTGTGGTTCATTGGATCTTCTATCCAGGCCACTAAAACTTTCATCATAAAGGCAACAAGGCTGTTTTGCTTTCCTATCATTCATGTGTTCACTGGAGTAGCATTTTCATTCCCTTTAAGAGTCTTGCCTTTGCATTCACAACCTTGCTGTTTGGTGCAAGAGGCCTAGCTTTCAACATGCTGTGATCACTAAGCTTAAACATTTTTAGTTCTTGATTTTAAATGAAGAGACTTGCAACTCTTTCACTTAGAGGCCACTGTAGGGTTGTTAACTAGTCAACCTCCAGCAGTGCTGTGACCTGGGGAACAGGGAGGCCTAAAGAGAAAGGTAGGGAATGGCTGGTTGGTGAAATAATCAGAACACACACAACATTTATTAAGTTTACCATCTTATATGGACATGGTTTATGGTGCCCCATAACAATTACAATAGTAATATCAAAAATCACTGATCATAGATCACCCTAAAAATATAACAATAATGAGAAAGCTTAAAATACTTCAAGAATTAACAAAATGTGACAGAGACATGAAGTGAGCAAATGTTGTTAGAAAAAAAATAATAATAAATTTGTTCAATGCAGGGTTGCCACAAAATTTCAATTTGTAAAACACACAGAACATGTGAAGTACAATAAAAAAAAAAAATAAGGTTCAATAAAACAAGGTATATCTATAATTTCAAAGCTGTATCACTGCATTGACTGCAAGCAAGCAATTCATACAACAGATGCTTTTAAAAATAAGTGTTTATATTGAACCATGTATCTACTGTACCCTTTGTTGAAAAGATCTCCTTTTCCATTGCTGTCATATAATTGTATTTTATTGTAGTCCCTCTGTCCAAGGAACTCTCCAGGTAAAAATACTGGAGTGGTTGCCATTCCCTTCTCCAGGGGATCTTTCTACTGAAGGACTAAACCCAGGTCTCTTGCATTGCAGGTGGATTCTTTTACCATCTGAGCCACCAGGGAAGCCCCATTAATGAAATACATTATATTATTATAATAAATTGGGTTTCCCTGGTGGCTCAGTGGTAAAGAATCCGCCTGCAACACAGGAGACACAGGAGACCTGGTTTGATCCCTGGGCTGGGAAGATCCCCTGGAGGAGGAAATGGCAACCCACTCCAGTATTCTTGCCTGGAGAATCCCCTGGCAGATCACAGTCCATAGGTCGTAAAGAGTCAGACATGACTGAAGTGACTTAGCACACACTCCTTATAATATATATGATGATCAGTTCAGTTCAGTTCAGTCGCTCAGTCGTGTCCGACTCTTTGTGACCCCATGAATCGCAGCACACCAGGCCTCCCTGTCCATCACCATCTCCAGGAGTTCACTCAGACCCACTTCCATCGAGTCCGTGATGCCATCCAGCCATCTCATCCTCTGTCGTCCCCTTCTTCTCCTGCCCCCAATCCCTCCCAGCATCAGAGTCTTTTCCAATGAGTCAACTCTTCGCATGAGGTGGCCAAAGTACTGGAGTTTCAGCTTTAGCATCATTCCTTCCAAAGAANATTTGAAAACATCAGTTCTTCAACACTCAGCCTTCTTTATGGTCCAGCTCTCACATCAGATGTGTATAAGAGACAGCTTCGCATGAGGTGGCCAAAGTACTGGAGTTTCAGCTTTAGCATCATTCCTTCCAAAGAAATCCCAGGGTTGATCTCCTTCAGAATGGACTGGTTGGATCTCCTTGCAGTCCAAGGGACTCTCAAGAGTCTTCTCCAACACCACAGTTCAAAAGCATCGATTCTTCGGCGCTCAGCTTTCTTCACAGTCCAACTTTCACATCCATACATGACCACAGGAAAAACCATAGCCTTGACTAGGTGGACCTTAGTCGGCAAAGTAATGTCTCTGCTTTTGAATATACTATCCAGATTGGTCATAACTTTTCTTCCAAGGAGTAAGCGGGTCAAACTGATACTGAAAGAACAAATAAAAGCTCAAGGTATCGTTTACTCCTCATGTGTGTGTGCGCATGCGTGTGTTCATATTCAGGCATCCCTGACCCTTTGTGATCCCATGGACCGTAGCTCAACAATCTACAAGGATAGGCTCCTCTGTCCATGGGATTTTCCAGGCAAGAATACTGGAGCAGGCTACCATTTCCTCCTACAGGGGATCTTCCCAACCAAGGAATCAAACTCACATCTCCTACACTGGCAGCAGATTCTTTACCACTGTGCCACCTGGCAGCATTTATCAAATCATTCAAGCCCATTCAACAAATATTTACTGATGCTTAACCATGGATGGAGGAGCCTGGTGGCTGCAGTCATGGGGTCGCTAGGAGTCGGACATGACTGAGCGACTTCCCTTTCACTTTTCACTTTCATGCATTGGAGAAGGCGATGGCACCCACTCCAGTCCTCTAGCCTGGCAAATCCCATGGACAGAAGAGCCTGGTGGGCTGCAATCCATGGGGTCACTAGGAGTCGGACACGACTGAGCGACTTCTCTTTCACTTTTCACTTTTATGCATTGGAGAAGGACATGGCAACCTATTCCAGTGTTCTTGCCTGGAGAATCCCAGGGACTGGGGAGCCTAGTGGGCTGCCATCTGTGGGGTCACACAGAGTCAGACACGACTGAAGCGACTTAGCAGTAACCATATTCCAAGGCACCAACGTGGCTACCTTCAGTTGTTGTTTCTTCAGCTCTCCTAAGTGGCAGGCTCCATTCTAAGCATTCGGAATATCTGTGAACAGACAGAGTTCCCAGGCACCTTGGCTCTGATATTCCAGTAGGAGACAATAAATATGACAAATCAATAAACTGAGAAGTTAGTACCTGGTTTTTTCTTTAAAATCTACTTTCTTAGTTTTCTATGTACTATGCTTAACTTTTCTCTATGTGCCCATCATATCTGCAAAATGCCTACAATTACTATTTTTCAGATGTTCAAACAGTTCAGATAATTTGATTTTAAAAGCAATCGCTCCGTCAGCAGAGAACTGGACATTCACTGAGGTGTTATCAAAAGCATTTGATATGGACATTTATTATCCAAGCACAAAACTTCTGATCTCCTCTCTGGTTACATGTGTCCTGAGAATCAGTCCACCCTGAGAGGAGAAACTAGGTACCCCATTTTCAGTATACAGTCATTGCTTTAATCCTACTGAATAATGAGCTTCACCCCGGCCCTTCACTGTGTATCACTGGACTAGAAAACCAACTCGGAAGCAATACTCTGTGATGATGGGTGTGTCATCCATTAGGATGCAGGCACACTGAATCAGAGACTTCTGTTCCTCACTAAAAAGCCTACATGGATCCAGGACTGAAGCACAGAAGCATAAATAGCCCCCATTGATCATCATTCCCAGTGTCTTCACGGGGGCATTTTGTGCTTCCTGTTCCCATAGCTCTGGGTCTTGCAGGGTTCAAGTCTTGGTCCAAAGACGGGGGAACTGTCTTGTCAGGGAACACAACAAAGAGCTCACTGAATCACAAGCTAAGACTGGAACCAGGGTACTTTGAACTCTCGTGTCCAGGGGCCAACAGACAAAAAGGATGGTCATTATCATGGCAGGGTAATTGACCCTAATTGGCAGGTGGAGGTGTAGACAAGGAGGAATATATCTGGAATTCAAGGATCCACTCAAACAACTCCGGTACTCCTTTCTCCAGTTTCGACTATAAATGGACATGTGTAACAGCCATAAGCGGAGAAGGGTAGAATTATCAGGGGCTCAGACCCCTCAGGAATGAGAGCTTGGGTCACACCACCAGGTAAGGCACCAAAACCAGCAGAAATGCTAACTGAAAGCAAGGAAATTTAGAACAGATCATATAGGAGAAAAACGATGACCACGAGATGCCGACCCAGGCTGTAGACCATCCCTAACTTCCCTCCTATAAGTTCCGCTCATGAACACAGATAGGCCACCGGAACCCCGAGTGGGAAGCTTTGCTCTTAAGAAACCAAAAGCGTATGGCCAACCATAAAAGGAAATATATCATTTTCATTTCACAGACTTAGTATAAGAAGCCCAGATGGTGCTACAAACTCAAAAAAGTTTAGCTCTCATGGGCCATCAACACAGAATCAAGTCTAAAACCGTAAGAACTGATAATCAAGGAGAAAGGGTAGGGATTCAGGTTTATGAGATCCCATCCCAATCGGCCTATCAATTTTGTAGCAGAATGCAAATGATTAAAATAAATACATTTAAAAGTTAGAAAATCAAGATAGGGCATGTCTTCTATTAACTTTACAGAAGGCTAAGCCTAAAACATCTCATAATTGCTTATATCAAAAAATTAATGTACTCTGTAAATTCTAAAGAGAGAATGTGCAAAGCAGTACTTTACAGACACTTTTAGCTCAAATTTCTCTGTTTGAATTCATAAAGCTCCCTTCTGGTTTCCAATCTGTCACAAGAAAAAGTACCTAATTGACTGCAATTTCAGAATTGGTGGAAAACAGAAACAATCTGAAGGCCAATAATAGAGTGAAAATGCCTTTCTTCTTTACCCAAACCTAGGTTTTTATCCAAAGATACAGGCTTTGAGAAATGCATTATTTATTTAGCCCTGACAAGAACAAAGCCAGGCTCTGTTCAGTTTTCCTGCTTTTTGTTATCAAAATGACATTCTTCCCTATGACCACACTTCCCACATCATAGCTTTGCTATGTCTATTTTAAATGTTTAGACCTTTTTCTTAGAGGGCAAAAAAGGAGTCAGTAGAGCATTTTGAGCCTTTTAATATGGAAACTGTCCAAATAAGGTATAAATTCAACACAGCTATTTGGGAAAAAGATATCTTGAACAAACATTGATATTTCTGCATTTCAGTCTCCTTTGGAAGATCAGAAATTTCCTGCATTAACAGGAGTGAAAGAGTAAAGCCTGCACAACTCCAGCATACTCTAGGGGCCCCATGATTATTAACATTTTGTCTGGTCACATAGTAAAAACAAAACTCAGCAGCTGAACTAAAAAAAGAACAAAGATGGATGTGAGGCAAAGTTTAGAATCTCAAAATGCTAACAACAAGCACTGTCTTTGATGTTGACAAATATTTTTCCAGAAAAAGAAATACCTAGAAACAGCTGAATTTCTATACTCTAATCTCTAAGGCAAACAAACAAACAAACAAATGTTGTATGGAAACACAGAATATCTTAAATATCACTATATATGGGTTGAGTTCATTGAAAAATATATGAGAAATTTTTTTAATGGCCCAACCCTAGAATCATAAGATTCACAGCTAAAGGGGCTAGAAAAATATTTTAGAGATAGGAGTGAAGCTGCTTACTCGTGTCCAACTCTTTGTGATCCTGTTGTGGACTGTAGCCTGCTAGGCTCCTCCATCCATGGAATTTTCTAGGCAAGAATACTGGAGTGGGTTGCCATTACCTTCTCCATGGGATCTTCCTGACCCAAGGATTGAACCCAGGTCTCCTTCACTGCAGGCAGACTCTTTACCATACGGGCCAGATATTTTACAGATAAGGAGGTAGTTAATAGGTATTTAACTTGGACATTTCTTATGATGCTCACAAGAGTGTTGTCCACAAATAAATTTCTTTGAATAGTAGATGCTAGCATAAAATTAAAATTCCCTGGAGACCAAAGGATTTTCAACCAAAAAGAAACCTTGGCCACCATCCACAAGACTTGCTGGCCATTCTGTGAAATCCAAATCTGGGTTAAATGCACTCACCAATCCCTTCACAAGAAATGCCAGTACAAGCAGTTGAGGTGTCTGCTATTGGCATTTCAAATTAGTGGAGAAAATAGCTGCCTATTAAATAAATGATACTGGAACAATTGGCTAAATTTGGGGAGAAAATTAAGTTAAACTTCTACTTCATAACAGTTATTAAAAAAATACAGATCAATAAAAGAGCAATTTTTAATTAAGAATTCTAAATAAATATAGACCATTCTGTTGATACTCAGTACTATATTTTAGTTGATACTTGCATGATGAGAAGGCAACATCCATGAAAATATCTGGGGAAAGGACATCACTACAGAAGGAAACTGTAGGCACTGATAAGGGCTTAGTATGCTCAAGGTCAAAGAAATCCAATGTGTTTACAGTGAAGGGATCAAGGAAGAGCTAGAAGATGAGATCCCAGAGACAGAAAAGAACAAGCTCAGGAGAGGCCTTCTAGGCCATGTCAAAGAACTGACTTTCTCTCTAAGCATAATGCAAGTTTTAGAGTGCTGCTGGGAAGGGTGACCTAATCGGACTTATCCTTTGGAAAGTCAGGAAGACTAAAGGAGGGGTGAAAAGGAGAGTCAGGGACCATAGAAACATTACAAAGAGAGACTGTGGGGACTTTCACTAACAGAGAACAAAATGAAGGAAGCAATCCAGGGTGAATCCTAGGCTGCAGCCTAGTACAGATGGTGTGCCACTTACTCGTGGTAGGGTTGGCAGGAAGGAAAACTTTGAAGAAGAGTTAGTAGTTCTACTCTGGGCATGTTGCATCCCAGTTGCGTATTAGACACCCCTATAGTAGTGCCCAGTAACAAGTTCAATATCAGAGTGAGGATCCCAGGGAGGCGATTAGGGCTAGAAACATAAAGAGGAGGATTCATCAACGTATGGATATTATCTGACATATGGATCACAGAAAACTAAGATCATGACATCTGGTCCCATCACTTCATGGCAAATAGATGCGGAAACAGTGTAAACAGTGACAGACTTTATTTTGGAGGGGCTCCAAAATCACTGCAGATGGTGCCTGCAGCCATGAAATTAAAAGAAATTTATTCCCTGGAAGAAAAGTTATGACCACCCTCAGTTCAGTTCAGTCACTCAGTACAGTACAGTTCAGTGGCTCAGTCGTGTCTGACTCTTTGCAACCCCAAGAATAGCAGCACACCAGGCCTTCCTGTCCATCACCAACTCCCAGAGTTCACTCAGACTCATGTCCATCGAGTCAGTGATGCCATCCAGCCATCTCATCTTCTGTCATCCCCTTCTCCTCCTGCCCCAATTCCTCCCAACATCAGAGTCTTTTCCAATGAGTCAACTTTCGCATGAGGTGGCCAAAGTACTGGAGTTTCCTTCCAAAAATCCCAGGGTTAATCTTCAGAATGGACTGGTTGGATCTCCTTGAAGTCCAAGGGACTCTCAAGAGTCTTCTCCAACACCACAGTTCAAAAGCATCAATTCTTCAGTGCTCAGCTTCCTTGACAGTCCAGCTCTCACATCCATACATGACCACTGGAAACACCATAACCTTGACTAGATGGCCCTTTGTTGGCAAAGTAATTTTTCTCATTTTTAATATGCTATCTAGGTTGGTCATAACTTTCCTTCCAGGAGTAAGCATCTTTTAATTTCATGGCTGCAGTCACCATCTGCAGTGATTTTGGAGCCCAAAAAAATAAAGTCTGATACTGTTTCCACTGTTTCCCCATCTATTTCCCATGAAGTGATGGGACCATATGCCATGATCTTAATTTTCTGAATGTTGAGCTTTAAGCCAACTTTTTCACTCTCCTCTTTCACTGTCATCAAGAGGCTTTTTAGTTCCTCTTCACTTTCTGCCATAAGGGTGGTGTCATCTGCATATCTGAGCTTATTGATATTTCTCCCGGCAATCTTGATCCCACCTTGTGCTTCTTCCAGCCCAGGGTTTCTCATGATGTACTCTGCATATAAGTTAAATAAGAAGGGTGACAATATACAGCCTTGACGTACTCCTTTTCCTATTTGGAACCAGTCTGTTGCTCCATGTCCAGTTCTAACTGTTGCTTCCTGACCTGCATATAGGCTTCTCAAGAGGAAGATCAGGTGGTCTGGTATTCCCATCTCTTTCAGAATTTTCCACAGTTTATTGTGATCCACACTACCAAGGCTTTGGCGTAGTTAATAAAAGAAATAGATGTTTTTCTAGAACTCTCGCTTTTTCGACGATCCAGCAGATGCTGGCAATTTGATCTCTGGTTCCTCTGCCTTTTCTAAAACCAGCTTGAGCATCTGGAAGTTCATGGTTCACATATTGCTAAAGCCTGGCTTGGAGAATTTTGAGCATTACTTTACTAGCATGTGAGATGAGTGCAATTGTGTGGTCAGTTGAGTTCAGTCACTCAGCCCTATCCAACTCTTTGCAGCCCAGTGAATTGCAGCATGCCAGGCCTCCCTATCCATCACCAACTCCCGGAGTTCACCAAAACTCATCGAGTCGGTGATGCCATCCA
>SJYX01014599.1:97714-137592 GCA_006410675.1 Oreotragus oreotragus
AATGAACAGAGATCATTCTGTCATTTCTGAGATTGCATCCAAGTACTGCATTTCAGACTCTTTTGTTGACCATGGTGGCTACTCCATTTCTTACAGCATATTAAAAAGGAGAGATGTTATTTTGCCAACAAAGGTCTGTCTAGTCAAAGCTATGATTTTTCCAGTAGTCATGTATGGATGTGAGAATTGGACTCTAAAGAAAGCTGAGCACTGAAGAATTGATCCTATTGAACTGCAGTGTTGGAGAAGACTCTTGAGAGTCTCTTGGACTGCAAGGAGACCCAATCAGTCCATCCTAAAGGAAATCAGCCCTGACTATTCATTGGAAGGACTGATGCTGCAGCTGAAACTCCCATACATTGGCCACCTACTGGGAAGAACTGACTAATTTGAAAGATCCTGATGTTGGGAAAGATTGCAAGTGGAAGAGAAGGGGCTGACAGAGGATGAGATGTTAGGATAGCATCACCATCTCAGTAGACATGAGTCTGAGTAAACTCTGTGAGTTGGTGACGGACAGGGAGGCCGGGTATCCTGCAGTCCATGGGGTTGCAAAGAATCAGACATGATTGAGCGACTGAACTGAACTGAAGCTATAGAACCAGGGGAGATCAGGTTCAAAGAGAATGCAGATAAAAGAACAGGACCAAAGACTGAGCCCTGGAGGATGCTTACTTTCAGGGGTCTGGTAGAGGAGAGAACAGGACGGGGCCCAGCAACAAAGAGATGGGCCCCAAAAGTGGGGAGAATCAGGCTTCCCATGTGCCTGAAGTTTAAAGAAGAAACTTTTTCAAGGAGGGAATCATCAACCATGTCAACTGCTCTTAAGAAGTCAATTGGGACAAAGAAAGAGGACTGACAATTGACTGACATGGTGTCAATCACTGGGGACCTCGATTCATGTTATAAGGTCTGCTTCAGTAGTGTGGTTTGGATAAAAGCCCCATTTCAATGAGTTAAGAAGGAGAATGAGAGCAAGACAGCAAATATAGGAAACTCTTTATAATACTTTGTGAGGAAGTACAGATGAAAATGGGCCAGTAGCTGGATGGGGACAACAGCCCACAGTATATTTGGTAATACATGATGATAAGGCATTTCATATGCTGCTGCAAATAAGTTTTAGTAATCTGATAATTAACATTTGTTCAGCATTTACATTATATCAGGGACTGTTTCACATACTTTCTTGTATTGCTCTTTTTTGTTGTTAATTTTTTATTGCAAGATAATTGCTTTACAATCTTGTGCTGGTCTCTGCCATAGCCATATATCAACAGGAATCAGCCACAGGTATACAAATGCCCCTTCCCTCCTGAGCGTCTCTCCCACCTCTGACTGCATCCTCTCTAGGTTGTCACAGAGCACTGGGTTCAGCTCCCTGTGTCACACAGCAAATTTCCACTGGCTATCTATTTCACATATGATAACATACATGTTTCCATGCTACTCGCTCAATTTGTTTCACCCTCTCCCTCCCTCGAAGGAAATGGCAACCCACTCCAGTGTTCTTGCCTGGAGAATCCCAGGGANCACACAGCAAATTTCCACTGGCTATCTATTTCACATATGATAACATACATGTTTCCATGCTACTCGCTCAATTTGTTTCACCCTCTCCCTCCCTCGAAGGAAATGGCAACCCACTCCAGTGTTCTTGCCTGGAGAATCCCAGGGACAGGGGGGCTTGGTGGGCTGCCATCTGTGGGGTCACACAGGGTCGGACACGATGGATGCAATGGAGCAGCAGCAGCAGCCCCCTCCCACTTTGGGTCCACAGGTCCGCTCTCTACGTCTACATCTCCACCCTCTGAGAAAACCATAACTGACAGAGAAGCAACATACCCCAGTGTTCATTGCAGCACTTGCTACAATAGCTAGGACGTGGAAGCAGCCTAGATGTCCATCAGCAGATGAATGGATACAGAAGTTGTGGTCCGTACAGTCAACGGAATGTTACTCAGCCTTAAAAAAGAATGCATTTGAGTCAGTCCTAAGGAAGTGGATGAACCGAGTCTATTGTAGAGAATGAAGTAAGTCAGAAAGAGAAAGACAAATATTGAACACACATGTATGAAATCTAGCAAGATGGTACTGATGAACCTATTTGCAGGGAAGCAATAGAGAGGAATTGCTCTTTTAATTATCAAAATATCAATGTTTTAGAAATAAAGTTACTAAAGTACAAAGACACAGTTAGTCACTTGCAAAGCTAGGATTTGAAAATTGGCAATACTGCTACTGAAGTAGATCCACAAAAGAAGGCAAATAATTATTAAAAAAAAAAAAAAAAAAAGTAGTCCCTGAGAAAGTGAGAGAGAGCTCCAGAGGGATGGGTCTCAGAAACAAAAGCAGATGGTATACAGAGTATACAAGTCGTTAAAATTTGTGGTAAGAACTGACATTTCTCCTCTGATTGCATCTTTTATCCATATTATTGAAAGCTAATAACTTTAGAATATTATTAAGACATTCCCTGTCCATATAAAGAGACAGATAAGTTACCAGGTAAGCAGTTTGTGGAAACTGCTCAGAATGGAGCCTGGGACATAGTATGGGTCATGAAGAGATTCTACTGAGATTTCATTAAGCTCAACGCTGCTCCTGAACACTCTTGAGAAGAAGGCAGAGTGGGGACTTACACGGGAAAGTGGTCAACTCTGCTGTGGGAGAAGCAAAAGCAGGAAAGTCTTTAAGACAAAGATGCTTGCACTCATCCTTGAGATAACTTATTAAAACTAAGTAGGTGTATCTAAGGCAAACGGGTGGAGTGGAGAACAGCCAAGAGCTTTGCAGAGACAGGGAAAGCCTGTGTACCAGGGGCTCCAGAAAGAGCACCCCAGCTGTTAAACCACAGGAGCCACAGATAACTCTTCATGGCTGAAGCATAAGTTTCAAAGAAAATCAATGCAAGAAAGAATGTTGGTGAGAGTCAGCAGGGCCCAGGGATAAAGGCGCCTGTATACCACACGAAGAGCCTCCGAAGCAGGTCTGCAATTCAGAAAGACGACTTTTGCTATGAAATGGGGGAGGATGCAAAATTCAAGCCAGGAAGACAAATTATTAACAGCACAGGAAGAAGAGGATCTGAACTGATGAGGTAATCATAATAGAAGATAAAAGTAGAGGCCAATTAAGCAGAAAATTACTGAGTACACAGCATTTAACAGAAGAAAGTAAGGAGGAGAATCATGGACGTACAGTAAAGCATAAAAAAGAAAAAACTAAAAGCATCTCAGAAATGAGTAAACACAAACTCCCTCAAAAAGGGCCTCTGCCAAAACCATAAAACAAAAGTATATGGAGTATAAGTGAGGAGGAGAGGGCAGGCAGAGAGGAGGAGGGGGAGGTGAAGAGGCAACAGTACCAACAGGAGGAGAGGAGGAGGAAGGGAGAGGAAGGGGGTGGAGGAAAGGAGGAAGGACGAAGGGAGGTGGGAAGAGAAGAGGATAAAAGAGAAGACGAGAAGAAAAGAGGCTGGCCCACTGCACCCAACATTACAGAAATGTAGTAAGGAGCGAGCACCTACTTCTTACCCTTCGGTCACAGAAGCTAACCATTCGGAAGGACCTTAGCTGGCCCTATGGATTATCGAAAGTTACTCCAAGGAACAGCTGTATAGGTGCTAAAGAAGGAAAAAGCCACAGCCTTTATGAAACATGAAACACAACTGTTGCAGGGAGAACTCATAGGCAAGCAGGTAACTCTGTTGAACCGCCCAGAGGAAAGCCCCAGATGGGAACTGCCAACGTGTGAGACAAGTCCCAGGGCCCTGGATCTCTGTCACCTCTCCAGAGGACTCCAAGCCAGTTCACAGACAATAAACCACATCCGCCAGGCCAGGCTGTGTGTACTAGTTACTTTCACTGTATGGAGGAAAGCAAAGAAACGGGCCGGAAGCACAGTCGTGCTCCAGGGGCCTCATTGGTTGCCCAGGGGTCGCAGCCTTCCAAGCAACTTGGGTCAGCAGGACAAGGGATGGACAGTGGCATTGGCAGAACTGAAGAGGGAGAACGTGTCTGAAAGAGATGTGGATTCAAACCCTACAGGAGGCGACGGCTGCATGGGTCTGTTGGATGTGGAAGGGAGGGAAAGCAAAGTTGATGCACTTATTTCTACTGGAATCAGAGCAGATCTGAAGGTGAGGGAATACAAAGTTAAGCTGGGAACACTGAGTCTGAGAGGTGGATGAGGGATCAGTCATATTCACGGATCAGCAGGTCAGGAGGAAGGTCTGGGCTGGGAAAGTGGTTTCAAGCCACCAGGATGTAAGTGGTGTTAAACCATGCAGAGGGCATGCAGACCCAGCCACACAGCCCAGCAAAAGGCACCGGGAGACATCGGTCCAAGAAGCAGAATGAGCCCTGCCAGAGCTGAACACCAAGGGAACCAAGTCACCAGTAATGTCAGGGTCAAAGCTGGTTTAGTATTCTAGCTTTAATTTAGTCAATTAGCGAAAATTATCTTAATATATTGCCATTCACGTAACACAGCTGTTAAAAAGCAGGCATAATGAGCATGCCTAACAAGAACACAGACACATCTTGCTACAACAGTAGCACGACCTTCATGGGAGAGCAGCTTTCAGAGACAAATCCTCTCCCTGAACTCTCCCTTCTCTAGCAATTTTCTCTCCTGAACAATTTTGAATTATTAAGAGGAGCAGCTTCTAATTAACCTAGTAATACCTCCTAATCACTGCATGTACTCCAGTCAAGACTTTGAAAAATCTCTAGATAGCACAGTCATGAGACTGCAAAATTTTGTGATTAAATACATGATTTTTATTAAAAAATTGACACCTTCCTATGCTAAACTTAAAGTATAAAAATAGGAAAGATCCCTCTCATATGTTCTCCTCCAACACCCAGTGTCATTGCTTGTGAAGGAGGTAGCAGAAGAAAGATCCATGGGAAAAGCTAATTAAGGAGGTAACCGCTGACCAACTGCTCTTGCAAAATCAACTCTGTACCTTTAACTACAAAGAGATGCACCATATTCCTTTCTGCTTTTAATAACCTGAAAAGCCTCATTTAGCTGCTGAAGACCCTAAAGCATGTGCTCTCATCCTAAACTTACGGTAAATTTATAAGAAAATGGATTTTTTTTTTACTCCAGTTGACATGATATTCAGACTGTTTATATTTGTTTCCACAGTTTCAAATGAAGCTCAAAATACTCTTCTCTACCTTATAAGTAGTTTTCAAGATGATAATTTCTGACACAGATTTTGTGATTTCTGAGAAGTACCATGCTCCCTAGAGCATCGTTCTCCAGCTCTTCCGCAGATCCCCCCTTCCTGATCATCCCTGAGGGGTCTGCCCCACTTGCGCCTGTGGAAAAGCACACGTGGAAACCACCCGCAAGGGCTCCTTGTGAGCTCATGGGGAGAAGAGATCCTTGCTTCGTTTGCCTCACTGTTCCTTCCCTACCTTCATGCACACATGGGACATAGTGCATAGATTAAAGGGCTTCTGAAAGCTTTCAGGTTGAGAAATCTTTTTTTTTTCCCTCTGAGGAAAGAGCTCTCTGACATCATCCAAGTCACTGGGCCTTCAACTAGCACTTTTCTTCAGCATCCATCTCTACCCCAGGCATACACACCAAACCAAGAGCTTGCTGAGGAAACCAGACACGAAGGCGGGCCAAACAAAAATACTGTAAATATCTTTCATTCCTCTTAGTGATTTTATTCTCAAATAATAAGTCTCACGTTAAAACCAGAGACTGCTTTTAAAAGTCAGCAGGAAATTATAAATCACTACAGAGTAAATACCATTTTTGCAACTTAGCAGCACAAACAACATAATACATATAAATAAGTCAAAAAAATTCTGTGATATAAATCTTATTACTGGCAGAAGAGACAGATGCAACTTTAAAAGCATCCTTGGGAACACAGCATAGCCGGATCTGACAGCCTGCATACAACATCTACATGCTGTGAAACTGTACGTTCAGTGTCTCAGGATTATGAATAAACTCTGAATAAGACCATTTATCTTCTGATTTGAGCCCCAAAGAGGGAGGGGACATTTTGAATTGAACTGACAAGGTACCCACCCTTGAATGAACATTAGTCACCCTTTATTTTTCTCTTAGGAAAAGAGTGTCAGGCAGTACAGCAAGTGTAGCGTGGCCATCAAGATGACTGTGAGACACTGGAGGAATAGAAGAGGAAAATCTCTTCATTTTTCTAAACAGCCTTTCCTGTGTGTCTAGCGAGGGAGTTCTGAAAATCAGAGTGGGCCAGTGGAGTCAGTCTGCATAGAAGCCACTTTCTAGCCTCTAGATCTGCATACTCTGATTCTGGCATTTCAGTTCCCTCTAAGGCAGCATGTCCACTTCCCATCAGAAGCCACCCTTTGACTCCCATGAGTCTCTTCTCCCAGCCCCCAGCTTGCCTCTCACATCCCAGTAAATCACACTGAGAACACGCTAGATGCTTAGAAGTACCTACACCAGCTGACCTGGCCACTCCAGAAGACAGACATGACTACAGTAGGACCAGCTTGGGGGACCCCAGTTCCCTGGTTTTAATGGAATCCAAGCCTTGAAAAGACCCTGATGCTGGAAAAAATTGATGGCAGGAGGAGAAGGAGATGACAGAGGATGAGATGGTTGGATGGCATCACCAACTCAATGGACAAGACTTTGGGTAAATGCAGGGGGGTTGGTGATGGACAGGGAGGCCTGGTGTGCTGCGGTTCATGGGGTCACAAAGAGTCGGACACAACTGAGCGACTGAACTGAACAAAAGCCTTGAAAAAGAGTAGAGGAGAATGTGGTGGGATCCACTCACACTAAAAATGAGGTTTGTACATGTGATTACATATTCATAATTGTGCCCACAAGTATAAATACAAACATACAGATATATACAAACACATAGAAGCAAGCACAGTTATCACTCATCACTCCCTTTACCTAGAGGACTAGGTGATGTACCCAGCCTGGAGTACCATTCAGGACATGTTTTACTTTTTTGTGATGTCTTTTTCCCATCTACCTGACTCTTGATGCTCATCTTATTCAGACTTCATCTCTATAGAAATGCTGAGGGAGAAATAACATTTTGTAATATACTGTTATTTGTCCCATATTAAAATCATGAAATTGCAGGCTCCCCCCATTTGTAATTTATAAATAACCCAAGAAGCATCCTGAACATTAAAGGACCAAGGGCGAAAAGCATTTCAAAAGGCCCAGCCACTGGTGTCACTTATTGTCTGTTAGCAGGCTTTGCTAATTCAAACAAAATGAATTTTACAGATGGTCATTACAGACTTGAAGAATTCCACTAAACACTAAGCTATTGTGCTCTGCTTATTTTAGTCAAATCTTCTAAATGTCAGGTTTTTTACTAACAGAAAATGCTCTCACTGATCCATCAACAGTTAATTATCCAAAGTGCTAAAGGCAGCTAGTCAGAACAAGGCTCATTTTGCTTTGGCCTTCATCCCATCAGAGCTTAGAAAAACGACTGAGATTTTAAAGGACAAATTTCCCACGCAGTAAGCATTAAAAGAGGGTAGACTGAAGATCTGTCTTCCCAGCGCTACTTGTTCTCAAGAAGTAGAGCCTGAGAAACTTCTCTCTGGAATGTTTGCTAGAGCAGGTGTCCACAGCCACTAGGATCTGTAGCCTGATGGTCTGAGGTGGAGATGATATAATAATAATAGAGTACACGATAAATGTAACAAACTTGGAGTGATCTCAAAGCCAGGGCCTCACCCCAAGTCTTAAATCAACCCAAAGCTAGGCCCCTAGCCTCAGTCGGTGAAAAAATAATCCTCCATGAAGCCAGTTCCTGGTGCCAAAAACTTTGAGGACCGCTGCCCTAAAGCACGGTCTCCTTACAGGGAAATACTAGAGTCATCTTCCACCACTGTCCCAGAGTACTGTCTACTCACGGGGAAATACTAGAGTCACCTTTCACTGCTTCTATAGCACTGTCTCCTTATGGGGAAACAGTAGACTCACCTTCCATCGCGGTCCTAGAGCACTGTCTACTCACAGGGAAATACTAGACTCACCTTCCACTGCTGGGCTAGAGCACTGTCTGCTTACAGGGAAATGCTAGACTCACCTTCCACTGCTGGCCTAGAGCACTGTCTGCTTACAGGGAAATACTAGACTCACCATCCACTGCTGGCCTAGAGCACTGTCTGCTTACAGGGAAATACTAGACTCACCTTCCACCGCTGGCCTAGAGCACTGTCTGCTTACAGGGATATACTAGACTCACCTTCCACCGCTGGCCTAGAGCACTGTCTGCTTACGGGAAAATACTAGACTCCCTTCCACCGCTGGCCTAGAGCACTGTCTGCTTACAGGGATATACTAGACTCACCTTCCACCACTGGCCTAGAGCACTGTCTGCTTACGGGAAATACTAGACTCACCTTGCACCGCTGGGGCTTATGCTCGTGCCATCCTCAAGCAGGGCGTTACTGTAAGCCTCCTGTCAGGTATTCTCAGAGAGGGATTATATCGCTTAACACACACTAGAACCTCAGCAGTACATACCACCCTCACACACACCCACACACACACCCAGCCACATACAACCTAAAGGCATAAAAACTATCCAAAGAGCTCACTTTTAAACACACGTTGGGCTGCAAGCTTGTTTAGCTTTTCCTCCATAAAATTTCAAAAGCCATTCAGTTTGGCTACCTCTCCACAAAATGGGAAGAAAACTTCTTAACCTAAGACTTTTAATTCCCATATTCCTTCTCTATAAAAGAGTGAGAACTCAGTCCTTTTTGGTTTTACCATATTGCTAAACTACCCATTATAAAAGCTGGTTCTTCTTTTAGAAAAGGATGGCTAAAGAATAGATTTTTAAGGGAAATAAAACCAAGCAATTTGGGAGAATTTCCCTAGTAAGTTTTGGGTGTTTTCGAGGAAAATTCACAGCAAGCGGGCAGAAGAGCTTGAATTGCTGGAAATGCAGGATGAATCCACTATGGCTGGGATTAATCCCTGTCCGTCCACTCCCCTACTCTTTCTTTCCCCCTCCAGAAAGCGTGGGGTTTCCCTCTGGCTGCCAAGCAGGAACTCTGTTACCTTACCAAACTCTGATTTTCATACAGTTAGATTTTAAGAACAATCGTGTCCTTTGAAACATATTAGCCACCAAGAGGTAAATGTGATTGGTTCAACCTTAATGAGAAGGAGGGTGTCTGTGTTTGGAGGGAGGGGGCAGTTCTTTAACCTTCTGCATAAAGAACCACAGCTTTCCTGAATTAGAAATAAAGTAAAAATGGAAATCTGTGGATACTCTGGTTACCTGGCAACCCAAACCCATGGGCGGCCTCGCCTGCATCCTAATGTCCTGCAGCATGAAAGATGCAGTCAGAAGGGATTCCCTTTATGTGCAGCTTCTTGTCCATTCATTCATCCTCAGTTATTTGGTTTCCAAGTCAGTAACCCAGATTTCTGCAGGCTATAATACTTGTCTCTGCCAGAAAGGAAGCTTCCACTAGGGAATTTACCGTAACACCTTTTAAAATGAATAAATGTTTTGCAAACCCCTCTGGGAAAATGGTATTGAAAGGGAAAATCAGGAGGGGGTGGGGGTAATACTGCACAGCTGCCCTGCAGCCCCTTCCCATGGCTCGAGGAAACCTGCACTGTCATGCCTATTTCATCCCAACTTCAATGCCTGAGGCTCCACTCGGGAAACTGGTTATCACACTGCGATTTATCTATAAATAATCAGCCCAAACAGCCACCTGCCTGGAATAACAGTAAAACAGAAAGAGCTGCAGCCTTCCACACCTTTGCTTCAGCTTCTGAGGTTCCAGTTCCACCCCCACTCCAGGCTAAGCCCCTGTTCATCATTTTTTGTTCCGTCTATTACCCAAACTAGAAATAATATTCTAATGTTATTTCTGTTGCTGCTGCTTTGAGTTTATGAGTTAAATAAATGATCTGGGGACTACTTGAGAACCATGTGCTGAATTCTAAACTATAAAACAATATTAATAAATATTTCACTCTTGACAGAAGAAACAGGCTGTGTTATCTCCCTAGGTTTTTAGACTAAATATCCATGGTTCTTACAGTGATTTTGTTCATCCCCACCCAACCAATCAAAACAAGTTTATCTGCTCAATGTCTTTTAAAAAATCTAGTTTTCCCAGAGCCTGGTCCATTGTTCTTCATTTACATTTCTACCAGTGACTTAAAAATTTCAGTGAAAATCAAGTCTTCATACTTTTTCAATTTATCAGCATTTTTGTCAAAAATTTCTATGAATGATGGGAAATTCACAGGTATTACAATATAGAAAGAAAAGTTAATTCCCTGTAAATTTTATTCATATAACAACAACAAAAAAAGATTGCGAAACTAACATACATGACACTATGCTAAAGTGTGTGTGTGTGTCTGAGATAGACAGACAAACACAACACAGTCTACCCTTAGAGAACTTAAGCTCTAAAATGAAAGACATTTATATGTATGCATACATTTTACTGTTACACAAGAAAAGCGCTGAAGACAAAAGAAACAAGCAAATGTACTATGACAACCATTTGAGATAATTACTAATATTTTCCTCTGGGGTGATAGAAAAAGCCAAGAAGGCTTTAGGGAAACAACAGCATTTGATGCAGGCTGACGGATGGGTAGAGTTTTAGTAGAGATGGAAAGGGCAATCAAGATGGAGGACATGGAGTGACCATAGGCACAGCAGACAAAAAGTTCAGGCAACATCCAGAAACTGGTCAAGGGTCCAGTATAGACAATGCACAGGATACAGAACTGTCCATTTCAAATATGGAGTATCAATTAACATACAATGATGCCTTCCACAATTCACTCCCTCATTAATTCAGCAAACGTTTACCAGGGACCCACTCGACTTGGCAGGGACTTAAAAATATATATTTTTTAAAAAACCTTAAACCTAAAATTCTGCTATAAATAAGGCCCTTCCCCAGAGTTGTTGATCAGAAATCATGTCTGCCTTGAGATAGCTGATGTCGCTAAAATATTATATGTTTATATGTGAAATAGATGGCCAGTCCAGGTTTGATGCCTGAAACGGCCGGTGCACTGGGACAAACCTGAGGGATGGGATGGGGAGGGAGGTGGGAGGGGGCTTCAGGATGGGGGATACATGTCCAACCATGGCTGATTCACATCAGTGTATGGCAAAAACCACTACATTTAAAGTAATTAGCCTCCAATTAAAATAAATTAATTAGAAAAAAAAAAAAGTCCAGGCAAACAGTAGCAACTGCAGCAGAAAACTGAGAAAAGAGCTTTGAGAAGTGGCAAACATTTGAAAATTGGTGGGAAGCTTCATCACGATGCATCCTTATCTCTAATATTGAGATCACGTGATGTGGCCTGTATTATGAGAGTTAATCCAAGTTAAGGTATAGCTATAAAAGTCACTTCCATCCAAGCACCTTGACAACAGTCTTGCCATTGGAGGTATGAACCTTGATTTAGAGAGTTCTCACATTTATATTTTGGCTATACTATCTGAGCCACCAAATAAAGCAAGGACATTAGGTCAGCACAAGTCTTCACAACAGCATAATGGCTAAAACTGAGTTACCTAATATTTTTCTAAACCATCTTTTCAGGTCAAAGGTCATTAAAGACAGACAGATGAAAACCAACAGTTATTAACTGCTTGTTCCGTGCCAAACACATTAATTATCACATCCAAGAGACAGAGGCATGCCAAAGGGAATATAATTAAATGCAATGCTTTCATTTAAGCTGTGATAAACATAAGTCTCTGGCTGAGACTAGCCCAACATTTCTTGACCTCTTTCCCCCAGCATTTTCCAGGACATTTTAGGGGTTATCTAAATAACCCCTAAACATCTAGGATTGAGATACTAGAGCAGACTGAGGCTGAGGCAGAGTTGCAGAGATCCGAGACTGCTCCTCAAGAAGACGACTCAGGAAGGGGGGGTCAGCAAAAATGATTACCACAATTAAACAAATGGGATTCAAAGCAAACCGGTCCATGTGACATGGTGGATTCTTCCAGGGTGAGGAGGATAAAGGACACAGCACCAGGATTCTCATGCCTTCCTCTCTGCAAGAAGAAAGAGAGAGCTGAACAATCACCATGTACATATTACATAGCATTCAGCTTCAAAGGGCTCTACTTCACATTCACATACATGGACATAAAGTTTTCATTCACATTATGAATGAGCTTGATTTTCCTTGAAAAATCCATGTCAATGGAATTCCATGGGTTAGAACTACAAGAATAATGAGGGAGATCTCCTCATTTGTAGATACTGAAAAATAAGTCTGAGGATTTTTAATTATTATTAACTAATTTCTCTCTTTTATGGTTACCCACAAAAGATTTTTTTTGTCTTCACATCAACACCAATATTTCAACTCCATTTTGATGACCTACATCAAAAGTCATAAAAACTATATATATCCCTGAAACCAAAGTATGTAATGCTACTATCATAACAAGGTATTTCCTTATTATTTGAACATTTTAAGTATTTAGCCTAATTAGAGAATCAGTTTGGTTCAGTTGCTCAGTCGTGTCTGACTCTGCAACCCCATGGACTGCGGCACACCAGGCTTCCTGCCCCATCACCAACTCCCAGACCTTGCTCAAACTCACGTCCATCGAGTCAGGAATGCCATGAGAGAACAGGCTTGAGCAAATGAGATCACACGTGTGAAAACACTCTGTACCTGCAGAATGCAACCTCCTAAGGGGCTGGCTCCCTTTCTATTCCCTGTGCTTTTCAGATACTACTGACTCACAGTAAACGGGGATAAAATCTGAGGCCGTCTCTCCCGTAAGTAACGTAATGTCTCAATTGCTGTCATAGGCACTACTGCCTTATGATAAGCCTTATAGCTGCATTCAAACTGGGTATGTAGTTTACTACCATAATTAGACTGAATTACACAAAATGCTCATATTCAATCATTTTTAACCTACAAGAATGGTCATTCAATGTGTCAACCAAATATAAACCATTAGCTTTTACTTTTTATTAAAATTTTTTATTGGAGCATGCATTCTACCAGAAAGCCCAGAGGCTTGATTAGGGCTTGGTGCTTTGGAGGAACTGGCAGTGATCATCAGGCAAAGTAAAAGATGAATCGTGAATGCTGAGGTTGAAAGGTTGTGCTAAAGTGCTGAGCGTTTCTACTGTACCCATCTACCAGAAGCCACCGAAGGTTTTGATATTGTTGAATGTGATCTGCCTTCTTTTGGAAAGATAACCTTGTCCCTGGGTTAGGAAGAGGAGAAAGAACTGCACATCCACCTAATCTGTAAGTTAAGAGAATTTTGTTGTCAAATAATACTCCTTTCTCCACCCACCTGCTTTGTTTAGCCCTTTTCTTCCTCTCAGGAACACAGTTAAGTGCTTCTAATTCACAGACCTGGAAGCCAGCTCTTTTTTGTAGTTGTTAGACAATAAATTCCAGCCACACACACACAGGAACATCAGAAATAATGGCTGGTATGTGAAGTAAGGCCCCAGTTTGAGGCTCTTTCTTGCTTTCTCCTTCTGAAGCAGCTATAATTAAACTTGAGAGAAAGACTTTCTTTAATTCATGCTATTTCACGTAAGATCGTTAGCAGAATTTGGCCGGAGCTTTATTACTCCTGTGCACGCTACCTCTGTAAAGTTGAGAGCAACAATGGGGCTCTACTTATCTTCAGGAAGCCAGCCCATTCTTCTGAGGAAGGAAAAATGGCCCCAGCCCCAGGTTGCCATAGACACTGGAGAAGGCTGTCACAGAGCTGCAGTATACCTATTTCCCGGTGACGTGCAGAATTAGAGGTGTTGGGGGATCAAGGAAGAGCTAGCCTGATGAAACAAAAGGTCCCTTCAGCTTCTCCTGACATACTTCTTTGCAGAAGCAGCCTCCTGGCACCGTTCTCCTTCTCCCCCTTTGCCTGAAGCCAGGTGAATGAATTTACATCCAAAGATGGAGACAGTAACCTCCAGCACATTGAGGTCAATTTCAAAGGCCTTCTTTAAACAATGTCAGTGGCTTCCCATGGCTCCAGAGTTCCTTTTGTATATATATCCTTTTATTTATTGCATATATTTTGGCTCTGGGTCTTCGTTGTACAGGCTTTTCTCTAGTGGCAATGAGCAGGGGCTACTCTCGTTGCAGTCCACGGGCTTCTCTTTGAGGTGGCTTCTCTTGTTTCAGAACATCTTGGCTCTAGAGCATCTGGGCTTCAGTAATTTCAGTTCCCTGGCTCTGAAGCACAGGCTCAATAGTTGCAGTGCACGAGCTGAGTTGCTCCGTGGCATGTGGGATCCTCCCAGATAAGGGATCGAAGCCATGTCTCTTGCATTGGCAGGTGGATTCTTTACCACTGAGCCTCCAGGAAAGCCTGGTTCCGAACTTCTTGATGTGATCTTAGTCCCTAAAAATCTCTGTCACCTGCCAGCATCTCCATGTTCTTCAGTCGCTCTTATTACAGCCCAGCTGTGGTCCTTCGAGTTCATAAATATGCAACACATTCCCACCTGGGGGACCTTTGTCCCTCGTGGCCCCACTTTGCTAACTTCTCTCACTCTTGCCTCTGTGTGGCTGGTTTTTTTGTTCTCCAGGTCTCATGTGAAGGTTGCTTTCCCTGCAGACCCTGTCTGAGCATGTGTGTGTGTGTGTGTGTTAATTGCTCAGTCATGTCCGACTCTTTGTGACCCCATAGACTGTAGCCCACTGGTCTCCTCTGTCCTTGGGATTTCCCAGGCAAGAATACTGGAGTGGGTTGCCATTCCCTTCTCCAGGGGATCTTTTTGACCCAGGAATCGAACCTGGGTTTCCTGCATTGCAGACAGATTCTTTACCAGCTGAGCTACCAGGGAAGCCTGCCTGTCTGAGCATGATTACCTCTGAAAGAGTTCCTCCATTCAAGTTATTCTCCATCGTATCATCTTGGTTCTTGCTCAGTAATTTTCACCATCTATAATTATCTTTTGTTTACTGTTTGTTTTTATGGCTGGTTTCCCCATCTAGGGTACAATCTGCATAAAGCCAGGTACCTGATAGAGGTCTCTGCTCATCTTTGCTTGGTTTCCTCCCACAGCAGATGCTGAGGCAAGGAGTCGAATGCAAACGGTTTTATTTATTTATTTTTGGTTACGCTGGGTCTTTGTTGCTGCACACAGGCTTTCTCTATTTGTAGCAAGTGGGGGCTCCTCTTTAATTGCCAGTGTGTGGGTTTCTCATTGCAGTGGCTTCTTTTGTTGTGGAGCTTGGGTTCTAGGCACACAGGCTTCAGTGGTTGTGACAGATGAGCTTGGTAGCTTAGTATGTGAAACCTTCCAGGATCAGGGACCAAGTCCATGTCCCCTGCATTGGCAGGTGGATTCTTAACCTCTAGGCCACCGGGGAAGTCTTGCAAGTGGTTTATTTGGGAGGTGAAGAAAGTGCAGTCAGGGGATGAGAGTGAGACAAGGAAAGGAAGACAGTTAATAAAAGTCTGTGATACAAGGTACCATTCTGAGTGGATTATATACATCAGAAATTTATTTCTGAATGTTCTGGAGGCTGGAGGTCTGAGATCAGGGTGCCAGCAGGGTCAGGGTTGAGCAGGAGCTCTCTTCCAGGTTGCAGATGAACAAATACTCCTTGTCTTTTCGTGGAAGCAGGGGAAGTGAGCTCTCTGGTGGTCTCTGGTATAAGAACACTCATCCCATTCATAATGTCTCCACCCACATGACCTAATCCCTTCCTAAAGTCCTAAACACCATCACATTGGATATTAAGTTTTAACATATGAATTTGGGGGGATACAAATTTTCAGTCTATAGCAGGTATGTAAGACTGAGTTACCACTGGGGTAACTGGAGTATGCTCCTTGGGACTCTAGGAGCCAGTGTAGACACACATTCAGATTTAAGTATTTAGCCTAATTAGAGAATCAGTTTGGTTCAGTTGCTCAGTCGTGTCTGACTCTGCAACCCCATGGACTGCGGCACACCAGGCTTCCTGCCCCATCACCAACTCCCAGACCTTGCTCAAACTCACGTCCATCGAGTCAGGAATGCCATGAGAGAACAGGCTTGAGCAAATGAGATCACACGTGTGAAAACACTCTGTACCTGCAGAATGCAACCTCCTAAGGGGCTGGCTCCCTTTCTATTCCCTGTGCTTTTCAGATACTACTGACTCACAGTAAACGGGGATAAAATCTGAGGCCGTCTCTCCCGTAAGTAACGTAATGTCTCAATTGCTGTCATAGGCACTACTGCCTTATGATAAGCCTTATAGTTGCATTCAAACTGGGTATGAAGTTTACTACCATAATTAGACTGAATTACACAAAATGCTCATATTGAATCATTTTTAACCTGCAAGAATGGTCATTCCATGTGTCAACCAAATATAAACCATTAGCTTTTACTTTTTACATTCTTAATTACACATATCACAAATAATTTGCTAGGATTCTGATAAGATTTACATTTAAAGAAGCTGAGTAGGAACTATACTGTGCCAAAGAATGCGAGTACTCCAGAAAAATTCAGAAGAAGGAGATAGTAAAGGGGCAGCTTTTCTGACTGAGACTGACTGGAACGTACATACTAGGAGGAGAGAGAGATATAAAAGAAATGCCAGATGAAACACGTCTTACACTGTGAACTGGAGACATGCTGCTAGCTGCCTGTAAAATGATATTAAAAGTCTCTCTTTTCTCTCAGAATATCAACTAAAGCCCACAGCTGAGGATAATAGGTACCATGTACCCCCACATTGTAAAGCGAACTGCCAGGCCTGCTTCTACAGAACTAACAGCCATGCAGCCATCACCCACTACTCCCACCATCCTGTATAAGTAACAGATTGGAAATTCTAGAATCCCTACGGGTTACTGAGCTGTTGGCCTAGCAGTGGTTCTCCAGCCAAGTAGAGGCTGAAAATGTGAGGAGGCATTTTGGGGAATGTTACTGGCATTTAATGGGCAGGATCCAAGAATGTTAAAGATCAATGCAGTTTAAGGGAGAGCCCTGTACAGCAAAGAATTTTCCCATCCAAATTAGCAATAGTGTTCATATTAAGCAATACTAGCATCAGGAATTCCTTGGCAGGCCAGTGGTTAGGAATCTACACTTCCACTACTATCAGGGGTCCAGCTTCAATCAGAGAACCAAGATCCTGCAAGATGAATAGAGAGGCCTAAAAAAAAAAAAAAGGCATAAGTTTAAAAAGATGAAAGTTTCCCATTTGTTACAGATGGACCTTGAGGGTATTATGTTAATTGAAATAAGCCAGATGGAAAAGACAAACACTGTACGATTTCACTCATTTGTGGAATATAAAAAATAATAATTAACAAAATAAGCACAGAGATACAGAAAACAGAGTAGTGGTTCCCTGATAAGAAGGTGGGTAGATGGAGGAAGAGAGAGTAAAGGGGGTCAGCTCTACGGTACTGGACGAAAACTGAACTTTTGGCCATGAGCACACTGTGGTGTCTAGGAGCCCAAAATACAATGTTGTTCAACTGAAATTCGTATATTATTATAAATCAATGCCACCCCAATAAAAACCCACACACACACAAATACATAGCCAAACAAAGGGCTTTAAAACATGAAAAAAGAAATCCTGGCACAAGGTGAAAGTCCCATGGCTGCTCCACTCTGCTCTGAGGACAAGGCTATTCTCCTGCCCCAGAGCCGAGTGGTATAGGATTTGAGAAATTAGCAGTGGCTGCAAAGAACACCTGACGTCCATTCCCCAGCCAGACGCCATGTATTCATGGACTTCTTGATCTGCCTCTGCAAACTTTTCAGTAAAGAATACAAGGAATTAGTTGTGGGAAGATGATGGCTGAAGAAAGGGGTGGCAATGTAGTGGTCTGCCTCCCACCTTAGGTGTACCTCCTCTGAGTCAAACAGACCCCATGGGAGCCAGGCAGACTCAAGCTATGTGACCAAAGGGCAGCCTGCTGGGCAATAAAAGCACTGTCATTTGATAACAGCCATACAGAGGACATGGCCAGCCAAGGATGAAACAGCATTCTCAAACAGGAGACACGTGCCCCTTCCTCCGTTCTTCCTCCCAAACCTAGAAGAAAGAGGAGCCCCAGGAGAGGGAAGGAATATAAATCAATGCCACCCCAATAAAAACCCACACACACACAAATACATAGCCAAACAAAGGGCTTTAAAACATGAAAAAAGAAATCCTGGCACAAGGTGAAAGTCCCATGGCTGCTCCACTCTGCTCTGAGGACAAGGCTATTCTCCTGCCCCAGAGCCGAGTGGTATAGGATTTGAGAAATTAGCAGTGGCTGCAAAGAACACCTGACGTCCATTCCCCAGCCAGACGCCATGTATTCATGGACTTCTTGATCTGCCTCTGCAAACTTTTCAGTAAAGAATACAAGGAATTAGTTGTGGGAAGATGATGGCTGAAGAAAGGGGTGGCAATGTAGTGGTCTGCCTCCCACCTTAGGTGTACCTCCTCTGAGTCAAACAGACCCCATGGGAGCCAGGCAGACTCAAGCTATGTGACCAAAGGGCAGCCTGCTGGGCAATAAAAGCACTGTCATTTGATAACAGCCATACAGAGGACATGGCCAGCCAAGGATGAAACAGCATTCTCAAACAGGAGACACGTGCCCCTTCCTCCGTTCTTCCTCCCAAACCTAGAAGAAAGAGGAGCCCCAGGAGAGGGAAGGAAAGGGAGCTCAGAACGAAACAAGGAGCAAGCCAGGCTCCTCACCAACACAGTCTCGGGGGACCCAAGCCAAACCTGGCGGAGGAGAATTCTCTACTGGGGATGAGGCTGAGGTTTCAGCCTGATTAAATTAAGCTGGCCTGGAGTTTTATGCCCGAAAGTGTCCAGGAAGCAGAGAAATCTGCCCAAGACACTGTTGAGATGGAAAAGACTTGGCAACACATGTTTGGTGGTAAAAAGGAAAAAAGAAGATAAGAAACGAAGCTATTTCACATTTGCATCTCACCAAATCCTGGTGAAAAACAAACATTCTTGGCTGACACTTTTTCAACATGAAAGTAGANAAGACTTGGCAACACATGTTTGGTGGTAAAAAGGAAAAAAGAAGATAAGAAACGAAGCTATTTCACATTTGCATCTCACCAAATCCTGGTGAAAAACAAACATTCTTGGCTGACACTTTTTCAACATGAAAGTAGAATGGAAAGATTTTTAAAGTAACTGCTGCTGCTGCTGCGTCACTTCAGTCATGTCCAACTCTGTGTGACCCCAGAGATGGCAATCCACCAGGCTCCCCCGTCCCTGGGATTCTCCAGGCAAGAATACTGGAGTGGGTTGCCATTTCCTTCTCCAATGCATGAAAGTGAAAAGTCAAAGTGAAGTCGCTAAGTCGTGTCTGACCCTCAGCAACCCCATGGACTGCAGCCTACCAGGCTTCTCCATCCATGGGATTTTCCAGGCAAAAGTACTGGAGTGGGGTGCCATTGCCTTCTCCCTTAAAGTAACTAAAAACTACCAAAATTTTCATAATAATAGCTGTCTGTATTGGTCAAAGTCAAAAGCTACAAGCAACAAATAAATTTTAGCTCTCTTAGGCAAAGAGTGAATTTGCTGGAGAATATCACAGCCTTACAGTGTTCATTCATTCAATACTTATCAAGCACTACTATGTGTCAGATATTATTCTGGACATTGGGATACAACAGTGAACAAGAGCCAAATTTTCTTCCTTCATGAAACTCAACCTCTAACAGGAGAGGCAGACAAAAAAAGATGGTAGATGATGCTAAAATAAAAACTAAAGCTAGGATGGGGAGAGGGAGTTCTGGGATAGGTGGGCTGCTCCTTTAAATAAGAACAGTTTCGGGAAGACGTCACCTGCAGTTGGCATGTGGGCAAAGTCCTGGCAGAGGTGAAGGCATGGAGCAATTCTGGCAGTAGACAGGGGCCCTCACCCCTGGATGCTGCCACCATTGCAGATGGCACCAATGGGGCTGTGACCTCCAACAAGTTCTAACCATCACTTCATTTTTGTTGCCCCCCACTCTTGGCAGAGCATCTATACGGCTGAAGGAAACCCAAAATATACCTCTTTGATATAGAAAATAATTTCAAGCTGAAGGCCACTGGGCAACAGCAAACGCAAGAAACACTCCCTCTGTCCTCCCCTCTTTCCTGCCTAAAAACAGGAAATAAATTCTGCTTTCACTTACCAGCCCAGAGACCCCACCAGAGGAACCTGTGCACAAACCTTACTCATCAGTTCCCTCCCAGATACTTACCTTCCAAGTTTGCAGTCCTTGGAAGCCTAAAATCACTTTCCTCTGTCTTTTCACTTCTCCACAAATGTGCTGTTCTTCACTGAAGACTCTATGTAAGCCGGAATTCTAAGCCATCATCTGAGTTACTCTTTATCATGGACACGCACTGCACGTTAGCCAATTGTCTCTTGCTAATCTGTTTCTTTTTAAAGAGCCCCAGCTGAAAAGCTTTCTGCGTGTGAGTGTGCATTTCAGTAGTGCCTGACTCTTTGCGACCCCCTAGACTGTAGCCCACCAGGCTCCTCTGTCCATGGAATTTTCCAGGCAAGAATATTGGAGTGGGTTCCCATTTTCTCTTCCAGGGATCTTTCCCTCCCAGGAATCAAACCCGAGGCTCCTGCATCACCTGCACTAGCAGGCAAATTCTTTACCAGGGTGGCTTTCTAAGTGGTAAAAAATCTACCTGCCAGTGCAGGAAATACGGGTTTGATCCTTAATCCAGGAAGATCCCCTGGAGGAGGAAATGGCAACCCACTCCAGTATTCTTGCCTGGGAAATCCCACAGACATAGAAGCCTGACAGGCTACAGTCGGTGGTATCACAAGAGGTGGACAACACTGAATGACTAAAAAACAACAATGGAGCTGAAAACGTAAGGTGTTTGGAGGCAGAGTCTTGCCCTGCCAGGGGGCCAAGCCAGGTTATGTGAACCCTGCCCTGGTTCCAGGGCTGGGCAGAGGGAGGACAAGCAGGAGCTACATTTACTGGGGTCCTTCTGCTTTGGAAGGATGGATGACTACCACACTGTTGCTCTTGAGAACCTACTCTTTAAAGAGGTTAAATGGCTTACTCTGGCACTATGAGGTGGAGCAGGAATTCAGACTCGGTTCTCAGCTAACTCCAAATCCCATGGCCCTAATCACGATGAGAACTGCCTCCCCACGTGAGCAATTCCCTGTTTCTTGCCGCAGGTAAGGGGAGGGAGTGACTGCTCCCAAGATCACTGTCAGCCGTGGACTCCCTAAGAAAGTATTTCGTATCAAGTCTCAGGGTCCTCCCTCTCATTTCAGATCTTCCTTACAGCTTGCCTCTCCTCCTGTTCTCCCTGCAAGCAGCCAGCTCCTAATCAAACTAGCTAATGGTCTGACCCTCCAGGTCAGGCAGTCAGTAAGTTCAGTCGCTCAGTTGTGTCCGACTCTTCACAACCCCATGAATCGCAGCATGCCAAGCCTCCCTGTCCATCACCCTCTCCCAGAGTTTGCTCAGACTCATGTCCATCGAGTTGGTGATGCCATCCAACCATCTCATCCTCTGTCATGCCCTTCTCCTCACGCCTTCAATCTTTCCCAGCATCAGGGTCTTTTCCAAGGAATCAGTTCTTCACATCAGGTGGCCAAAGTATTGGAGTTTCAGCTTCAGCATCAGTCCTTCCGATAAATATTCAGGACTGATTTCCTTTAGGGTGGACTGGTTCCTTTAGGATGACCCTCCAGGTCACTGCTTCTCAAAATGAGGTTCTCAGAACAGCTGCACATCATCTAAGACATGATTAGAAATGCTGAATCTCACAGCCCACAGCCCGATCTGCTTAATCAGAAACCGGGGGTGGGGAAGCAATCTGTTTTAACAAGGCCTCCAAGTGATTCTGATAGAAGCTTCAATTGGAGAACCACTGCTATAGGTCTGCTGTTGCAGACATGGTACCTTCTCAATGTGGGTCCCCATTTGGAGCAGCCATTGAGCTGTTTGTCAATAAACTCTCTCACAGACACTGACCGACTTCACGAAGCACCCCCAGCACATGCACAGGAAATCTCGACCTTCAAAAGGCTGTGAGAATTTGTTCTTACCTGTAAAGTCTACATCAAGCCTACAAAACCTTCAGAAATTAAAGTCAACATTCCTCTAAAGAGGATGTGCTGCTGCTGCTGCTGCTAAGTCACTTCAGTCGTGTCCGACTCTGTGTGACCCCATAGACGGCAGCCCACCAGGTTCCCCCATCCCTGGGATTCTCCAGGCAAGAATACTGGAGTGGGTTGCCATTTCCTTCTCCAACGCATGAAAGAGAAAAGTGAAAGTGAAGTCGCTCAGTCTGTCCGACTGTTAGCGACCCCATGGACTGCAGCCCACCAGGCTACTCTGTCCATTGGATTTTCCAGGCAAGAGTACTGGGGTGGGGTGCCATTGCCTTCCCCGAAGAGGATGTGCAGATACATACAATCCTGCATTCTGACGATCAGTGGTGGGATAGACGCCATGATACCTTGAATTATGACGCCATGGGGAAAACCCATATGTTTATATATGGCATCCAAGATATTAAGAGTGCTTGATAAATATTTTAAGAATACTTATTGATTTGTTAGAATAGTTGAATCCTAACTATCTTGTTGGGTAACTATGTATCATAGGCTTTCCATGGGTACAGAGTTCACTCACAGTGAAATCCACAGAAAGGCAAGATGATTAAAAACAGTGAAATGGTTATGGCTTTTATAAACGCAGATTCATACCCCTGGGCAAAGCTTCTCACAGTTCTTTTTCACCAAAGCAAAATGAGACTCCTCAGTTTCCATGGATTTATGATTCTCATGAGCTTTGAGAAAAACATTCCAGTATTCATCCCCAGTGAAATTTTACTTCATAATACCTCAAAAAATGACTTTTTTCTGACTTCTAAATAGCTTGCACATGTCTTTTATAGCTTAATTTATGTATTAATAACATTTAATTGTTCTTATTACTGAAACTATATATTTATTGTAAAAATGACAGATTAATTTTGTTAAATCACTACTTTGTATTTTTTTCTTTCTAAAATTCAGTTTTATAATTAGTGGAATTTATCAGATGATGAACCCATTTTTTGGAGCTTAATGCAAGAAAGCAGTACTGGTTTCTCCTCTAATGTCAAATAGCAACCCTATCCTTATGTTTTTCTGAAGATGCTGGTTAACAATATTTAATAAAATGCACACTGTATTTCAGTGAAAATGTAAGGTCAAATTAAGTAAAATATAGTTATTTAAAATGCATTTAATATCTTCCTGCAGTCCTGAGTCACGTTTTTGCCCAAACTTTTCTTAAGCCAGTGAGAACAAACAATCTGCCCTTCCTCTACTCTTCCAAGGACCGAAGGCTGTTTTATGGATGAGACTATTGAGAATCTCGAAGAGTAAGGAAAGACAGGAAGATTTAGTGTCTATCCATGGTGATCCAGTGTAGCTACAAGGCAGCTCCACTGTGCTGCTCGCCACTATTACTGCAGTCTGTCTTGATAGAAAGAGAGCATCATTTGTTAGCAATAAAATAGATGAGCAGTTCAAATTAGATAAGAATAGGGGTAAGCTCGGAGAAGGCAATGGCACCCCACTCCAGTACTCTTGCCTGGAAAATCCCATGGACGGAGGAGCCTGATGGGCTGCAGCCCATGGGGTCGCGAAGAGTTGGACATGACTAAGCGACTTCACTTTCACTTTTCATTTGCCTGCATTGGAGAAGGAAATGGCAACCTCCTCCAGTGTTCTTGTCTGGAGAATCCCAGGGACAGAGGAGCCTAGTGGGTTGCATAGAGTCAGACACGACTGAAGTGACTCAGCAGCAGCAGCAGGGGTAAGCTATTGAGTTTTTAGGTAATTTTTTTATATTTGTGATAAGAAAACGTATGTGATGTGTTAGGTCCCATCATCTAAACACATCTAAACACCCTTTGCCAGACACAACATGTTACCATTGATTCCAAGGTAGTACTTCATTAGATCACAAATGTAGCAACTAACTTTCAGAAAAATAAACATAAAATAATGAAGCCTAAAACTCACGGAGGGGAATGTACTTTCAAACCTTTATTTTTTAGCCAACACAGAGTTCCCGCCGCAAAGAGCCTAAAGCTGAACCACCTGTCAGATAAGGGGGCTAACAACTCTCAGCAGAGGCAGTCAGTGGGCCTCAGGGGGCACAGAGCAGCCTGGGCTGAAGGGCTTCATCACTATGAACCCACACCAGGAGCACAGTTAGTAGCCTTTCCACAGCTCTTGCTGGAGAATACAGGCAAGGAAAACGGCATTAGTTTAATATAGAGCTGACGTGGTAAACAGGAGCCAGAATTCTTACAGAGAATAAAGAAGTGCTCCATTTCTGCCACCTGATGTAGCAGGCAGACCTTAATAATGCCCACTTCTTGATGCTAATGCCTTTGTAAAATCCCTTCCTCTTGAATATACGATGCATGACTTGTTCTAACCAATAAAATATAGCAAACATGATGGGCTGTCACTCCCACGATCATGTAACATGATTCTGTCTTAGCGAGAGTCCCGGCCTGGCCTTAAAGAAGCAACCAGCCATGTTAGAAACCAGCTATGGAGGAGACTTCCCTGGCGGTCCGGTGGTTAAGGCTCTGCTCGAGGGGCACAGGTTGTATCCTTAGTCAGGCGATTACGATTCTGCATGCCATGCAGCCTGGCCCAAGAGGGGAGAAAGTGTGGATCAGAAACCAGACGTGGAGAAAGTCACATGGCCGGTAACCGCACGGCCTCTAGGATTCAAGAGGGCCTCCAGCTAAGAGCCACTGAGAAACACGGATCCCCAGCCACTCAGTCACAGGAGTGAGTTCAGGTCTGGAGCCAGTCTTTCTGGGAGGCCTTCACCTGAGAATGTGAGCCAGCTGGCATTCTGCCTGAAGCCTTGTGAGGGCCTGGGGAGGGGGCCCAGCCAGCCATACACAGCCTCTTTACCCCACAGCAACTGTTGAGGTCATACCGTGTGTTATTTTAAGCCACCGAGTTTGTGGTAATGTGTTATGCAGTGTAGAAAATGGATACACTGAGTCAACATGGAATCTTTCCACCTTGAATCCAACCAAGTTTAGCTGACCTTCTTCCCTCATTTCTTTGTAATGATTCCAACCCTCACTATAGCAGGCCTGACACTTCTGTGAGGTTTTCTTAACTTCAGAGAGGTCTCAAGTTTTAAGTGAACCATCACAGATACTTAATTATTTCACAGAACTAAAGATCACATCTACTGGAGATAATGAAAGGAATTGTATAAGCATAGCTTTGGTATATATTAAGCTAATCTTAAAGAATGAAGAACTGTGGAAAGCAAAAATAGAACTTTTGGATTCATTTACTTTCTCATTCTATAAAGTAAAAATACAGGAGTTTATTTAAGTAGCAACAACAATGTTACTCAGTTAACTTTTCTTCCAGTACATGAACTACAAAATATCTCTGAGCAACGAGAGTTCAAGAGTTCGTTCTTAAAGGATTTTTATCTGTATAACTTTTTAAACTTTTTGTATATAAACATATATGGGAAATATGGCTTTACCAGGCTTGAGATACCACCAACAATTTTTCACTAGTTCAATAAATATTTACAAAGAACTCTGTGTCCAGGAACTCTTCCAAACATTTTTTTTTAGTGTACAAGTCAGTAAATAAAGAACTTTTCCCATATGACACAGCTTAGTGAGAGAGTAGACAATTATAAAAATAACAAACAATTAAATAATTTAGTGCCTTAAAAGGTGATATGCATGGTGGAAAAATAGAATAAGAAGGGGTAGGTGAGAGCTGGAGAGGTGAGTGTGATGAGTGGTGGCCTCGGTGAATACAAGAGATCTGAGCAGACTTCCTGCAAGTGATGGATTCAGTCGATCAGGTGTCTGAGGGAAGCACATGCCACATGGAGATACAGTGAATGCAAAGGCTTGGAGATGGGAGCATGTCAGCCACTCCTTAAGGAAGATGGAGCAGCCACTTAAAAGTTAGCCCAGAAGTGCTCAAACTTTCTCAAAAGTCATGGTACCCCAAGGTTGTCAGTAACTTTTCTCATGGAACCCCATGCCAAAATAAATACCTAATAGTTCCTTTCATTGAGTGGTTAGATCCAAAATACCAAATAAGTATTTACAACCTAACAATTTTAGTAACCATTTGAAAAAATAATACATATAAACTGAAGAGGGAAAATATAGTTTCACTTACTTGTAAACTACAGTCACTTACAAACGAGGCATCTATGAGCCTTTTGGACACTGCACGATTCCCCAGCTGTTGGAATCAGATCACACACTGCCACCCTCACTATTACATGTTGATTTTAAAATTTTTGTTCTTCACTCGCCCAGTCGTGTCCGACTCTTTGCAACCCCATGGACTGCAGCACAGCAGGCACTCCTGTCCCTCACCATCTCCCAAAGCTTGTCCAAGTTCATGTCCATTGCTTCGGTGGTGTTAAAATAGTGCTTGCTTTTGATCCCCTTAACCTCAATAAAACCAGCTTTGCAGAAATACGTCATTTAAAGGAATATGAGCGCAACCCAATACTGAAACTCAGAAGTAGTTTGCTTGGTTTCTGACAGGTGATGCTGTTTCTCTCAAAAATCAGAGTCACAGGGCATCTCTGTGAGTTTGCTGCCGTTCCCTGGGGTGTCCCAGCACACAGGTTAAGATTTGTGGTGTTAACATACACCTGAACTTCTTAGATCAAGCTACTTCTAGCCTCTTCAGTAGCTTCTCTAGCTTTTCTTTCAAGAATTTCTCCTCCCCGATTTCCTTTCTGAGTATCTGCTATAAGGAATCTTATTGCAGGTTCTTTACCACTAGAACCACCTGGGATGCCCTATTGCCTCTGTGCTTAGTTGCTCAGTCGTGTCTGACTCTTTGCAACCCCGTAGACTGTAGCCCGCCAGTCCCTGGGGATTCTCCAGGCAAGAATACTGGAGCGGGTTGCCATGCCCTTATCAGGGGATCTTCCCAACCCAAAGATTGAACCCAGGTCTCCCGCATTTGCAGATGGATTCTTTACCATCTGAGCCAGAGAGAAGCCCCATGATTGCCTCAATAAGGGATTAATGTATAAATAACGAGGCAATCATGCAGAGGCCTTTATTCCGGTGAAGAACTCATTTCCTTTGTCCTCTCACGTTCTTTAAAGGATTTAACTCCTTCTGAAACTTTTTAACACCAAAGTGATCAAAACACAATGAACGAATCAAAACACATCTCCTCACAGCACCTGTAGACAATGGGAAGCTCCAGGGAATAGTCCCTGTGCCCACAAAAATAAGTCTGCTTATTGTGAAAGCCAGTAATCTCGTCTGCTAAGCATTTACTCTTAGACATTACCTTAAGATTTAACTGTTCAGTTATCTTAAAAATCATACTAATAGTCTGAATCATTGTAAACTGTTTTTTAAAGGGCAAAGGAACATTTCAGTCCGTTATGGGAATTTCCAAGGACTATAAGAAAACCAATACTTTCATTCTGATGCAAATTAAAGTCAGTAGCTTTTAGAGAAGGAAAGACTGGTAAACATATTCTCATCGTGAGAAGCAATCACACACCTCCGTCTCTCCAGACCTCCAGTCACCTTCCGACTGCTCACGTGAGACAGAGTCAGTGGCAGGAGGGATGTCATTATAGCCCATTACCAATACCACACACCATGAGAAAGGGCTGCCATGAGACAGCAGCCTGGCACTCTGTCCCTCAAAGTGAGAATTAAATCAAATTGCATTTGCTTTATGCAGAGCTAAAATCAGACAGTAGGTCCCTGGTCACCCCTTCTCCTCTGAAATAAAAAGGTCAGGATTTCTTATCAAGGAAAATGAGAAGAAAATGGCTTAAAATAAACCTCTGCGTATCTGCATCCTTGCTGCTGCTGCTGCTGCTGCTAAGTCGCTTCAGTCGTGTCCGACTCTGTGCGACCCCACAGACGGCAGCCCATTGGGCTCCGCCACCCCTGGGATTCTCCAGGCAAGAACACTGAAGTGGGTTGCCATTTCCTTCTCCAATACATGAAAGTGAAAAGTTGGCTAGTTACAAAATGAGAGATTCCAAGAGAGTCCCATCGCGGCCAGCACTGCCGGTGGGCCAGTCTTTTGCAGTGACAGAGCGCCATCTAGTGCTAGCATCCTGGAGACTGAAAAGCACCGAATAAAGAGCTCCTGCACGCAACGGTAAAACAAAAGATCAACAGAGTGCCTACTATGTATCTTATGCTGGCTTTTTCTTCACGATCATGCAAAGGCTTTCAGAGACTTGAGCTGCCCTAAGTTTTGTGGAAAAGGCTTACATTGCGGTAGCAAGGGAAAAGATGCTCTGTTGGAAGTTTTGCGGGTGATTCTCTCAACATGAACTGTGAGCGTGGAGGTGGCCGTCAGGCAGCTCAACTTGAGCAGAACCCTGATTACATTTGCTGCACCTCTTCCCAGAAAAAACATGTGGCTACTTAGCATTTATATTGCGCTTTTCATCTCTAAACCACTTTGCCCAACCTCTCTGGTGAACTCCCCCAATGCCCTGGCAAAACAGTTATTACTCTATACGATTAGCTTCTTTATGAAAGCTTCTGATGGCCTTTTCCACTGCATGGCAGTGAACTGCATTTACCAGAGGGAATTTCTCCAAAGACTCATGTCTAGAATCAAAGAGCAATTATCACCTGAAACCTTAATGTTTCTCCTTTCCTTTTCTACAGGAAAATAGGCTCATCATTAATTTCCACAGTGAACATACTGACCCTTTCCCATTTAAAGACAAGACTGTCAGAATAAAGGAAAGACTGCATCGTCAATGTGAGACTTCCCCCTAATCTTCCATTACTGCTATCACAGCAGAGGACCCTGCCCTAAACCAACAGCATCGTTGTGTCCTTAAAGAAAATCCAGGAGACAAATAAGATGCGCAGGCTGATAAAACAGGACCTTATAAACTAGGATTCTGTGATACATTAAGGACCTGACCTTTTTCATTTAAAATCTAAGCATCTGTCACTCTTAATCATATTTCATGGACCAGCTATTCCTTATTACATTTCAATCAGTGGTGTAGTTTAAGAGAGAATGGTTAAGAAACTGTAGTCACATTTTCTGTATATAACTGAAATCTGAGTATCTTAACTGGACTCTTCACTTTTTAAAAAGAAAAAAATTTTTTAGCAATCACATTTTCTAGATCACATAGATATTTAGTACATGACTCCCATACAGTATGTGATAAAATATGAGTGTTCCAAGAGAAAGGGCACACAGCAAGATGCATCTCAAGGAGGACAGCAGAGCAAGCAGGAGAGTTTAGAGGTAGAATCCTCAGCAAAAATCTCGTCACTGGTGGGAGAGGCCTAGACACACCAGAAACCTCAGGGAGAGGCCTGGCTTCCTTACAACTTTCATTTTTCTGCTTTCGTATTTATTTGCCTTTATCCTAGAGATTACCAACCCAACAGATATATATATGACAGGCATTTCACAATGCATATTTTATGATGTTAAAAGTTTCACATTAGAAATAATCATCCAATATTTTCAGCATTTAAAAAAGTGATTATTCCATTCCATGGTATGTGGGAAGCAGTAAGTTAGAATTAATGTATCACATGTCATTTCCAAAATCCTTTCTGCAGACCTGAGAGGATGCTTTTGGTGATGTCTCAATGCCAACTTTTTACAATCTCTGCTTATAGCCACTTTACATAAGGGGATTGATTCATCACTCTCCTGACACCTAATGTATTTTAGTATATTTTAGAATTTAGGAAGAAAAGATAATGTGAACTGAAATAAAAGCTCTAATGAGCATATTTATTAGGCTAGACTATTTCCTAACAGGAAAGTGCATCATTTGAATTAAAAAGAGGTTTTCCTTTGGTTTGCTGGGAGGAATGAGGACGCTCTTGTTCCAGCAGAGTGTGTCCATCTTGGAAGAGACTGAAAGTTCAGGAGAACGGAAGGGGAAGAAGGCATCTTTTCAGTCTATAGCTCAGAAAGAGACATTAGGGCCAACAAACGCTTAAAGTCACCTCTCCCTCGCAAATGAGGTAAAAGTCCTTGGCTGGGGAGAGTGGATACTCACTTACTCACACTGCAATCCGATGTGACCGAAGAGCTTAGTGTTTTCTTTCTGTTAAGACTGACCTGATCTTCCTCATCAAACTCCCACCAAGCTCAGGAGCATGGATAGATTAGATGTGCCATTAACAATATTTCACTGTCTTTGATCTTAAATAGTTTAAATGATTACATTTAAATAGTCTATGCAAAGCTAGCCTCATAGCACCAGCTAGTTTCCCTGATCTCCTTTGGATGGCATAGACCTTATAATCAAAATTTCAGTCTTTTGCCTTTGCTCCCTTACGTCCGTCCGACTTCCCCGAGATGGCCCTGTATAGATAAAAGACACTTACCCCGCCCTCCTGGTAGCGGCAAGGAGGGACTGTCAGACCACAACAGCATCCTCTGAGTCCAGTGGCCCTTGCTGCTGAGTGGCTGGATTGCCTGACCCCACAGGTGCAGCTGTAACCATCACAGACCAGTTCACACTGGTCTCATCTGGCCATATCATTGTCAGTAACAGAATGTCAAAGTCATCTTACAGGGGCACTGAGTCTAAACTGTGAGTCGTGTAACTGGAGCACGTGCAGAAGGGGATATTTTGACCTGAGATACCTCCAAGCACCCAAGTTTCTCCCCACCAGGGAATCAAAGGCCTGGGACACAACCAGACCTTGAACGCCAGATCTTTCTTCAGAAGGAGGAAGAGGTCTACTGTTCAGGAAGATCCAGAGGTAAAGCTCTTTTTCAGACTTTATCTTTAATTGTCTTGCTTAAAATCCTCCCAATCAAAATCTGACCTGCCAGTGCTTGCTCATACCAACCCATGCTACCCTAATTCATAAAGTTTGACCAAACCCATAGTCAGGGAGATGGATTTGCCCCTCCCTCCTGTCTCCTTGTTGGTGGACCTTGTGATAAAACTCTTTCTCTTCTCAGAAGCCAGGGCCACGGTATCAGCTTCTGCGTGTATCAGGCAGCAAGCCCTTGCTCCGTGATTCAGCTGGTCCAGTCTGGCCGCTTGGAGGTGATGTGAGAGCGTCCGTCTCTAGGTCTACTGTCACAGCTGCTTGTCCCCAGTCCAGACGGCCCCACAAATGGTAAGCTCAATGTTCTTACTCCAGGCCTCCATCAGGTCTTATCACAGCTGTACCTCCACATCCCGTCTCTGGGGCAGAAAGGGATTCCTGTAACCTTTGCTCACGACTCCACGTCCGTGAAACCAGAAGGGCTGCCACAGGGCTGTTCATTTCCACCATTGCTGCTGGGTACCCTCTGCACTTCCCATGTTCGCAGTGGCCAGCTGCAAGGCTGCTTTTAAATCCTGCAGCGTTTCATAGCATAACCGAGACCGTTTACTACTAGAACTCGTATCTTAGGCTCCCACATACCTATCTGGCTAATTCTGTAATCCTTGATGCCTGACTTCACTGGCTTCCCTTCTTTCTAAGCCTTAGAGAAGAGACAGAGGGACCACAGACTTATCTTCCTCTCTGCCAATGCTTCTAGTCCTTTTTAATAACAATCATAAAAGTTCACCATCTTTGTTCTGCACACTGGAGGAGACTTGGGGACATCTATATATGGCCTGCTTAAAAAAATATACTACATTGCAGTTATAATTTTGATAAATAGACAGGAAACAAGAAAGTTGTTAAATTTGAATTTGTATAAAACACAGAAATATTTTTCAATCTTTTAAAAGAAACTTGGGTGTGACTCTTTGTGCATAAATTCTGTATCAGTTTTTATCCCTCAAATACAAGTAATTTCTGACCAAGTTTTTAATGATTAGCTCTTCATATTCAGAAAGTTGACCCTGATAAGAAAGTTTTTTTCCCACAAAGATGTGATACATTTAGAACCATTTTTTTTTATATCAAATATTCTGCAACCATTCAGAATCTGGGGTTTGTATAAAACATCAAAATTTTTATAATAGTTGAAATAGTGGCATTTAAAGAATCTATGAGCTCTTTCTTTCCTTTCATAGACAAATGAGATATTGAAATCATAAGTGATTATGTAAAACCACCTCAAAGGCAAGTATGCACACTTAATGGTAAAGTGAACTTGAGCAGGACGCACGCGCTGCTAGAGCGGCCTCTCCACCCACAGCTTGGGCACTATGAAAGAGTGCATCTGCTGCAGCTGCTGCCACTAAATCGCTTCAGTCGTGTCCGACTCTGTGCGACCCCATAGACGGCAGCCCACCAGGCTCCCCCATCCCTGGGACTCTCCAGGCAAGGACGCTGGAGCGGGTGGCTGCAGCTGAGCAAAAATATATCATCTGTAGGAAAACAGCCACAATGGGTCTAGTGGGAGTCTGCGCTAGGCCTCTCCACCTCTGAACTTTGACCACAGGCCCTCAGTCACACCCTACACTCCAAGCACCTGGAAGATGAGCTTCCCCACAGCCCTATGCAATCCCCTGCAGCACCGGAAGCCACGTGGCCACAATGGGTAGCAGCATACCTGCCCAGGAGCTGGCTGGTGGAGTCCAAACTGCAGAGCATCTCCTAAGCCAAGCATAGGCAGAGTGCCTGATTGCATTGCTCAAGCCACATACAAATCTGTTCATGTGAGAAACTGCCAGCCAGGTGCCACAGCCACTAACCAAGGGGCATGGCTACCACAGGTCATGCCAAGTTTTCCTGAAAACTAAGAGACAGGAGATAAGCTCTCACAGACTGGACTGGGAAGCCCTGTTCTGCCTTATTCCTGATTCAAGCCTCCAGGCATAGACAACAAAAGACACAGGGGAATCTTTCAACACTGTAGCAGAAGTCCTCCTCTGAAGCCCTGGGCTCTGTTCTCATCCTGATAAAGGAATTCAGAAAGCAATCCTCCTTTTAAGAAAAAAACTTGGTTCCCAAGCTTATTGTCTTGCAGCTAAATCCTATTTTGAATATCATAAGCTAAATATCAATACTTGATTTTCATTTGCATTTCAACTTAAAGAATTCTAAAGTCTGTGATCTAAAGGAAGTTGTATGCTTTGGCTGATGACGGAGAAACTCAAGTACATAGAATTTAAAAGATAACTTGTTACCATTTTTCAATACATTGACCCTAACACATGAACATTCCAGGCCCCTTAGAAGTAGCCTCAACCTAACTCTCCAGCTTCACCTCTCCCTACTCCTCTCCAGGAGGAAATGTCACCAATCTAGACAACAGAGCATTCCTTCAGCAGATATCATGTATTCCCCTTTGTTCATGCTGTTCACTCTACTTCAAAAGCCTTCCCTTCCCGCCTCCAGCCTTTTTACAAAATCTATTCTTTTCCTTCAAGATCCATCTTTTGCTGAGTCTTTCACCACATGTGCCCCATGATAAACTGATGCCTGTTTCTCCTCTGAACCCCTACAGCATTCTGCAATCTCGTCTGGACCTCTCCTACTTTACCTTGTGCCAGAGTGAGTTGTACTGGTTTCTCCCCTTCATGCCAGTTTATGAGCTCGTTGAGAACAGTGACTATATCCTGTTACCTTTGTATGTGCTCAACACTCAAAGACGCAAGTTTGAGATGCTTAGGGTAGCAGTGCTGATTAGAAGTAGATTTGCTGCTACTGCTGCTGCTAAGTCGCATCAGTTGTGTCCATCTCTGTGCTACCCCATAGACAGCAGCCCACCAGGCTCCCCCATCCCTGGGATTCTCCAGGCAACAACATTGGAGTGGGTTGCCATTTCCTTCTCCAATGCATGAAAGTAAAAAGTGAAAGTGAAGTCACTCAGTCGTGTCCGACCCTCAGCAACCCCATGGACCGCAGCCCACCAGGCTCCTCCGTCCATGGGATTTTCCAGGCAAGAGTACTGGAGTGGGGTGCCATTGCCTTCTCCGAGGTTTAGCTACATATAAAGAAAAATATTATAGTAGCTCAAACACAAAGGGTGTAATCTCTCACATAAGAGCATTCAAGTATAGGGCTGTTGGTCTGTGGTTAGGTAGTCCAGGGATGGGGGCTTTGCACCTCTTAGATGGGATCCAGCTCCTCTTAGTTTCCTGCTCTTCCACCCTCAGAATCTGACTCACATGCTCAAGGAAACCTTGTTCCTGGTGTCATGTATGAGTTACAGTCAGCCAGAGGAGAAAATGCAAGAAAAAGCTCAAAGGGCACTCTGATATCTCCAAAAGATAAAATCTCTGTAAAAATAAGGACAACAGGCCTCCCCCTACCCAAACACAGGAAATACCTGACAAAAAGACAAGAATGGCAACCCACTCCAGTATTCTTGCCTGGAGAATTCCGTGGACGGAGAAGCTTGGTGGGCTACAGTCCACGGATTGCAAAGAGTCGGATATGACTGAGCGACTTCACTTTCATTTTCAGGGGGTGAAGGAACACAAGAAGGACTGTCAGAGGCAACTCAGGGGCACAAAGGATTCAAATAATTCTTTGACGATTCACAGCAGAATTTTCCACACAGAGGAGGCTCCCCTGAACAGTCAGAAAGGAGGCAGGAGAGTCCAGTGAGCATCCCTGATGCCACCTCTGCCCTCTCTCAGCTGAAAGAACCCACCATAATTTGAAGGGTGTGAGAGCAGATAAAACCTGAACCTTGCTTCCTAAACTAAGTCCTAGAAATTACCTACGGCTGCAGTGGTGGAGCAGAAATAATGACCCGACAGAGGGAACTTCAGACAGCCCCACTGAGCTCTCACAGCCCGGTGTGGTGTGGGAGACCATCAAAGATTCTCCAGGGCAGCTCAGTGTTGCAGAGAAAGCTCAAGGACCTGAAAAGGCTTGGAGGTCAGTCAGATTGAGGGAACAGAGAACAGAATGAAAAGAAATGAGAAGAGTTTAAGGGACTTCTGGGACAACATCTAGCACACCAGCATTCACAGTATAACGGTCCCAGAAGAGAAGACAGAGGAAAAGGGTTGAAAATGTATTTGATAAATTATGGCTAAAAACCTGAAGAAGGAAACAGATATCTAGGTATAAGGAGCACAGGGGGTCCCAAACAAGATGAACTCAAAAAAGCCCACATCAAGATATATTATAATTAAAATGGCAAATTAAAGATAAAAAGATTTCTAAAAGCAGCAAGATTTTACAGAGTCACATACAAGAGAACCCCCATAAAGCTATTGATTGTATTTTTCTAGAAAAACTTTGCAGGCCAGAAGGGAGTGGCATGAAATATTTACAGTGGCTGAAAGGGACAAGCCTGAAACCTAAGACACTCTGCTCAGCAAGATTATCATTTAGAATTAAAGGAAAGATAAAGAACTGACAGAGGATGAGATAGTTGGGTGGCATCACTGACTCAAAGGACATGGGTTTGGGTGGACTCTGGAAGTTGGTGATGGACAGGGAGGCCTGGTGTGCTGCAGTTCATGGGGTCGCAAAGAGTCAGACATGACTGAGCGACTGAACTGAACTGAAAGAATTGTTCAGGTGAGCAAAATCTAAAAGAGTTCCTCGAAACTAAATTAACCCTAAAAGAAATGTGAAAACGTCTTCTCTAAGTGGAAAAGAAAAGGCTATGACAAGAAGTAAGAACTTATAGGAAAGGAAAAAATCCCACTAGTAAAGGCAAATATATAATAAAGGCTGTGGATCAACCACTTAAATCAGCAAGTATGAAAATTAAAAGACAAAAAGGTATAAAATTAACTGTAACTACAATAAACAGTACAAGGATAAACATTTGCAAACATGGATAGACTAAGAGGATATTATACTTGGTGAAATATTAACAAATCAGAGACAAATATTCCATGTTTTCTCTTATATGAGCAATCTAAAAAATAAAGCAAATGAATGAAAATAATAAAATACGAATACACTCACGGACATAGAGAACAAACTAGTGGTTACCAATGGGACAACGTAAGGACAGGAAATTAAGAGACACAAACAACTATATATGAAATAAACAAGCAACAAGGATATAGTGTTCAGCCCAGGAAAATGTATTCATTATTCTGTAATAATTTTAAATGGAACATAGTCTATTAAAGTATTAAATCACTATATTGAACACCTAAAACATACATTATTATAAGTCAACTGTACTTCAATCAATCAATAAAAATGATTTGCAAAAATATTTTAAAATGCTATTCTTCTCACTCTTGCTTGCTTTGGAAATGTTAGATATTTTTCATAAATGTGTGTTGTTTATATTTATACACAATAGGTTTATTATTGTTGTTTCAAAAAATTCAGTTCAGTTCAGTCGCTCAGTCGTGTCCGACTCAAAAAATTACAACATGGCAAATATCAATTGATATAACCAACATAAAACAGAATCTCTTTGGAGATTTCAGTAATGTTTAAAGTCCTGTAGAGAGTATCAGAGACCAAAGAGCTTGAGAATCAGTGCTCTGAAGAACTGAACGTGAAAGACTCCAGATCTGGGGACATCTTGAATAGCAGAAGGCAAAGATAAGGCAGGAAACAAGGAAAGAATTTAGAGTCTACATACTGATCTATTAAATCTTTCTTTCCTTTACTCCCATTGAGCATGTAAGAATCTAGGAGCAAGGATTACACCACCTCACCCCAGAGAAGAGATAGGAGAATTTTACTCTGGAGAAACTAATCAACTGAGGGAAAAGTCTAATAAGTGACTGCATACTCCCAGGATCATCCTACAGTGAAGATGCCAAAGACAGGCTCTGGCAATGAGCACCATCAAACCAGCTTGTTAATGCTTCATTTAAAGTCCAGTGTCACCAACATTTTGCAGAAAGCTCCTAATGTGAAAGATAAGACCAAAACAAGCAAGCAAGAGGAGAGGAAGGCCATGAAGCAAAAGAAAATAACAGAAGAAAATTATCATTGCCATCCTAAGTAATTGATATTACCTCAAGAAACAAGGGAGGGATACTTGAAGGAACAGAGGATTGGAAATTAAAAACAAGATAGTCAAAATTAAGAAGATTAGTGGAGGTATGGAAAATATAGTTGAGGAAATGTCCTAGAAAACAGAGCAAAAAACGTTAAAAAATGGAACATATGTATCCTATGGTTGATTTGCAGAAATCAACACAATATTGTAAAGCAATTATCCTTCAGTTAAAAAAAATGTTTTTTTAATGAGAACTAGGAAAGAAAGGTAATTAAAGTACTGGTAAAATCAAGTCCAGTTCATTAACTAGCATCAACTTTTTATTTTAAAGTTTTTTTTTTTTCTTCTTTTCATGTTACCCCTCTAACTTCAATATCATGCTTGTGCAGTAATAATTAACTAGTACCAGATGCCTTAAGAATGTAACCTGTGGAGAAGAAGATGGCGGAGGAGTAGGTGGACATGGAGTACATCTCTCTCCACAGATACATCAGGAATACACCTTCTGACACAGAAGTGCATGCAGAACACCAACTGAGAGCGGACAGGAGTACCTGACCAGTGGAAAAGAACACACAGAACCACACAACTCAGTAGGATGAAAGAACTGGGGAAAAAACAGGAGTGTTAGTAGGACTGGACCTGTCCCGGGTGGATCGGGGAACTGAAGCAGGGGTCAGATCCCTACAGCGGGGCAACTATCTCAGTCGAAGGAGAAACATTTAAGACTGAAAGTGAAACAGCTGATCTGTGGAAGCCTAAACGGAATGAGAATCAGACAGTCCTTGCCGCAACTGTCAGGCGAGTGTATGTTCCTTGGTTCTTCATCTCGTCACAACAATGATTTGGAGCGACGGACATTAAAGACCTCAGCGCATCACAGCTCTCGGGTCTTGAACAAACCGTATCATAGCTCTTAGACAAATTGGTATTATAGTTCTATTTTATTTAGAAAATGGCAGGAGAATCCATCCTCGAAGAAGAGAGTGGAGGAGTGTGCCAGTGCCCGCGCAGGGTTGGGGTTGGGGTGGGAGGGTAGAGAGAAAGAGTGTGCACACGCAGGACAGAAAGTGAGAGTGCGTGCGCTTGGCTCCTCCTTTTATATGTTTTCTTCCCCCTGGGCCTGCTCTATGCAAATTGGGCTCAGCCAGGATTGCTGTTCTACCTGAAGTCCTCACTCCGGTCCTCCGACCTTCCTTTGACCTTCTTCTGTTCTATTTTCGCGGGCTTTTCTCTTCCTTGTCTTTTAGCCACCACCATTTTGAACTCATTTTCTCTATTCTATCTACCTAACATTCCCCCCTCAAGAGATGGGAGGCCAATTCTTTGGAAATAGGGGCATCAAGGTCTTTCTCGCTACTTCCTGCTGAACTGGGATGGTGAGGGGTATTTGGCCTCCCCCTCTTGCTAGTCTCAGGCCTCAGAGTCCTCACAGCGGTGTTCATCTAAGGGTGAGTGGCATTTTCCATGGTAGGCTGTAGTTTTGTATCTTTGTTGAACTGGGACCGCATGTTGTAGCTTGTTGACCTGAGCAGAGACTAACAGGTTAGACAATTGATAATGCATGGAACAATCATAAGCAGCATCAACACAGCATGACAAGGACTAGTAGGGGCATTAGCCAATTCCAAATTCACATTGCTAGGATGGCTCAACTCCCTCCTTGTTCAGGGATCAGAAATTTATCTCCTGCCTGTTTGGAGTACAGTCCCTACCAAGCTGTGTTGGCTTTTTAGAGCTGTCCTGAGAAATCTTATTCCCAGAAACCAGATTTTGAGGATGTTCGTTAGAATGGCACTCATTTGTGGTTCTGAATAGGTATCTGAGATCTCCCAGGGGCTCACAGGTGTATTGAGTGTCCTCTTCTGTTTTCTTCCATGGCTTGACTCGTGAGTAGTGAATCCAGGAGTCACATCCTGATATCTTGACTGCTGTGGGGGTAGAAAGTATTACAGGGTAGGGCCCCTTCCATGTGGGCTGGAGTTGAGCCTATGAGGACTGATCTTTCCAGACTTTAATTAGGACTTGAGTCTCTGGAGCATATAGTGGTGACTCCTTAGAATCCTTTGGGTCCTGGTTCATACCCCACAAGCATATATCCTGTTGGAGTTGGTCAATGGCCATAGTATAAGACTGGAGGGTCTGAACCTCTGGATCTAGGAAGAGGTCATTGACATAAACAAAAGGTCTCCCATATAGCATCTCATAAGGACTAAGACCAAGCTGTTCCTTAGGGGCAATGCGGGTGCGGAGGAGAGCTATTGGTAAAGCCTCCTTCCATCACAGGGAGGTCTCCTGGGTTATCTTTTTTACTGCTGATTTTAAGAATTGGTTGGCTATTTTTACTTTTCCTGAAGACTGTGGCCTCCAGGCACAATGGAGATAAGTAATGCCCAATGCTTTAGAGGTCACCAAGAGACCCCTTGGGTGACCTTAGAAGTAAATGATGTCCCATTGTCACTTTGTAATGACCTGGGCAGACCAAATCTTGGAATGATTTCATGGAGCAGTTTTTTTACCACCTCCTCAGCCTTCTCAGTCCAGGTAGGAAAGCCTTCAATCCATCCTGTGAATGTATCTAATAGGTATTTATACCCTTGAGAAACTGGCACCTGGGTAAAGTTCATCTGCCAGTCCTCTCCTGGATAGGTCCCATGTCGTTGCATGGGCTGGGCCAGCTGGGGTCTTTGAGCTCCTTTAGTTCAGCTCAGTTCAGTCACTCAGTCATGTCCGACTCTTTGCAGCCTGATGAACTGCAACACATCAGGCCTCCCTGTCCATCACCAACTCCCGGAGTTCACCCAAACTCATGTCCATTGAGTCAGCGATGCCATCCAGCCATCTCATCCTCTGTCGTCCCCTTCTCCTCCTGCCCCCAATCCCTCCAAGCATCAGAGGCTTTTCCAGTGAGTCAACTCTTCGCATGAGGTGGCCAAAGTATTGGAGTTTCAGCTTTAGCATCAGTCCTTCCAAAGAACACCCAGGACCGATCACCTTTAGAATGGACTGGTTG
>SJYX01014601.1:18329-38565 GCA_006410675.1 Oreotragus oreotragus
CGAACCCATGTCTCTTACATCTCCTGCATTAGCAGCTGGATTCTTTACCACTAGAGCCGCCTTTTTTGTGTAGGAATATGTAAGACTTTCTAAAGCATGTTTTTAGCTTCCAAGACACAGACAATTAGGACACGAGAGTCATGAAAACCAGAGGAATGCTGTCAATTGCAAGTCATAAATGTAAAATAGACTGATCAGAATCCATAATGAGCCATTATTTTTAGAATGCTCTTATTCTCTTTTTAGAAGAAAGAACTGCATACACAAACACACTTTTATCAGACAGGTTCTCATAACTTTCTTTTCAAAGGAATCTTCTGGTGTCAGTACACATTCATCTAAAACTCTACATTTTTTGTGTCTACAGTCTTGTATGAGACCGTTGAGATGCCATAAGATATTGAATCACCAAAGAATAAAACTAACATTCATTACCAAAATAGGTAATCTTTCAACATCATGTTAAAACAATTATCAGAATAAAGAGTTGAAACAAAATGTTTACTTAATAGTTCACTGTCATATAATGAGACCACTCCCATTTAGGAGAGGTCTCGTTCTCTAGGCAGGATGATGAGATTGTATTAAAGAGTTATAAATTTTAGGACAAAGTTAATGATCTAAGCCACTGAAGTATGCAGATTATTCCCTCACAATTTGAAAAAAACCATTAACCCCTAAACTGTGTGGCTTTAGCAAATGGCCTACGTGTGAGACTTAGACCTATTTTATTCTTAAGGCTTCCTTGGTGGCTCAGACTGTAAAGAATCTGCCTGCAATGCAGGAGACAAGGGTTTGATCCCTGGGTTGGGAAGATCTGCTGGAGAAGGGAGTAGAAACCCACTCCAGCAGTCTTGCCTGGAGAATCCCCATGGACAGAGGAGCCAGGCAGGCTATAGTCCACGAGGTTGCAAAGAATCAGACCTGACTGAGCGACTAAGCACACATGGTTAAGCTTAATTCAACATGAAACATAAGTCATAATTTGATTACCTTTTAGGCTCCAAAAGTGTTGCTAGATTTAAAGTACAGGTGCTGCAAAGGCAACCAAATGGTTGGTATGCACACTTCCCTCAAAAAGATGTTGAGCCTCAAAACCAAAGGAGCACACCTTTAAATATTTTCAAGGCAACACAAGAGCAACCACTCCATCCTGCACCCTCAGACACCCAAATCCCACCAGGTAGGCCTTATCTAGACACAACCCTGACCCAAAGCTGAACGTGCTGTCTCCCTCTTTCAAATTCTCTGAAACATGGAGGTACTAGCTTGTGACTCCAGGATAGCTGTTCATTTCCTGCTCAGGAACTTGCTTTTTCTCTTGTGACAGAGTGCTGAATTGTGCTCTGTAAAGTAGTAATGTATCTGCATGCTTGATCTCCCTTACTAGATTGTAAACTTTTTGAGTGTGAGGACCATATCTGTTTTATCTTCTTTGACATAACATAGATGAACATGGTCAATTATGAAATATTCTTGCAGGTCTAAATTTCTATTCTCATGGAATTCTTTGTATCTCTTAGTGCCTAACGCCTTTCTTAGGTGTCTAAGAAAGATCTGTTGACTGACTGACCCACTGAAAGCCTTTATTTATTTCCAGAATTATTGCCAGAATTCCAACGGTATCTGGTAGAGGGAGGCCCAGCAGACAGAAGGTCAGCTCTCTAAAGGGCATTTGTTGGAATGGAGCCTGGCAGGCTGACCTGCTGTCCGCGGTTCACTGTCCATCAGACGCCAGCGTGGCCACTGATCCTTCCATTTCACACTATAGGATTTGGTTGCACCCCGTGGCGTCCTGGCAAGCGACCCTCAGGGAAATGTGGCTGTCTGACCCCAGGCTAAAAAGGTATTTCAGGACTGGTAAGTGCAGAGGCTGCCAAAAACTACCCCTATCCTTTGCGTGTGCAAATAGCAAACATTAGCACAACTCTCCTCCCTCAAGAAGCAAGAGAAACAAAACTTCTAAACCCAAGTGAGGATCTAATTAAAAGAAATCAAACCAGGCACTTTGCTTCGTTTTTCTTTCTATGCCAAACGCATAGGACTGAATACGTGGAGAAAATGGTGTGTTTTTGTCACTTTCCAAATGCTTCCAAATCTTGCAAGACTTTCTAAACTGCTTTAATAAATTGCAATCTGTCCTGGAGTAGAGAGGTCACCATTAGGGGGGAAAAAGCACATCTCACTTGAGTAGCATATGCAGGAAAACGCTCAATAAATCATTTTCTCATTACTAAATACTTTCCTTGTTTTAAAATCCAGAAAGGAAAAAATTAAGAAGAATGAGATTTCAGAATTGTCATTTTCTGTGTCGAACTGGTAATCTAGGGGCCCACTGGCCACCTGCCCCTCCATCTTCCTTAGCCAACCACAGGTGAAGTTAGAAGCACCCAGCTTCTCTGACATGTTTGCAATGCCTCACTTAGAACACTTACCAACTGCTGTATTTTCTTCCACAGAGTCTCACTATTCACTATAAATACTAAAAGAACAGGCCCCTTGTTCTCAGGCAAGAAAACACAGAAGCTTCATTTGTTTATTATTTTTAGCCACTATGCATTTTGTGTGCTTTATAGCTTCTTGAATGATTGTTTAATTGTGAATATATTGGCATGTGATTTGAGGTCAGCTGTTTGTTCCCTGGATGGTACAATCAATCCATAATTCTGACAGGGAGAAATCTCATTATCATTAAAGTTCAAGCTTCAAATTCTAGGCTATCAGCTGTTGGGAAGATACCCTGGAGAAGGGAAAGGCTACCCACTCCAGTATTCTGGCCTGGAGAATTCCATGGAGTGTTGCAAAGAGTTGGACTCAACTGAGTGACCTTCACTCACTTCACTTTATACAGCTCAAGTGAATCATCAGTCTCTGGGAAAACTGCATTTTTAAGAAAAAGATGGATTTCTGCTGTTTTGAAGCCCATTAAGAGAATGCCTTGCCTGAGCACTGATTTTCTACTTCTCCCAGATTATGCCCCACCCCACCCCAGCACTTCTTAAACACTTTTGGGATCCCTTTGTCTGGTTCTGTTGCTTCCAGTTTTGCATTTGATGGGATGAGAGGAGGATCAGAGGGATAATAATGGATAAATAATATTATTTGTTATTTTAATATTAAGTGGTCAATCCTGGAAAACTGGAACACAGGTATTGCTTGTATTAGTTTCTATATTTGTAAGTAAATCTCCTTTTATTTGTTAAATATGGCAATGCTAGTCAGATAAAGATTAAAACATGCATGCCAATACGGTAGTTAAAGCCAGCTCAGAGGGTGGTGAGGAGTAGAAGCAGGAGAGGACTTGGATGCAGTGCATGTGAACCAATCTTTCCAGAGTTCAGGCTGTGAAGCAACAGGGTCAGGGCAGGGTTGAGATGCAGAGGATCTTCCTAAGGGGAGTAGACACTATATGTTGCATCGTTTCAAGTCACCCCCATCAGCCAGAAACCACAAAGTTCAATACCATGACTTATCTATTTTTGTATCAAAGTGCTGACCTACCCAGCCCAGACCCTTTCTCTTGTGCATCAGAAACTCAAGAAGTGGTTGTTAAAGAAAATCCTTAGATTGGTTTCTCCACTTAACTCGGGGAGTTGGTGATGGACAGGGAGGCCTGACGTGCTGCGACTCATGGGGTCGCAAAGAGTCGGACACGTTGAGTGACTGAACTGAACTGAAAGAAATAAGATAATCCCAGAAATACCTTACTTTTGCCTCTAGCTGAAAATTATGACCCAACATATTTTGGGCAAATACCATTCATGTTGATCAGAATGATCTGAGCAATCGCCTCAGCTCTCCATTTCTATTCACGCTTACCAGCAAAAGCACGTCTGAGAGGCCAGTCACCCTCCCTCTCTCCTTGCAAATATACAGTAGTAGCAGGAGCCGCTGGGAATCTCTTAATTGCCTTGTGCTTGTCAAGATGATGCAACTTTCCAGGTGAGTGAGACAGATTCTGAATACCGGGTTGAAGGGAAAATAAAACAAAACAAAACTTGAACCAAGCCAGCAGACTAAGTTTCTCAAGAGGATTTTTGAGGCCCGCGGGAAATTCCAGCCTCCTTCAGCTGGAGCTTCCTTCATAGTTCAGTTGGTAAATCATCTGCCAGCCGTGCAGAGACCAGGGTTTGATTCCTGGGTCGGGAAGATCCCCTGGAGAAGGAAATGGCAAACCACTCTTGTATTCTTGCCTGGAGAATCCCATGGACAGAGAAGCCTGATGGGCTGCAGTCCAGGGGGTCGCAAGAGTCGGATACAACAAGGTGACTAAACCACCACCACCTTCAGCTCCAGCTGACGGCCACTGCACCCCGTGGTCACAAACCACCTCCCCTCCTTTCTGTAGCTGAGTGAAATCCATCACCCTGTCAGAGGAATAAACCAACCACAAAACAAACCTATCAAAGGGCTGCTCAGGCCTGTCTTAAGTGATCCAAAATGTGCAAACAAATGCAAAATTGCTTCTGAAGATAGGTCTTTTGTGTTTCTGCTCCTAACACACTCTTGAGTCAACCCTGGAGAGGCCCTGGACTCTGCTTGGGAGAAAGGGAGGAGACCCTGATACTGAAGAAAGGGTCCTGGGGCTCTGCATGGGCTATGCTAAAGAAGGGAGGGCCCAGAGTACGTCTGGAGGGCAGGGTCTGGGGATGCTTTATGTCAGTTGAACAAAAAAGAAAAATGGTTTCATGGGAAAAATTTGGATTTTTGAGGTTGGATTAGATCTGAGTTCAATCTAGATCTACCCTCCTTCAGTTCAGTTCAGTCGCTCAGTTGTGTCTGACTCCATGGACTGCCGCACGCCAGGCCTCCCCCCTTAGTGTTGTAATATTGGGATGATGCTGAGAGCTAAGCTTTAGTGTTGATACGTTTGGATTTAATTTCTAGTGGGATGAGGACAAATAACACTTTTCAAAATACCTTCCTCATATGTTCTTACCGTCATTCTGCCTTTATGGCTCTAAGAAACAGGATAAGATGAACAGCACCACAAGGAGGAGGAGGATGCAATACAGGGACCCTCCCTGTTAAACAGCTGGAGGGGAGGGCAGCCCTTCCCACAAAGGGATGAGGAGTAGGAGGCCAAAGGGGGAAGGAGGACGTGCCCAGAAGGGGATGATTAGAAACCTTCGGTTCAGTTGAGGAAGATTCCAGAGCCAAGGTCTGTGCTCCTCTCCCTGTCTAAAAGACTCTAGGAGGAGACAGCCTGAGGGGACCCTGTGCTGACCTGAGGGGGCTCGTGGAGCAGAGAGGAGGCCTGAGGCAGGACTGCCTCCCAGCTTGGGGCTCCTCGAGCCAGAAGCTCCTGGCAGCCCCCAGTGGGGAAATGCAGAAGGTCCCCCACAGGGGGAGGTGAGCCCAAACAGAGACTGTGAGGAGAACCACCCACACCCCAAGGGATGGACCGAGACCCACGTCTACTGTACTGGTGAGAGCAGCGAGGATGCTACAGAGCCAGCAGCAGCGGGGAGGAGGGAGCTGAGGGAACAGGCCACACGCTTGTGTAGCGTCGACTTTGGCTACAGTGTGAATAGGGCCCTGTATGCGAACACAGTAAGGACTTAGGATGCTGAGAACATACAGAAAAGAACAAAGATGCACCTTCTTGGGAGGTGGAGGGGAGGAGCAAGACCTAGAGAGGGAGAAATAGCCTCGGAAGAAGTTCGAGCCTTCAGTTATTTAAATTCTGTTCAAAAGAAACTGAGAAAACTGGAAAAAGATAAACACAAAAAACTCTTTTACTACCATTCTTCAAAAAAAAACCACCTGGAGATCTTTGACTTGACACATTTTGATATATTTTTCCTGCTCCTCAGTGGGATTTGAGGATCTAGAGGTCAAAATTATCAGCTATGAAAAATAAAGGACTCTACCAATAATGCATATTTGAGGTAGAGTGTATAAATTTACAGTAAACCCTTTCTCTAGAGGAACTTTGTCAACTTGGATTATCTTAACTTCTTTGAGCCTCAGCTATGAAATGGGAATAATAGTACTTCATAAGGGTTGTTGGGGGTATTAAATGAAATGATACATGTGAAATGCTGGGCACAGTCCTCAGCACATGGTTGTGCCTGCTAATGGGTATAAACATTATCATTTAGCTTTCAGGAGCTTCCCTTCTACCACTATAAACTGGGATTGCAATATCCATCTTGCACAATAGGTTTGCAAAAAGCGTGGCTTTCTCTTTCTCTTGAGTTTCCTTTTCTCAAGAGCTATCATTTATTTCATCTCAACTTCTACCTCCAATAAATACATCTCTATTCATTTATTCAATCAAAACTGTTTTCTGAGTTTCAGCTTTGTGCAGATCACTCTCCTGAGGATTTCTGAGATGACGCATGTACAGTGTTTATCATTCATGTTCTGCTGGTTGACAGGGGAGGGGCAGTATTTTTACATCTTTATCACAGAAGGGGAAAATGATGAGTGGATAGCAAATGCACTGGAGGAATTCAAGGGAGGTAGTGTTGATTTCTGGTTAGAAGTCAGGGAATGCTTCCTGCATAACATGGAGTTTGAACCAGACCTTGAAGAATGAGAAATACTTAGGCAAGTAAACACTGGGGAGGGCAGTCTAGGGAGGGCACAAGGATGTGTGTTGAGATGGGTGGGTGATTCTGTGTGACCAGTTCAGGGAAGATGAAAGGTTGGAGGAAAGATAGATTGGAGGAAAGATAGGCTGGAGAGCTGGGTATAGGCATGATATAATGGATCCACAATGCTAATAAGCTAACAGTCATCAACTTTTCACTTTCTCATAATGTTTCACACAAAGAAGGAGAAGGAACTATAAAATGTATTGAGCTCCAGATACACGTGAGCCACTACACTGAGACCATTGTTCTATGAATAGTATCTCTAAACATCATGACCGTACTGGAAGGCAGGTATTCACACAGGAGAACACTAAGGTTCAGAGAGGTTAGGTAACTTACCTGAGATCACACAGCTAGAAATAATCCACTCAGAATAAAATCTGGCCTTTCCTGATCCCAAATTAGTGATACAAGACAAGTCCTTCAGGCCTTACCTGTTATACCTGTTTCCTTGGGAAAGTAGCATTGCTTTCCAGCTCCTGTGTTTAAGGAAGTTCTCTCACCAATAAATTAGCAGGCAGGTGAGCTGGAAGCTGTGAAAGGAAATGGGGCCCAATGGGGAGATTTATTTGATTCCGTGACTCAGGGTCATGGAAAACTGCTAAAAGGAGATAGAGCTCCTCCTCCAAACAGCCCCATGAATGCCCTGGCAATCTTGACCCACCCAAGAACACTGTCAGGGATGAGATTTGCCTTATGAAAGTATTGGGAGCCTAAAGGAGGGAGACCCAAGGTACTTATATCTTCTGGGTATTTATGCTCCATTCAAGTCCTAGGGGATTACAGTTTGAGGTGACTCTTAGGTCAGACTTAAGATATGATAGACTCATGTTTATTTGAGAAGGCTTGACACATTTGTGTGTCTCCTCAGCTGGAACTAGCACAGCGAGACCCAGGACAGTTTTGGTTTTGTACCATGAGTCTTCTCCCTGGGGAATGAGAGACCAGATCTGATCTTGTGAACCCTGGGGAAGTGACTGGGGTTCATGGAGATAGGCTGACTAAGCTTACACAGATGGGTGTAGGAAAAGTGGAGATGAGAGCCTGAAGACTGGGATCCTGTGCTGCCCACAGGAGAATAAACCCACCTCATCAGAGGATAGAAAACAGTGTACACTCCCAATGGCCTGTGGCTGCTTTTATGAGAATCATAGGATTTTTACAGCTAGAGAAGACAGTAAAGATCATTTTGCCCAATTAATTCACTTTATAGATGAGAACATTGAGGTTCAGAGTAGGAAAATGACTTGCCCAAGGTCACAACACTTAGTGGTGGAACTTGATCTAGGCCATAGATCCACTGCCTGTGGTTTGTATTTTTTCCACTAATGCTGAATAATATGTTCCACAGATTATTAACCACCCCACACATTTACCTGTGGCGAGTCAGGAGGTCATCAATCATACCTTCCATTTAGACAAGCATACCTTTCCAATTCTATGAAGGAGATAAAAATGTGTCATAATTTCAAATCAACCATTGAAAGCAATTCCCCAGACATCTGGTACTTTTCTGGTTTGAAAGCCCCTACATTTTCCTCCATGAGTCTTAGAAAGCCAAAGCAGAGAGTTGGCTCTCGTGCTCCAGCTCATTTTTCACAAAGTTCCCCAAATGCTAAACAGATTTCCTACACTCTCAGTGACAAGAACCTCCTCTCTGGCCAAAATCCTGCTCTATTTTCTCATGCCAGAAATGTGTATGGCCTGACAGCCCTCTTCTGCAGGGGTAACCAGCAAGCATTCCAGGCTGTTTCACCCTGTGGAACAAAAACCCTGGAGTCCACCTCTTTTCTGGCCTTGTTTTTCCAGGAAGGGGCCTTGACTTGCTCATGAACCCAGGCAGGGGCTGTTTCCCATCACTTCTAGCAATGGGGGATTTCTCAGGGAGCCTGAGAGAAGGAAGTCAGGTCTCTGCGCCCTCTGGCAGTAGTACCATTCTCTCATCTCTTCTCCCAAAAGGCCATTTCTCTGGGTCTGACGTGACTTTTTCCTCCAAGACAGGCCCAGCAAGGATCCCTTTACATTTCTGCCTTGCATTCCAGCAGAGTCCCTTAGGCACTGTGGCTGGAAATGATTTAGCAGGGAATTCAGCCAGCTTCCCTTTTAATCAGTCACATCCTCACAGGCACAGGGAATCCCACCCCGCTCAACTAGGGAATGGAAGGAGCTTTCCTCACTTTGACAGGATTTCTGTAAGTGATGCAATCAACAATGAGTCTAGTCTCCAGGAAAGAGTGGTAAAGAGACTCCTTCTCTGAGGGTTAATTGTGAAATCAATATCTTCAGGAGTCCCTCCCCTTCCCTGGGAGTTTCTGCAAAGCAGATGCTTCTCAGATAACATCCAAACATCCATCCACCGTGCAGTGCTTCCTCAGCACCACTCAGACTGGGGAGGAGGGAGGAGTGGAGCTGGGCCTGGAAGAGCTGGCAGGATTTGCTGAGGATATTCAGGCAAGGAGATGGGGTAAGCCAAGGTCTGGGAGAATGAATGACTCAGGGTGGGTGAGGAAGGGAGAGTCAGGGAGCAACTGGAGGGAAACTGAGGTCTTGTTGGGGAAGAGGGAGTGATGACTAGTCAGGGTCCTAACAGGAAGCTGAGGGCAGACCCAAGATAGGATAATTAGAAGAGGATTTATTTGCAAAGGTGGGGGTGTGGGAGAACCATAAAGAATAGCACACTAAACCAAGGCTCAGTAAGGGACTGGACCTCTAGGTACAGAGAGATAATCACTAGAACAGAGAGAGAGCGTCACGGCGGATAGCTGCCTTAGAAGAACAGAGGCTTTGGTCAAGGACGCAGTCAGCTTGGGGCAGCTCTGCCGGGAGAAGTCCAGCTAGAGGGGAATTTACAATGAAACTGGTCAAGTTTATGCTGTAGCGTTCACAGTGGTACAGGTCCTGAAGAGAAAAAGTTAAATTTTAAAACTACCCTTTGTTCTGTTTCTCAAGGGCTAGTCGTGACTCATGGAAAAGGAACCTGCCCTCTATCTGATAATCTATAGTCTAGTTTCCTGGCCTTAGAAGGGACCCNCTGGTCAAGTTTATGCTGTAGCGTTCACAGTGGTACAGGTCCTGAAGAGAAAAAGTTAAATTTTAAAACTACCCTTTGTTCTGTTTCTCAAGGGCTAGTCATGACTCATGGAAAAGGAACCTGCCCTCTATCTGATAATCTATAGTCTAGTTTCCTGGCCTTAGAAGGGACCCCCTGGGTAATTGTTTTTCTGTTAATCCTTTCTAGAAAATTGGCTAAACCGCCGCAAGGTATGAGGTGGTTGGTTAGCCGTTACAGCCTGATAGCTTTCAGACCTATCTCTGTAAAGGTCAAGTTATGCCCACCAATCAGTTTGCTGAGATCATCTTCACCCCACCTATACCTGCTTATAGCTTTTGGTGTATAAAAACTGCTTTGTAACTAGCATCGGAGTTCGTTCTTTTCAAGGAAGATCGAACCCCGGCGCGCCGGTTTAATAAATCCTCTTGCTGATTGCATCGAATTCGAGTCTTGGTGATCTGAGAAGCGACGTTTCCCGTGATTAGGCCGTTCGGGGCCTAACAGTCCCATCCCACCTCTGGGGAGTAACCCTAGCAAGGTGTTCATATGTCCCATGCTTTTATAATTTTGGGGGTAAATTTTATAAAAGTAAGATATTTTTGATCCTAGTTTCTTTCTACCACACACATCCTATGTTGGGTGGCTTTGGAGGCGTCGTGGGCATTTTTAGGATCTGGTTGAGAAGATGAGTTTGGGTTGGATAAGATATATTTAAGTTGCTCACAGTCACTCTGTATATATTTAATTCACCGCTAGCTGTCCTCATGTAGGAATGGCTTCCAGGAATACTCTTACCACCAACTCATCTTATGTCATGACTTAAAGGTCTGGAGAGGTCACACTGTAATAAGAGTGTGTCCTTTGGTGCCCAGCATGGATGTATGCAGGTAGTGAAGAGAACAGAGATTGGTGTCAGGAACCAGAAACTGATCTGTGACCCATACTCAGACCTAAAATTTTAGGTCTAGAATTCAGTTCTCTTTGTCAGAAATATAATGCAGCACATGCAACTATAAACATACCATCCTATTTCTTTTTAAATGGAATTTCATTTGTTAGTTCTCAGATTTCTGCATTTATAGGTAGGTACACCCGTGGCAGATTCATGTCAATGTATGCCAAACCCAATACAGTACTGTAAAGTAAAATAAAGTAAAAACAATTAAAAAAAAAAAAAGTTGGAGAGTTGAGGAAATTCTGAAGATAAACTTAAAAAAAATTTCAGATCATTTCAAAACTAGCAATTTATTAAGAAGAAGAAAGAAAATGCAAATAGAAGTCAGGGATCTTGGATTATTTGGTAATCTTATTGATGAAGAAGCTCCAATACTTAGGCCACCTGATGCGAAGAACTGATTCATTGGAAAAGACCCTGATGCTGGGAAAGATTGAAGGCAGGAGGAGAAGGGGATAACAGAGAATGAGATGGTTGGATGGCATTACTGACTTGATGGACATGAGTTTGAGTAAGCTGCGGGAGTTGGTGATGGACAGGGAAGCCTGGCATGCTGCAGTCCACGGGGTCGCAAAGAGTCGAACACGACTGAGCGACTGAATTGAGCTATTGATGAAGAAGAGTAAAAGATATGAACTTATTGGGAAAATATTTACTTTTCTTGCTGCTTTGATACAAAATCCTGACATCTATGAAGATGCTCTAGAGGGGTTCCCTGGAAATGGTCTATGAACTGGATACTTGCCTTCAATTCTTTTAGTGTGGAGAGCTCTCAGGAGATACACTTGTAAGGAAATGTGGATGGCAGGACTAGGAAAAGATGAAAAATACGTGGCCGCAGCAGATCCTATATTCTAGCAGCTGAGGGATGGCTGCCCCATGAGGGAATCCACGCAAAACCATACAGCATCCTCTATAAGAGATAACATAAAACTTATGGTTTGCTGCCATTATAATGGGGCCCAAAGACAAGCTGGTTTGTATATGTGTGTGTTAAAGTCACTCAGTTGTGTCCAACTCTTTGCAACCCCATGGACTGTAGCCCACCAGGCTCCTCTGTCCATGGGNCTATAAGAGATAACATAAAACTTATGGTTTGCTGCCATTATAATGGGGCCCAAAGACAAGCTGGTTTGTATATGTGTGTGTTAAAGTCACTCAGTTGTGTCCAACTCTTTGCAACCCCATGGACTGTAGCCCACCAGGCTCCTCTGTCCATGGGATTTTCTGGGCAGGAATACTGGAGTGGCTATCCATTCTCTTCTCCAGGAGGTTTTCCTGACGCAGGGATAGAATCTGGGTCTCTTGCATTGCAGGCAGATTCTTTACCATCTGAGCCAGAAGGGAAGCCCAAGCTGGTTTATAAGTCTTAGCAATTCAGAGTATTAAGATTAGTTCCTGCACAAGAAAATTTGAAATGCTCTAGATCTTAGTTATATGTGAAGGAAAATATAGAAGAGAAAACAGAAGTCTTCCCAAATGGAACAGCAATCTCAAATTTTGACACATTACAAATGATGAGTTATAAAACTGAATTTGTTCTACATTGCTAATATAAAAATATCCAAATTCTAATCAAACCCACTAGAGGAAAGAATGGATTATATTTCCCTTCTTTTTCTAAAAATTCTTATTTACAAAGTTGTGACATAAAGAGTCAAAGAATATACTGTTGAAAACAGTTGTTTCTCTGATATTTGTAGACCAATAGAATTGCAAGCTTCAGTCTCATAAAGTCAGAATCATGCTTAGACCCAAAGGAATAAACACCTTGTCATCATACTCTCCTCACTCAGATATCCCTCTGGAGCTCCCCAGTAGCTGAGCCCAACAGAAGTCAGAGGCCCTGTGGCAGGGAGCAGGGTGAAGGGTGGCATATATTGGAGACACCAGCCACAGCTATGTAATATGGTTATGGTGGCCTCGATTGCCAAGCTCAACTTGCATTTTACTCACAGAAAAATGAAATCTGAGTGACATAAAGCATAAACATATATGGAAGGAGGCTTTAATCTGGGGTTGTAAAACATGCCTGCCACTCACCACTCACTAGCAACCCACTAAGGCAAAGTCCTTAACCTGCAGACAGGCAGAGATGTGCGTGCTCCTTTTCTCTTCTTTGTGGCCTGGTGAGTGTGGGCTCCCAAGCAAGTCATGAGGCAGGAGCCAGTGGGGCACACTATGAAAGCGAAGGGTGGTGCAACTTCACCTTGGATATGACCCCCTAAACAGAGGCTGTGGTTACTCTTTCACTCCTAGCAGCCCTTAAAGCCTGAATGTCCAACTTACACCCCTCCTTCCCACATGCTGTAAGTGAGGCCCTCTCGTCTTGTCACTGTCGCAACCAGTCAGCTCCCAGCTGCAGCTCTGCAGGGCCAATGCCAGCTGCACATGCAGAAATGGATGGGTTATCACCATTGGATGATAGGAGCACAAGTTTGAGGTGCAAATGCCGGAACCCAGTTCCTCTGCTGGCTCTTTCTTGACCTTCCTGGGTAACTGAAGTCCTGGCCTCTCTCCCTGTTTTGCTGAGATCCCAGGAGACTCCATAATGACCCTCTCCTTTCCTGGTCCCACACCAAGCACTCTCCTGGACTGACCCTTCCCTCGCTTCGTCTTCCATCCAGAAACAAGCACTCAGTCTGCTCTCTCCAGGCAGCAGGCTTCCCAACGCCTTTTTTGGGAAGCATAGTTAATTAACAATGTTGTTAGTTTCAGGTGTACGGCAAAGAGATTCAGTTATACATATACACGTTCTATTAATTTTTCAATTCTTATATCCATTTTTTTCTTTTATCTAACATACCTCTGCTTGAGAGTCCCCAGATACTTCAGAGGCAGTATATCCAAAACCAAACTCACTAAATCCCGACAACTCTTCCTCCATAATATTGCTCAGATCTGTCCTTTCCTCCTCTTTCTCCCTGTCACTCCCTTAAGTGGGCTCCAATTACTTCTGGTCCTAACCATTGGAACCACCTGTCATAATCTGCCCACACAAAGTGCCATGGTGAAATTCTAAGACTTGATGGTGTCACTTGTCTCCTCAAAAATCTTCTGTAGCTCCCCTGGACTTTATAAACTGAGTCCATATCTTTCTACCTGGTCATCTTTATTCTGTAAACAAGCATGCATGTGACATTGCAGTTATTTTTAAACATGTAATCACGCATTTATTGCTTGCTCCAGGCAACCTCTCCCCACTCCCCGCATTAGGCAAGGAAATTCGCTGGCTAAATAAATGAACATTTTCGCATTGTTTTCCCTTTCTAGCTGTGTAACTCTCTACTCGCCCCTGCCTACCTTATCCCCTGCCCAAATCGGCTCTCCACTGGGGGTCTTCTTTCCTAGCCATTCCAGGCAACCTCTCCCCACTCCCCGCATTAGGCAAGGAAATTCGCTGGCTAAATAAATGAACATTTTCGCATTGTTTTCCCTTTCTAGCTGTGTAACTCTCTACTCGCCCCTGCCTACCTTATCCCCTGCCCAAATCGGCTCTCCACTGGGGGTCTTCTTTCCTAGCCATTCCTTCCCAAACTCTGTCAATGTATGAGTGTTTGGCACTTGTGTACACACACACAAACACACACACACTTTCACATACACTCACACACACACATACACAAGCACGGCTACTTTCTCCATGAAAGCGTTCTTGCTTCTTTCTCCTCCCCTCTTCTCTCTCCTGTAGGAAATGGCACCCCACTCCAGTATTCTTGCCTGGAAAATCCCTTGGACAGAGGAGCCTGGGGGCTATAGCCCATGGGGTCACAAAGAGTCTGACACGACTGAGCAACTAATGCTTCTCTCTCCAGGAATTAATCTCCTCTTAGAACTCCCTTAGTATTTATTCATGTGCCTCCCATGGCTTGCATCATATTTTGTTGACCTATTTCTCTTATTGGTTTACACATTTTATCTCCTCTACCAGACAGAGAATGCCTCCAGGACTCAGCTGTGTATGAGTCATTTTTTTCTCTCCAGCAGCACTGGCTTACAGTGGGCATTTATGAATGGATTAATGGACACATCTGCCCTTCAAAGCATGAAGGTCTTTCTTCTTATTATGGTTAAATAAATATTTAAATTACACATGTAATTCATGATTACATTCCTATTGTAAAACACTCAAAAATATTAATAAAACTCAACTTCCTTTTGCTTATCTCTAGTCTCAGTCCCCTCCTCATTTATATAGCTATGCAATGAAGATATAATTTAGTTTTGAGGGGTTTATTTTTTAAATAGAGGTATACTATATATTATTTTGCAGCCTGCTCTTACTTTACAGTATGTCAAAAGTATCTTCTCATCTTTCTGTAACACTAGATATATGGTAACTCATTCTAACAGCTGTAAGATTCCATAGCTTGGATGTGCCATAGCTTATTTAAACATTTCCTTTATTGATGGTCATCTACATTATTTCCAATATTTTGCTATCTACATGTCTCCTTACACAAATAAGACTTCTAGAATATAGATGAAGAATTTGTAAGTCAAAAGAAACACACTTTTAGTATTGTATTTGATTCAAGCAAGAGAAAAAATTGTGTTAGATGTCAAAAAATTTCCCAGGAGACTGCATCTATATTCTCCAAACCCTTGCCATCGCTTGATGTTATAAATCTTTAACACTCTGGCCAATCTGATGAGAGAAAAAGAACATTGTATTATATTAATGTGCATCTCCACAGTTGCCCAAAGAAGACTGAAAGCTCTACTTTATGTGTTTATTGACCATCTGGCTCTCTTCTTCTGTAAATGTACATATCCTTTGCCTGTTGTTGCACTGGGTAGTTTATCTTTTTCTTTCAAAATCAGGATATCTTGACAAATTCTGAACAGTAATTCTTTGTCTATTAAGAATAATATATATGTTGTAAATATTTTCAATGAATCTATTTTCTATGTAATATTTTCTATGAGACAAAATGTTTATCTTCTGTCTTGAGAGTGTTTAATTTGCTATATTTTCTTTTTGAGGCAAATTTGAATTTTCCAAATATGTATCTAATTGTTACAACACTCTTTATGAAATCCATCTATTCTTTGATGATATGAAATATCACTTTTATCAAATAGAAAATTTTCCTATCTATGTAGACGTATTCCTGGACTTTTTATTTTTTATTTTTTTATCATTTTGTTTAAGGTATGTTTCTTACAAGCAGCGTTAAGATGGAGTTTGGGTTTTTGTTTTGTTTTCCTTTTTAGCCCAGTGCATAAATTATATTTTGTAAAGAGAGAATTCAGTTCATTCACGCTTAGTGTAACAACTATGAAACCTGATTTAATTTCTTTTGGCTTACCTTACGTTTGTTATGATTTTTTCTTTCTCCTTAATTTTATTAGCTTGCTCAAATTGCTTTTCCTCTCTACTCTTGTTAAAACGGGAGTTCCCTGCAATCTTTCCATCTCATTAATGGTTATCTACCCTTTCCTTTTCTGGTGCTCAATATCAAACTCTTTTATTATTATTAGAAAATGAGATATTATTTCTCCCACTTATATACTCTATCCCCCTACTATTTCTCCAACTTAGGTGCTTCTTCATTCTGCTAAGTCACTTCAGTCATGTCCGACTTTGTGTGACCCCATAGATGGCAGCCCACCAGGCTCCCCCATCCCTGGGATTCTCCAGGCAAGAATACTGGAGTGGGTTGCCATTTCCTTCTCCAATGCATGAAAGAGAAAAGTGAAAGTGAAGTCGCTCAGTCTGTCCAACTGTTAGCAACCCCATGGACTGCAGCCCACAAGGCTACTCCGTCCATTGGATTTTCCAGGCAAGAGTACTGGGGTGGGGTGCCATTGCCTTCCCCGCTTCTTCATTCTGCCACTTAGATATCTAAAATACTTCTACTTTCCCCATTTTCTTCCCCTTATCCCAAAAGCCTCTGGAATGCTTTCATTCTTCATGCCCTGCCCCCAACACAAAGGTTTTGCTGAAATAGCACAGCACTTTTCTTTCTAAATCTTATTAGAATTATCCTTGCAGCATTTCACCTCTATTTTAAGAATCCTTTTAGCATTACACAGTTCCAGGTTCTTGTTATCCATTTATACTGAACTATATGTGTATGTAAATCAATACACATACACATATACATACAAGTGTGTGTGTAAGCATGTGTATATATATATATGAGCAAACAAGTGGCACTAACTGCTGCCAATGCAGGAGACATAAGAGACGTGGGTTTGATTCCTGGGTAGGGAAGATCCCTTGGAGGAAGGCACGGCAGCTCACTCCAGTATTCTAGCCTTGAGAATCTCATGGACAGAGGAGCCCGGCAGGCTACAGTCCATGGGGTCCCAGAGTTGAGCATGACTGAAGCCACTTAGCATGCATACATATACATACATGTGTGTATACGTATTAAAATATATAAGGAAACATGATTTGTTGCTCACCCCTGTTTCTTCTCTTCTGTAACTCATTTGATTTTGGTTGGAGTCTCTTTGAAACTATTTTCTTCAGCGAGTGCTATCATTCTTGGATACTTGCTTATTTGTAAATATACATATGTATATAGATATATGTACATATATATATATATATTAACTTCTGTGGGTGATTGATGCCTTGGTTAGGTATAGGACTGTTGGACTGCTGTCCTTAACCCCAGAACTCTGTAGATGTTTGACCATCTCATTCTATCCTTTTTGTCATCTGGGACTTGGACTTAATTAGTCCCATGTAAGCTCAAAGCCTTTGACTGTGTGGATCACAATAAACTGTGGAAAATTCTTAAAGAGATGGGAATACCAGACCACCTGACCTGCCTCTTGAGAAACCTATATGCAGGTCAGGAAGCAACAGTTAGAACTGGACATGGAACAACAGACTGGTTCCAAATAGGAAAAGGAGTACGTCAAGGCTGTATATTGTCTCCCTGCTTATTTAACTTATATGCATCATGATAAATGCTGGGCTGAAAGAAGCACAAGCTGGAATGAAGATTGTTGGGAGAAATATCAATAACCTCAGATATGCAGATGACACCACCCTTACGGCAGAAAGTGAAGAGGAACTAAAAAGCCTCTTGATGAAAGCGAAAGAAGAGAGTGAAAAAGTTGGCTTAAAGCTCAACATTCAGAAAACGAAGATCATGGCATCTGGTCCCATCACTTCATGGGAAATAGATGGGGAAACAGTGGAAACTGGCTGACTTTATTTTTTGGGCTCCAAAATCACTGCAGATGGTGACAGCAGCCATGAAATTAAAAGACGCTTACTCCTTGGAAGAAAAGTTATGACCAACCTAGATAGCATATTCAAAAGCAGAGACATTACTTTGCCAACAAATGTCCGTCTAGTCAAGGCTATGGTTTTACCAGTGGTCATGTATGGATGTCATTCAGAAAACTAAGATCATGGCCACCAGTCCCATCACTTCCTGGGAAATAGATGGGGAAACAGTGGAAACAGTGTCAGACTTTATTTTTCTGGGCTCCAAAATCACTGCAGATGGTCACTGCAGCCATGAAATTAAAGATGCATACTCCTTGGAAGAAAGTTATGACCAACCTAAATAGCATATTAAAAAGCAGAGACATTACTTTGTCAACAAAGGTCCATCTAGTCAAGGCTATGGTTTTTCCAGTGGTCATGTATGGATGTGAGAGTTGGACTATAAAGAAAGCTGAGTGCCGAAGAATCGATGCTTTTGACCTGTGGTGTTGGAGAAAACTCCTGAGAGTCCCTTGGACTGCAAGGAGATCCAACCAGTCCATCCTAAGGTGATCAGTCCTGGGTATTCATTGGAAGGACTGATGTTAAAGTTGAAACTCCAATACTTTGGCCACCTGATGTGAAGAGCTGACTCATTTGAAAACACCATGATGCTGGGGAAAATTGAGGGCAGGAGGAGAAGGGGATGACAGAGGATGAGATGGTTGGATAGTATCACTGACTCAATGGACATGGGTTTGGGTGGACTCTGAGAGTTGTTGATGGACAAGGAGGTCTGGTGTGCTGCGGTTTGGGGGGTCACAAAGAGTAAACATGACTGAGTGACTGAACTGAACTGATAGACTTCAACAACTACCCACAGGAGATCAGAATGTCAGCAAAGGAGTTTGCCCTGAAATTCACAACCAATTGGAGTTTTAGGACATGTCTTGTGAATACTTTAATCAACATGTTTTTTGGTGGAATAAATGTTATAGGTAAATAGAGAGAGAATTAATTATTTAAAAAGAAGCAGTGAAATCAGCAAATCATATCAAAAACAGCTTCTGTTAATGCTGTATCTGGATGTCGTGAATGCAGGCAAACAATTAGCATACTTTCAGTTCTGCTCTCCAAATACACAGTGTTTGATCACTGAGCTAGATAGTGCTCTACTTGGCAAAGCTCACTTTACATCTTGAATTTCAAAAGCACTGACGTAACCTTGTGAGCCAGCTTTCTTGAAAGAGTTCCCCCTTGGTGGACATAAAAAATGCAAAGTGGTCTGTGAAAATATTCTCTCATAGCTACATGACATTTATATTCAGCCAAACTAAAACTGTTCTGATGTAAGATGACTGGACTGCAATGTTCTTTTAATTTTAACAGAGGCCTTGCTTTTTATAACCCGATACACCAACATCCTTGTAAATTCACATCTTAATTTTAACCAGTCTGGGAAACTAGACACTTGTTCATGCAGTTAAAAATAGAGGACAGGACATTCAGAGGAGATTTGGTTTTCCCAAGTCACAATTCACCTTCACTCTCCATCTTACTGATGATTTCCTCCACTTATGGAAAAGGGTAGAGTTCCCCACCTCTGCCCCTCGCCAAGGGTCTTGAAATTCACATAGAATAGGAAAAAGAAAACATGTACACAGATATGTTTTTCAAAGAATAGTAGACAAGAGGGGAGTATGTAGGTCTAGGTTATGATATATAGGAATAGATATGTATCCTTGAAGCATGGAACAGAGGTAATAGTTGAGAGAAGAAGAGAACACGGAATGAAAGCAATCGGGCTTACAGAAGCCCCAGTAAGAGACAGTAGACAAGAGGCTTCTGAAGTGCAGACATGAACGGTTATATAATGAATTTGATGAGATGTGGTCAAACAGGTTTGATAATTGTACCTCATGTGTTCTATTATGTCCTAGGTCTCTTACTAGCAAAACTTTTCTTTCTTTTGATTTAACATGTCTGAGTAATTTCCTCAACTCGCTTATTTCTGAAGTGCAGACATGAACGGTTATATAATGAATTTGATGAGATGTGGTCAAACAGGTTTGATAATTGTACCTCATGTGTTCTATTATGTCCTAGGTCTCTTACTAGCAAAACTTTTCTTTCTTTTGATTTAACATGTCTGAGTAATTTCCTCAACTCGCTTATCACTCATTCTAACTACCCCTGAACCCACTATCAATCAACCAATCAAGAGTTATCAACACAGGAAGACAGAATTGTCAGCGTTTTGAAAGCTCTAAGGTGAGAATTTTGTAGTGGCTTTTGAGGTTACCTGGTCTAATCCTGAAATGTCCCACTTTCTTGCCAACATTTTATATGTCAAAGGATAGGAGCTAAACACAAAGTTCGCTCTCTATAAAGTCATTCCTGAATTTAGATTTTAGGAGAAACTAAGCTCCAAAACCGGAAAAGGCAATGGCACC
>SJYX01014601.1:41078-55491 GCA_006410675.1 Oreotragus oreotragus
GTCCCTTGGACTGCAAGGAGATCCAACCAGTCCATTCTGAAGGAGATCAGCCCTGGGATTTCTTTGGAAGGAATGATGCTAAAGCTGAAACTCCAGTACTTTGGCCACTTCATGCGAAGAGTTGACTCACTGGAAAAGACTCTGATGCTGGGAGGGATTGGGGGCAGGAGGAGAAGGGGACGACAGAGGATGAGATGGCTGGATGGCATCACTGGCTCGATGGACATGAGTTTGAGTGAACTCCGGGAGTTGGTGATGGACAGGGAGGCCTGGCGTGCTGCAATTCATAGGGTCGCAAAGAGTCGGACACGACTGAGCGACTGAACTGAACTGAACTGAAGGCACGTCTTCTTTTTTTCTCTTTTTCCAATTTTCCTTGGCTCTTCTTATGCATTTCATCTTCCTGATGAATATTAGAATTAGCTTATTGTTCCTTAGAACAGCTCCTTGTCTTTTTGGAAAGGACTGAGGTCAGTTTACAGATAAATATGGACAGGTTGCACATCCCTCCAAATAACACCTTCCCACACAGGAGCAAGATAACTGTTTATTCAAGACCTCTTCTACGTTCTTTAGTAAAGTTCTATGGTATTTTAAATGTATTTTTAAAAGTAGACTTTGTGCAATTCTTTTAAAGGGTATTACTAGATGTTTTTGATAGCTTTCATTGCTACTGTATATTGAACATGATTAGTTTTTTTATTTTCAATTCAGTTCATTAGCTCAGTCGTGTCCGACTCTTTGCAACCCCATGAGCCTCAGCACACCAGGCCTCCCTGTCCATCACCAACTCCTGCAGTTTACCCAAACTCATGTCCATTGAGTTGGTGATGCCATCCAACCATCTTATCCTCTGTTATCCCCTTCTCCTCCTGCCCCCAATCTTTCCCAGCATCAGGGTCTTTTCTAATGAGTCAACTCTCTGCATCAGGTGGCCAAAGTACTGGAGTTTCAACTTCAACATCAGTCCTTCCAATGAGCACCCAGGACTAATCTCCTTTAGGATGGACTGGTTGGATCTCCTTTTGTCCAGTGGATTCTCAAAAGTGTTCTACAACACCACAGTTCAAAAGCATCAATTCTTCTGTGCTCAGCTTTCTTTTTAGTTCAACCCTCACATCCATACATGACCACTGTAAAAACAATAGCCTTGACTAGACGGACCTTTGTTGGCAATGTAATGTCTCTGCTTTTTAATATAGTAAATGTCAAATGTTGAAATACATGGAATAGTATATAAATACTCCTATGACCATCACTCACCTTAAACTTTTTTTAAAATTTTAAATTGTGGTAAAATATACATAACATAAAATTTACCATCTTTACCACTTTAATTGTACATTTAGTAGCAAGACCACTCACACTGTTCTACAACCAATCTCAAAAACTCTTTATCTTGTAAAACTGAACCACTGTTTCCATTGAACAGAGTGGACAGGCGATTCCACGCCCTTTCTGCCTCCAGCTCTTGGCAACCACCATTCTACTTTTTTCTCTGAATTTGACGACCACAGGTGCCTTTTACAAGTGGAATTATACCATATTTGTCTTTTGAAGTGAAGTGAATGTCACTCAGTCATGTCCAAGTCTTTGTGACACTGTGTACTGCACAGTCCATGGAATTCTTCAGGCCAGAATACGGAAGTGGGTAGCCGTTCCCTTTTCCAGGGGATCTGCCCCAGCCAGGAACAGAACCCAGGTCTCCTGCATTGCAGGTGGATTCTTTACCCGCTGAGCCGCCACTCCTTATTTCAGTTAGCACAGTGTCCTCAGAGTTCACCCATGTTGCTGCAGTGTCAGGAGTGCCTTCCTTTCCAAAGATGAGGGATAGTCCATTGTAACTATATAGCGCATGTTGTTTATCCATTCCTCTGTTCATGGGCACTAGAGCTATTCCCACCTGTTGGCTCTTGTGAATAATGCCATGACCCATCTTCAACAATGATCAACTTGGAGGCAATCCTATTTCATCTGTGATCCTACCACTCTCTCCGTCATATTCTGCTGCTGCTAAGTTGCTTCAGTCGTGTCCGACTCTGTGCGACCCCACAGACAGCAGCCCACCAGCCTCCTCCTTCCCTGGGATTCTCCAGGCAAGAACACTGGAGTGGGTTGCCATTTCCTTCTCCAATGCATGAAAGTGAAAAGTCAAAGTGAAGTCGCTCAGTCGTGTCCGTCTCTTCATGACCCCATGGACTACAGCCTACCAGGCTCCTCCACCCATGGGATTTTCCAGGCAAGAGTACTGGAGTGAGTTGCCATTGCCTTCTCTGCTCCATCCACATTACTTCCAAGCAAATTCGAATACGGTACTTTACAAATTGTATTTTCTATTTGGTTAAAGATCACTCCCAGGGAGAGTGATCTTTAACCAGGGAGAATTAGAGTCTGGAAATCAACACTATTTCATCCCAATTAGCTTGAATCTGCTTGACATAAAGATGAAGTGCAGGTGAGGTGGGAAAGTTGTCACAGAAATGGTAGGTAAGGGAGGAGAAGAAGGTCAGAGAGTGGCGAGGGCTCTCTGTATGTACATGAGCTTCTGCTCTCCCACCTCCTTCCTCTCAAACCTCTGGTCCCTTGTCCCAGAAGCAGGAAAGACTCCAAAGCTCACGGGCCACTGCAACCAGCCTAACTCTAGGGACCCCAGAAAAGGCTCTACAGATCTCTGTCCATTTGCCTACAGTCAGGACATTTTGCTTTGGCAGTGCTAGGGCTGAATTCAAGCTATGCCTTGAACTCACTGACACTGCCTTGGGAGCCAAGGTCTATTCCTGGAGAAGAGATTAGTGGCAATTCCTCAGGAAGAAATTGGCTGCCTGTGCATGCCAAGAGGTGTCACTAGAGAAACTACTCAGAAACAAGAGTTCTGATGTTCATATCACTTTAAAATTACACTGAGCACCTGAGTACGGCACAATTTAAGTAAATTAATTCGGCCTCTGTTGAGCCATCCTCAAGAGCACGCAGAGGCTCTCTGCTGGAACTCACCTCGGAGATGTGGTGGCCCCTTGCCTTTGTTCCCTTGGGAAATAAAAACTTGTGCTAAGGGAGCATGGTAGTAGTCATTCTGGAAGGGCCTGAATTTATCTTCCAACTGGTCTTGGAGAATACAAACACAATCATTCTCACCCTCTTTTAAAGGTCCCTTTACTGATGGTCTGTAGTATTCTCTTTCTAATCTCATCAACATCATAAATATTTCCTTAACAATCCCTTGGACAGCTCAAACCTGGGCTAGATTTCATCCAGAGGAAATCACTGCAAGCAGAAAAATCTTTTGGCTTCTTCTCTCAGGCCAGTAGCCCGGTCTGTCCTCTCTTTTCTACACTGCTGATCTGAGATTTCTCTCCATTCTCAAGAGGAGGATTAGAAAGTTTGGGTCAACCCAGAGTTTGCTATGAACACTGTCCAACAGGAGCTGAAGCACCTGGAGCCTGTTTGTAGCTCAATCAGTAAGCATGTGTCCTGAGCTGGTGACATGAAGCTTCTCTTGAGTGTCACAGAGGCAGTATCCTGCACTGCAGACTCAGGACATGCCTCCACCNCCCAGCATCAGAGTCATTTCCAATGAGTCAACTTTTCGCATGAGGTGGCCAAAGTACTGGAGTTTCAGCTGTAAAGTACATCCCAATTTCAGAGATGCTGACTGTGAAAGAAGGCACTCTTGTTTCTGACTGTTTTTAACTGTGCCGCCTACAGGGGCTGACGTGGTGAACAGAGTCTAGGTGAGGACAGTGGTGGGTGAGGACTCGTGGCCTCTGGATCAACAAATAGGTTATTTTGGGGTCACGTGGATTAGCTTGTCTTTGACTGCAGGTAACATAAAGCCTAAATCAAAATGGTCTGAACAGTTAGGATTTCACATGGCCTAACGCGAAATCTGAATGGTGGCTGTCTCCTCTTTGAAGAGTCGTGAATTCCATGCTCAGTTTCTCTCAAGGACCCAGGTTCTTCCCAACTCTCTTCTGTCATCTTCCACTGACTAGCCGGCTCCCCTTGAGGTCTTAAGACAGCTGCATCCATTCTGGGTGTCTGTTTAGACATGGCAACATCCAGCTCCTTACCAAGTATCTCAAGAAATGTTACCTTTTCCAGGAGTGCAGCAGAGGGCCTGAATTTGTATTTCAAGCTTAAGCCAACTAATGGCAAGAATGACTTTTTCATTAGTTGTTGAGACCAGTTTTCAACCTTGGTTGTGCTCTTGAGTCATCTGAGATCTACTGAAAAAAACCTCAGGTTCACACATCCCAGGCTTCCCTCCAAAACTCCAAAATCACAATTTCTGCCTGGAGTGGGCCCCACGCATCAGTATTTTTTTTTAACCCTTGAATGGTTATGTTTAATAAAACTATTAAGTGAACTGAGGAAACCATGCTGGATGTCAGGAATCCTATTAAGACTGGGAGCAGGTAATTTAACACTTTTGCACCTGAAATTACTGAAGTTCTCCAATTGGGTCAAGTTAACATACTGGAAGACTACACTGTCTTTCAGTTACTAAGTCACATCCAACTCTTGCGACCCCACGGACTGCAGCACGTCAGGTTTCCCTGTCCTTTACTATCTGCCTGAGTTTGTTGACACTCATGTCCATGGAGTCTGTGATGCCATCCAAACATCTCATCTTCTGTTGTCCCCTTCTCTTCCTGCCTTCAATCTTTCCCAGCATCAGGGTCTTTTCCAATGAGTCAGCTCTTCGCATCNACTGCAGCACGTCAGGTTTCCCTGTCCTTTACTATCTGCCTGAGTTTGTTGACACTCATGTCCATGGAGTCTGTGATGCCATCCAAACATCTCATCTTCTGTTGTCCCCTTCTCTTCCTGCCTTCAATCTTTCCCAGCATCAGGGTCTTTTCCAATGAGTCAGCTCTTCGCATCAGGTGGCCAGAGTATTGAGGCTTCAGCTTCAGTATCAGTCCTTCCAATGAATATTCACGGTTGATTTCCATTAGGATTGACTGGTTTGATCTCCTTGCTGTCCAAGGGACTCTTAAGAGTCTTGGCCAGCACAGCAGTTCGAAAGCATCAATTCTTCGGCGCTCAGCCTTCCTTATGGTCCAGCTCTCACATCCGTACGTGATTACAGGAAAAACCACAGCTTGGACTACACGGACCTTGGTCAGCAAGGGCATGTCGCTGCATTTTAACATGCTGTCCAGGCTTGTCAGAGCTTTTCTTCCAAGGAGCATGTGTCTTTTGATTCCATGGCTGAAAGGCTACATACTTGACTTATATTGTCTCACCAGCTGACAAACACCGAGTTTTCCTGTCATGTGCCTTTTAGTAACTGACTGCAAAAAAGTTCTATGAAACGTTACAAAGAATCTTAGAAATGAGAAATCTGTTCACGGCCCACTCAGCGATTTCCATAATGAAGACCTATGTAAGAATTGTTTTTATGAAACTATTATTAGAACAGTTAGGTTTTATATCTTTTCTCCTCCCTGAAAATAAGAGGTAAACAGATAATCACTTCATCGTTTTTGTTTGGGCTCTAAAAAAAGATCAGTGATTCTTGCCTGGAGAATCCCAGGGACGGCGGAGCCTGGTGGGCTGCCGTCTATGGGGTCACACAGAGTCGNTTTTATATCTTTTCTCCTCCCTGAAAATAAGAGGTAAACAGATAATCACTTCATCGTTTTTGTTTGGGCTCTAAAAAAAGATCAGTGATTCTTGCCTGGAGAATCCCAGGGACGGCGGAGCCTGGTGGGCTGCCGTCTATGGGGTCACACAGAGTCGGACTGAAGTGACTTAGCAGCAGCAGCAGGGTTGTCCTGGTGGTCTAGTGGGTAAGATTTCATGCCTCTACTGCAGGGGGTACCGGTTCGATTCCTGGTCAGGGAACTAAAATTCTGCATGCTGTGCAACATGGCCAAAAAAAAAAAACCCAAAACCAGAGATACATTTAATACAGCCATAACCATGCAGACCAAATGATGTGTAAATTCATGGACAATTTTCCCCATTACAACTTTTTTATTATTTCCCCTGGTTCAGATTCTTTTTTTTAAACGATGGTTTTATTATGAGCCTGCCTAGTGGCTCAGATGGTAAAGAATCTGCCTGCAACACAGGAGACCTGGGTTTGATACCTGAGTCATGAAGAGCTATGGCTACGGTTTTATTATACATGTACTTGCTTGCAAGTGCCTCAAGGGTCAGTGAGATTCATCAATAATTTACAGGAGGAAACCAAGGGGAGCAGCAGAGGCTGCAGGCACTTCAGTCTGGTGATGCTCAGGCTTCAGAGTGCTTAAAACCAGGCAAACAGACCCTGATTCAAGGTATCACAGAGCAGAGGCCTAACTGAGGCACTACCTTGGAAAACCTGCTCTCACTGAGGAAAAGAGAGTGAATTGCAGAGAAGCAAGTGAAAACTGGAGGCTGGAGAGCAGCTGAAAGCGGCCCACAGCCTGAGGCTGCTTCAGGTGCAGAGGGCACCGCTGAGAACACGCCTCTACTTCAGGTTGACTTAACGCCACAAGTTAAGAGACTCCCCTGACACAGAGATGCTTGCCTCTTCAAAATAATAGTAATAGCGGTAGCTATTTAAATTTCCGTGACTCTCAGTCCCTCCAACCCCCGCTTGGGCTTCTAACTTCAGAAGTGAGGTGGGTACTGCCTCTTCGAAAACAAATACTTTTTTCTTATACATAAACTTTATATGTGTATTTAAACTAGACATTACATAAGGAAAAAATTGTTAAAAACTGTCATAAAGATTAAATACAAGTATTTCCAAGGCTCATGAAAAGAGAGAAAGTATAAGCTAAATAGTTTTATTTCTTTTCTAAGCAATGGATCCCATTATCCACCTCAAAAGGTTTTGAGGCTTAAATTATAAAAAGTCACACAATATTGAATAAAATAGCCGAGCGCTTGCACATGCTAAGTATGTGCTCATGTTAGCCTACTGTACAATAGCCAATGTTAGCTTACATACAGGTTGGCCATAAAATGTACCTTCTACCACTGCCCAAGACAAGATCTTTAATTCCTTTCAACTGTGTGTGATCTTTAAAAAAGATATAAAATATCAGTTCTACAAGTAACATAACCACTCCCTTGAACAATGTCATTAAATTATAGAAGGTTCTTATAATGAACCTTGTTACAGCATCGACTCAGCGTCTCTCCCATGTGGGTTCTTATGGATGATTCCAGTGCATTCTCTTTCCCTCCTCCGCATCACAGCCATGGAGTATATCTGGCAGACAGCAACGGGTGCTGAGATGACCTGCTCTCAACTCACAGACTCCCCATGCTACGGGCCCAGGGTCCATCCTTGTTTCTTCTTTTCCCAGGTCTTGTCTGATACACCTCTGTTTGAGTATATTCAATTTCCTTTCTGGCTTTTATGGGATTAGGTTACAACCAAAATAATTCTGACTCATATTTTCAAATAGGGCTTTGCTAACAAGTGTCACTAATGCTGGCCTCTACTGTACACAGCACGCTTGTGATCCTATTATATATAATGATGATCGTTTTAGTTTCATTGTATTTTTCTAATAATAATCAGTACTACTAAACAAAAGTACATGCTTAGAAGCTTATTATTTGTGCTTGGAAAATTCTTTATTTGAATATTATACTAAGATATCACCATACTCCCATTGGAAAAGACTTTGATGCTAGGAGGGATTGGGGGCAGGAGGAGAAGGGGACAANCCCTGGGATTTCTTTGGAAGGAATGATGCTAAAGCTGGAACTCTAATACTTTGGCCACCTCATGCGAAGAGTTGACTCATTGGAAAAGACTTTGATGCTGGGAGGGATTGGGGGCAGGAGGAGAAGGGGACAACAGAGGATGAGATGGCTGGATGGCATCACTGACTCGATGGACGTGAATCTGAGTGAACTCCGGGAGTTGGTGATGGACAGGGAGGCCTGGCGTGCTGCGATTCATGGGGTCGCAAAGAGTCAACCACGACTGAGCGACTGAACTGAACTGAAAAGACCCTGGAGAGCCTGGAACAGCAAATAAGTCACTCCAGCCTGGGTTAGAAAGACTTGTTCCTGACATTGCACAGTGGGTCTTGGAGCACCACTCAGTTTAGGTAGCTGTGAACCTAAAGCCCAAAGTGGACTTGGGGCCATAACATCAAAGAATCCCTCTTCTTCCTGCTTTAAGGCAACTGCAAAGATCTACCAGGACCCAGAATCAAAAAAGAATTCCAAGATTTAGAACTCAAAGAGAAGTCCCCCACAGGAATGTCCAGAAGAGGACAACAGAGGCTCCTCACATATTCTAAAGAGGGGTCCTCCAGCTTTAACACACAGTGGAATCCCCTTTAGAGCTTGTTGAAGCATAGCTTGCTGGCCCCACCCCCTAGACTCTGATTCTGTAGGTCTGGGGTGAGCACTGAGAATTTCCAAGTCTAACAAGCTCCCAGAGGATGTTGCTGCTGCAGGCCTGGGGCAATCCTTTAAGAATGACTTCATTAAGAAGACTGGGAGGAGATATCATAAGTGAATGGGGACAAGCTCAGCTAGCAGCTCTGCTCTTTACCAGACATGGGCAAACTCCAAGGTCCCGCCAAACCTGCTTCTTCATCTGTAGAATGGAGTGATAATAAGTGAGGAGTGGAGAGGAGATACACGTAAATAACTTCAGAATAGTTCCTAGCACAAAATGACTGCTCCATAAAAGTTAGCTATCTGTGCCTTGCAGCATGGTGGCTGATGAATACAAAGCCTCCAGCTCGTGGAAAGTGGTCACTAGTGCTTATTTTATATTTATATTATTTATTAGGCTTGTGCTCAGAACACAAGTAAAATAAACCAACTGGAGTGGTTAGAACAGTTATTTTAGCTTTCCAGACTCTGGTAGAGACAGTAAGAAAAAGGAAGGGCTTTCTCCCTCCTGTAAAAATTAACATGAAAAAGCATTAACATTTTTTTACAGTCCTTAAATAATAGGGACTTGGCCATGAAATTAAACTGACTGTGGTTTATTTGATCAAAAAAGAGTGTCAAATTTGCCTTCAGATTTCCTCCAAAAAGGTTTTTTTCTAGAATCCCTCATTCTGAACACCTGGCCTTTAATAGGCCCTCAAAAGCCATTTGTTGACTGTTCAATGACCCTCCACCTTTGAGTACCTATTTGCTCTCCTTTCCTAGAGTGAATAAGCTCTTTGGGGTCAAAGCAATGGCACACAGTAGGAACTCAGGAAATATTTGTGGAATGGAATGGAATCAAGTTTATGTCAAATGAAGACCACCAAATTGGCAACTGGGCCCAAATCCACTTTGGGTGTATATACTCTGGGTCACTGCTTACTGTATTATTAGAGTAAAGAATTCTTTTAAACCTCATAAACTTTTTTGTGTATGAAGCCACAGTCTCCTCCTGGCACCAGAAACACATATCTTGTCTCCATGAGGTCACTGCAGGGAGACATTAACTTCAAGAGGCTCAGCAGGTTTAAATATCCCTGAGTGGGTGTGGCATTACACCACCTGGCTGACTTTCAAGTCACCCTTTTCTCCCCTCTTGTTTCAGCAACAATGGCTGTGAACAGAACTCTTTTCTCCACTGCAAGGAATAAGGAAGAGTTTACAGACAGATGGACCAGATGTCTTTTTTTCAAACCTGTTCGTTTCCGAAGTTCTCTCTGACCTGAGAATGGTAAGGCACATGCAGGCCTCCTAATCACTGCTGATCAGAGGAGGAGCTACATTTGGGAGGAGGTCCCCAGGGAGCCCTTCCTTTCTCTTCTTAGACCTTTGAGTCAAATCTAGTGGAAAATGTATTCTGTTTCAATAATGAGAATATCAGCTTTAGCTCAATTCAAAGAAAAAAAAAAGCTAGAATTTTATAAACTGCAAATTTTTCTTCCATACATTTTTGAGCCTTTATATCTGGTTTTGTGTTTTGACCACAGATAAAATGCAGCAAATGGAATATTACCCGAAGCTTTGCAGACATCACCGCAGGCCTTTGCTACCTGGACTGATTGGAATGGCACTACTGGATATGCTCAGAAGCCACCACCTGCTGCCTGGAAGGCAGGGAGGAGAGGTTGGCTTGACATGATGCTTAATTGCTTCCAGGTATTTCTATGTTCTAATCCATTCATAGAAAGGACACTCCGATGTGAAAAGAAACATCTCCATTTGACCAAAAGTTTTTATTCCATGTGACAATGGAGCAAGTGTGCAGCTTGGAGTCTGACAGTCCTGGGTTCTATTAATAACCTTAGATCTTCTACTCCTAGTTGTATAACTTCAGGCAAATTACTTAACGTTTCTGAGCCTTAGTTTCTCCACCTATAAAATGGAAAGATGACTACTTACCTAGGTTGTTTTTTTTTTGTAGGAATGACCAAGATAATAATACAGCAAGTGGCTGATAGTACCCCTGACCCAAGAGAAATGGCGGTTATTATTACTCTGATTCATATATTGGTTGCTGGGTGGCTATTTTTTTGAGGCGGGGCAGGACTCAGGGAAGAGGGGTGGTGGGTGGTGACTTGGCCACAGGTGTGGCCCTGAACCTAGCCCTGAACCTTTCAAGTCTTTCAAGTTATGGGGCTCTGCATGACTATACCTATTATACCCTTATTGATTCTTTATCCATGCTTTAGCCCCAGCTCCACGCACCCCCCCACTCACTTAGAGGAAGCAGAAACCTGTGGTTTTCCAGCTGGCGTTTTGTATAGACTCTGGCTTCTAAAGGTCTTTCCTGCTACTAGGAAGGACCAAAGAATACAAAGAATGAGAATGCTGACTCTTGGGAGGGAGACACGGAGCTTCACAGGTTTGCTGACACAGGGTATAATCGTCTCTCTGAGCCTCCCAGGGGGAGATGAGCCAGCTGGTACTGCTGCTTAAGAGGTAAGCACCCATTAAGCCTGCTATGTATGCCAGAACACCCTGGCACCATGGACTGGCTTCATGTGGCCAGAGGGCAGGCTTCAGCAAAACTGTTGTATTGACCTGACATGTGGGCCTGGCCCAGTGTCCACCTTGCTCTGTTTTGCGGGGATCTTGGGAGGATCTCAGTCCTGCTGGAGGTGCTGTGTGGGCAGCTATATTCAAAGATGAGAGAGAGACAGATACGAGACAGCTCTGATCAGTGAGAGGCCGAGAGACTGAGGATCAAAGAGACAAAGACTGAAAGGGAGGAACAGAGAGAGACAGAGGGACAGAAAAAGGATAGGAGAGGCACAGAGAGAGACAGAGGGACAGACGAAGGATAGGAGAGGCACAGAGAGAGCAGAGAAACACAGTGCAACAGGGAGAAACTCACAGACACATGCAGAGGGGTGGAGACAGATAGAACAGTAGAGAGAGAGCTACAGACAGAGAAAGAGATCCTCAGAGGGAGAGGAAGAGAAACACAGCTTCCAGGGAGATGAGGGAAGCTGGGGTTGCGGGTTAGCAGGACCAGCCGGGGCTCCTGGGAAGACTGTGTACTTTGCACCCAGGAATCTTCATCTTGAAGTGGGTTCTTAGTTCTCAGCAGCCAGCTGAGTTCAGAGGGCATGTCATGTTCAAGGTACGTCGAAGTGGGCTGGGTGGACGTACAGGGACAGTTGACCTTCAGCTGCAGTTTATAGTCACCAGCGCTTTATTCCACGCGCTGGGGCCACAGGCCATCTAGTTGCTCAGGGCAGATTCTCCCCATGACTCCCCATGGGACCACGACCTAGCCCTGCAGCCAGGGCTGACTGAACCGAGGGAAAGGAGCGGCCTCCTGCACCCCCGAGTGTCCAGCAGTCAGGAGCCTGCGCCCTGCAGCGGCTGGCCCGACCCTGGGGCCCTGGCTGCTGCTGCAGGCCTCTGCAGTTATCTCAGGAATGAGGGGAGCAATCAGTCCACTTCCTGAGCAAACCCCATCCCCTCTGGCATGCGCATGCCCAGGCAGACATAAACACTTTCCAGTCCACTGGGGAAATGGCTCCTCTAAAGCAGAGAGAATTTAGCAATTGAAGTCAGTCACTGCAAAATTTCCCCCATTTCCCAACAAAATGGGGCAACGTGCTTCACCTAAGAAATCTTGGCTGATTTTAGCACAGGACCAGCTGGGGTGGCCCCCAGAGGTGGGGGCTCTAGGCAGGGGAGTCACCCTCAGACACCTAAGATGCTAAGAGATCATTTTGGGGCCATTCCCGGAGCCTCTCTCTCGCTCCTTCCCAGTTCTCGCTGCCTGACCTGTCCTTTGTTCCCCTAAGCCCTGCCTGTTCCCCTCTGTGCTCTGAGGACCACTGAGACTACTCTTTCTCTACTCTTGCTCTCTGGCCTCATAGTGTTTGCCCACTCCTATTGTACAGACTCTTTGGGGACTTGTCTTTGTCCTTGGGACCCTATTGTGTGTGACCAACTGTCTTGCTGGCCAGACCCAAACCTCAATGGGATCATGAGGCCTTGTCCTGAGGCTCCAGGAGACACGCTACCATCTCCTTGTCAGAAAGGAAGGTGACACCCTTTGACCCTGGCTCCTCAAAGTAGAAGTTGCGATACAAACAAGTTCATCAGAGAAATCATACCTGTCTATGAACAAAGAAACTGGGCCCAGGCAAACATGCAAGATAACTGCATTCCTGTGCCTGTTCTTAGGGCATATGAAGTAGCCAGTGTGGTCAGTTCACCAAGCTGGAGGCCTGTGTGGGACTTTGGGGTGGTGTCGCAGCTGCGTCAAATGCACCCTGGGGACCCAGGGACCAGCCAGAGAGCTGGCACAGCATGTGGTTTTGTCACCAGGCTGGCTCGGAGCCCTCGTCAATACAAACAGTCTTACTTTCTGTTTCCATTGTGCTTTAGTTGGCAAAATACTTTTTCCTGCTCACGATCAGATTGCATTCTCCCCACAATTCCTAGGAGGTAGGCAATCCCCTTTTTACCCACAGGGGAAAAAGTGGGGGGTGCAGACGTGCATAGCTTCTTAAAATGAATAGTGTCTGTGCCGTGAACCAACCTGGATCTTCCGGATTCAAACACCAGGGCACTTTCCACTCTGGCCGCTGTTATGGTAAGCATTATCCAGCCCTGTCAGCATCCTGTCTTCTGTCCTTTATTTTTCTCTGCAAAGGAAAAGCCAAAGTGGCAGGAGAAGCTTGTCTGTCATCCCTCAGGGTGTTAGACAGTCCCAGACTCACGCAGAAAACTTCCAGCCTGAGGGCTCCTTTTGCAGCTGTCTGCCTCGCAGTCCTCCCCCCACCCCATATTTTCAGGCACCCTGCATGTGGACCAGAAAAAGGTACAAATGCTTGGCTGTAAAACAAGCACAGGCCTCTGGCTCCAGGGTGACACAAGCAGGATGGGGGATGAGGAGATTTGCTGCACCTTGTTGCTAGTTACTGCTGAACTATGGGGAAGCTACTGCTCTGAGGTGTACATCTCAGATCCAGTCCTTTATGGAAACCTCATTAATACTGGTGAGGGCTTCAGATGATTCTCTGGCAGTTTCAAATGACAATTTTCTTGTTTCCAATAGTTCTACTTATTTCTATTTTATTTCACTAATCAGAATTTCCAAGTATTAAAGAACAGTAACAGTTGCAGAGATCTTTGTTCTTTATTTTAATAAGATTATGTCTAATGCTTTTCAGTAAAGTATTATGTTGCTACTGTCGTGAGTTGCATGAATTGCAATTGATTATGTTGAGGAAGTACTTTTCTATTCCTAGCTCCAAAAAATAAAAGAGTTTTTAACAAGTCAGGAGTGAGTGTTAAATTTTCCAGTAAAGATCTGTGTGTATGCTTAGTCGCTCAGTTGTGTCTGACTCTCTGCAGCCCCTTGGACTATAGCCTGCTAGGCATCACTGTCCATGGGATTTCCCAGGCAAGAATACTGGAGTGGGTTGCCATGCCCTTCTCCAGAGGATCTTCCCAACCCAGGAATCAAACCCTCATCTCTTGAGTCTCCTGCATTGGCAGGCAGGTTCTTTACCACTAGTGCCACCTGGGAAGCCTGATAGAGATTTAACAGATTCAAAATGCCTTAAACCAAAGGACTGGATCAAGAAGAATGCCTGTTGGAGCATGTCATGGTTGGCCGAGCAACTGAAGAGATCTGACAGTCTTTGCCAAGAAGACCTGGAGAGACAGGGCTCTGCTGCTTGTCACCTGAGACGCTTGGGATGTCACTTAGCCTCTCTGAGTCAGTCACCTCATCTGTAAAAGGGGATAACAATAGTCTCCACCTGCTTGTTTTATAAAGCTGAAGCCAGGTGATATGTGTGAAGTACTGAGATGGCCTGTCTCCAAGATGCCCCAGATAATCTCTGCCTCCTGATACTGACACCGTATGTCATCTCCTCCTGTGTAGCATTACAAATGGTTCGTGTGACTAGCAGAATACAGCAGAGGTGCTGGCGTGTTACATCTAAGCCAGGGTCATAAAACAGCAGTGAGCTTTCCTGCTTGGTCACTCTCCTTTGGGGTCACTTGTTCTTTTTTT
>SJYX01014601.1:66819-87616 GCA_006410675.1 Oreotragus oreotragus
GTGATGCCATCCAGCCATCTCATCCTCGGTCATCCCCTTTTCCTCCTGCCCCCAATCCCTCCTAGCATCAGAGACTTTTCCAATGAGTCAACTCTTTGCATGAGGTGGCCAAAGTACTGGAGTTTCAGCTTTAGCATCATTCCTTCCAAAGAAATCCCAGGGTTGATCTCCTTCAGAATGGACTGGTTGGATCTCTTTGCAGTCCAAGGGACTCTCAAGAGTCTTCTCCAGCACCACAGTTCAAAAGCATCAATTCTTCAGTGCTCAGCTTTCTTCACAGTCCAACTCTCACATCCATACATGACCACAGGAAAAACCATAGCCTTGACTAGACGGACCTTAGTCGGCAACGTAATGTCTCTGCTTTTGAATATGCTATCTAGGTTGGTCATAACTTTTCTTCCAAGGAGTAAGCGTCTTTTAATTTCATGGCTGCAGTCACCATCTGCAATGATTTTGGAGCCCCCCAAAATAAAGTCTGACACTGTTAGAGGGTTGGAATTTTCAGTCCCACCCCCTGATCTCCATGGAAGGGAGAGGGACTAGTGAGCCCCTTGGTTGGTGAACATATTGGTGAACTGGGAGGGTGACATACTCTGATTTCATGGGGCCAGAGGCTCCTGTGCTTGAGACCTTTGTCTCAAGAACCTGTTCAAATGGCTGTTCTTTTGTATCCTTTATAATAAAACAGTAATGTCAATATAGCACTTCCTTGATTTTTGTGAGTTGTTCTAGCAAATTACTGAAACTGTAGGGGTTCAGGAAAACTCCTGAATTTGTAGCCAAGCCTACCAGTCAAAAGTGTGGTAGTCCCCAGCACCTGTGAAAGTGAAGTTGTTCAGTCATGTCCGATGCTTTGCAACCCCACAGACTGTATTCTACCAGGCTCCTCCATCCATGGGATTTTCCAGGCAAGAATACTGGAATGGGTTGCCATTTCCTTCTCCAGGGGATCTTCCAAACCCAGGGATTGAACCCGGGTCTCCTGCATTGTAGGCAGATGCTTTACCGTCTGAGCCACGAGGAGCTGGGATCAAAGTAGTGACGATCTCATAGCACTGAGTCTTTTAGTCTGTGGTTGTTGTCGTTTTTCAGTCGCTAAGTCGTGTCCAACTCTTCGTGACCTCATGGACTGTAGCCAGGCACCTCTGTCCTCCACTGTATCCTGGGGTTTGCTGAAATTCATGTCCATTGAGTTGATGATGCTATCCAACCATGTCATCCATCCTCTGTCATCTCCTTCTCCTGCCTTCAATCTTTCCTGGCATCAGGGTCTTTTCCAATGAGTCGGCTCTTCACATCAGGTAGCTAAAGTTATGGTGCTTCAGCTTCAGCATCAGTCCTTCCAATGAATATTTATGGTGTTTTTCCTTTAAGATTGACTGGTTTGATCTCCTTGAAGTCCAAGGGACTCTCAGGAGTCTTCTCCACAACACAGTTTGAAAGCATCATTTCTCTGGTGCTCAGCCTTCTTTATGGTCCATCTCTTATATTTGTACATGACTACTGGAAAAACCATAGCTTTGACTGTACAAGCTTTTGCTGGCAAAGTTATGTGTCTGTTTTATAATATGCTGTCTAGATTGGTCATAGCTTTCCTTCCAAGGAGCAAGTGTCTTTTAATTTCATGGCTACAGTCACTATCTGTGGTAAGAATCTAATTGAGTTGTAGGACACCTAGTCGGTTTTAGAAAATTGATGCTGGAAAGTGTAATCCCACCCAGATTCAAGGTAGGGGACATGGACCTCCCACCTTTTATTTATTTATTTGACTGTGCCAGATCTTGGTTGTTGCATGCAGTGTCTTTAGTTGTGGCATGCAAACTCTTAGCTGCAGCGTGCAAATGCTTAGTTGTGGCATATGGGATCTAGTTCTCTGACCAGAGATCGGAACCTTTCCTACCAATCTAACTTCTTCCTCTGACTTAGTCCAAATGAAAATTAATTTTCTTTTTCACAGAGGCAGGAATAGAAGTAAGTAGAGGTAAGCTTTAATGCCATCTCCTATCTTTTTCCTGTTTGGATCTCAGTAAGTTAAGAGATAGAGGGATTTAATGGTTGCTTTCTCATCCCTTCAGGTAATGGGTGGTAGCAAGGAGCTATGCTATCAGTAGCAGCATGGACTGAGTTCAGGCTCTGTTGCTTTAGGATTCTCCAAAGAGAGAGAAGGTCATTGGGCTTTTCTTCCCATGAAGTTCACTGAATGTTATCCTGACTCCTGTTGGAAGGACCAGGAAGCAATGACTAGGCTTCCTGACTATATTAAATGTAATTACAATTTAGGAACTGTACCACTCAGGCACAAATCCTTTTAAAAAATATGTATTTAAATAAATCTGTTTATATATTTTGTATTGGCTGTGCTAACCCTCCCATTTCAAAAACAGCATTGTCACCTCAGCTCAAATTGCTCTGTTATAATCAATGGCACCGAGCAACTTTATATTCAAGGCTTATGGGTTTCAATTACTTCAGGAGACAATCTGGTAACTGAAGATAGAAAGCCTCACTTCAAAGTGGCATTCACTAAAAATTTCATTCCATGGGGGAATAGTCCAGAGGAATCTTACCAATATACTTCCCTCTCTGAAATATGGGACATGTGTATAGTCACTGTGTGTCCCCATGCGTCTCTCTGTGTGTGTAGTGACTGATATTAAAAAGTGCAGGCATGGTACATTTAGACACTCTCTGCTGTGTTCACAAAGCATCTTATACAAATATCCATCAGAGTGCTTATATTGATTGAATTGTTACTCTGTGTATCTATTCATTTTCTAGACAGTAGTATTATTAACAACAACTTACTGAGAATGGACCCTGTGTCAGATGCTACCCCATCTGCACTTATTCACTTATCTGGTCCCTTAACTGACCCTTTGATGTATGAACTGTTGGGCTGGCTAAAAAGTTCTTTCAGACAGAAGAATCCAAAAAAAGTTTTTGGCCATCCCAATATAACATACCAGCAGTTGAGGAAATAATGAAGATAGTGGTAATTCTAATGGACAGAAACTGGAATGGACATAGGAGAGTGTGTCTGTAGGAAATTGATCATCCTCCAGTAAAAACACTCAGACCTGATTTGCTGTATACATAAGCTGAAAACTCAGGTGGCCAAGAGTTGTAAGTCTAGAGCCAAGAGGTGTGAGTCGAGAAGTAGTGTGTATATCTGAAAGTGTATGATCATTCAGTTAAGTTCAGTTGCTCAGTCGTGTCCGACTCTTTGCAACCCCATGAATTGCATAACGCCAGGCCTCCCGTTCATCACCAACTCCTGGAGTTCACTCAGACTCATGTTCATCAAGTCGGTGATGCCATCAGCCATCTCATCCTCTGTCATCCCCTTCTCCTCCTGCCCCCAATCCCTCCCAGCATCAGAGTCTTTGCCAGTGAGTCAACTCTTTGCATGAGTTGGCCAAAGTATTGGAGTTTCAGCTTAGGATCAGTCCTTCCAAAGAATACCCAGGACTGATCTCCTTTAGAATGGACTGGTTGGATCTCCTTACAGTCCAAGTGACTCTCAAAGAGTCTTCTCCAACACCACAGTTCAAAAGCATCAATTCTTCAGCCCTCAGCTTTCTTCACAATCCAGATCTCACATCCATACATGACCACTGGAAAAACCATAGCCTTCACTAGACGGACCTTTGTTGGCAAAGTAATGTCTCTGCTTTTGAATATGCTAACTAGGTTGGTCATAACTTTCCTTCCAAGGAATAAGCATCTTTTAATTTCATGGCTGCAATCAACCATCTGCAGTGATTTTGGAGCCCAAAGAAATAAAGTGTGACACTGTTTCCACTGTTTCCCCATCTATTTCCCATGAAGTGATGGGACCAGATGCCATGATCTTCGTTTTCCGAATGTTGAGCTTTAAGCCAACTTTTTCACTCTCCTCTTTTACTTTCATCAAGAGGCTTTTTAGTTCCTCTTCACTTTCTGCCATAAGGGTGGTGTCATCTGCATATCTGAGGTTATTGATATTTCTCCCAGCAATCTTGATTCCAGCTGGTGCTTCTTCCAGCCCAGCATTTCTCGTGATGTAGTCTGCATATAAGTTAAATAAGCAGGGTGACAATATACAGCCTTGACGTACTCCTTTTCCTATTTGGAACCAGTCTGTTCCATGTCCAGTTCTAACTGTTGCCTCCTGTCCTGCATACAGGTTTCTCAAGAGGCAGGTGAGGTGGTCTGGTATTCCCATCTCTTTCAGAACTTTCCACAGTTTATTGTGATCCACAAGTCAAAGGCTTTGGTATAGTCAATAAAACAGAAATAGATGTTTTTCTGGAACTCTCTTCCTTTTTCAGTGATCCAGCAGATGTTGGCAATTTGATCTCTGGTAGAGTTGAGCAAATCTGGTTTTAAGTTTTCTTTTGAAGGCTAGAAATAAAACTAATGTGTAAAAGAGGCAAATATTAGAAGCATCTTATAGATTTGTTACAAGAATTAGGATACCTGCCATTACTAGTTGATACCAATTATTAGTGAGTTAAGAATCTTTTAAAGTTGTTTCCGGGAATGAAGATACAAGAGAACACAAGGCCAAGGCCTCAGCTGTGTTACTGCTCTCCTTGCATGGAATAGTAGGAAGAAGAGGAGACGCAGATGGGGACAAAAAAGTAATTCAAGAGGCAAAAAGAAAAGCAGAACAGGAATTTGTTATGGAAATCTAACTCTCTGGTCATAGTTGTCAAGGTTGAGGAATACATAAGCCAAGGTCATTGTGAAGAATGAAATCACCTCTGAGAGGGAGGCCCATTCTTATATAATTGGGACCACAAATACAAGCTCAGAAAAATTATTCTCATTTCCCACAGACCCAATACAATAAAAGACCAGGAGTCCTAGGAACCAGGGCTCAGCAAAGTTAACTGAAGTGTGAAGTTACATAAGGGGCCTCCCTGATGACTCGGATGGTAAAAAGTCTGCCTGCAATGCAGAAGACCCAGGTTCCTTCCCTGGGTTGGGAAGATCCCCTGGAGGACAGAATGTCTACCCACTCCAGTATTCTTTCCTGGAGAATCCCATGGACAGAGAAGCCTGGTGGGCTACAGGCCATGGGGTCACAAGGAGTCAGACGTGACTGAGTACACTGAGCACCTGGGGAGTAAATGGCAAAGATAGAATTTGAGCTCAGGTTTGTCTGGATTCACGTTCACAAAATTTGGGACATGCAAAGCGATAAATCCAGTAGTGAGACATGTGAAAATGATTTTTCCCTCTTCTTTAGAAGTCATGCCTAGCTATTGAGGTCAGCAACTATTATGGAACTAACATTTTGGTAAATTCTTTTGTGTCTTTAAAAAGGCATAGATTAAACAGGAAGAGATGCTACAGATCAATAAATTTACATATTTTATAATTCCTAGGTCTCTGCTGCATTGTTCAGTGAATACAAATGCAGTAAATACTTGGTCACAGATCATAGTTACATAACTATAGGCTGACAATGCAGAGAGTCAGAAAGTATCACTTTCTGTACTTTAAGAATTACAAGGAAATGAATAAGCTTTTTCTTTTTTCCTCAACAGTGGTTATGTAAAACGAACATTTATGAAAAATTTAAAAGCTTGTTTCAGTGCAAAAATAAACAATTTATAAGACAAAGGCGATAAATAGCTAAGACAGTTGAATGATCACAAAGTACATACACACACACGATCAAAAAGCGTGGTTAAATTGCACACTGAAATCACTATAAAAGAGGAAGATTTTATTGCCAAATAATTAAATGTACTTTAAATGTACTTTTTTTCCCCCTTGTACAAGCAAATTTAAGATCTTATTGAACCTTTTTGTTTTTCTCAGAAAAAATATTTGCCAGATTAAGTCTATCCTCAGCAGGCAGAGTTTTCATAATTATTTGGCTACTTCTGTTTATAAAAATGTCCTGTAGAGGCCATGCCTGGGTTTGCAGATCTACTANTTTTTTTCCCCCTTGTACAAGCAAATTTAAGATCTTATTGAACCTTTTTGTTTTTCTCAGAAAAAATATTTGCCAGATTAAGTCTATCCTCAGCAGGCAGAGTTTTCATAATTATTTGGCTACTTCTGTTTATAAAAATGTCCTGTAGAGGCCATGCCTGGGTTTGCAGATCTACTGTTATTTATATGGTGTGGGCAGGCAGGTGAAAGAGGGAAGTCATGAACTTTTGCAGCTCACGGAATAGTAGTCATAGGTAACATTTATTGAGCATGTACTAAGTGTCAGGGGCTGTGTGAATGCTATAAGTGGATTGTCTACTTCAATTAACTCAATGAATTAAATATGAGAAAGCTGAAATGTAGAGAGATTAATCTAATTTCCAAGAATCAAATAATTAACAAGTTGCTAGGCTAACATTCAAAGCAGCTAGAGTCTGTATTCCTAATCAAGGGTTACATTCTTCATTTTCTTATCAAATCCGAGACAAATTGTCAGTCCAGGCCTTCACACCCACTGGTTGCTAGACTAATGTAAACTTAACATTGGAAAAAATCTGATACCTCTTAAATTTACAGCTATGACATTTTTCCCTGATAGATTTGAATTTTCTAACAGTAAAAGATATTTTCTAATGAGCTTATGCTATCAGTAACTGACAGCTTTGTAATAAGATTTTTGTTATTATTAACCATAAAGGCAACAATAACAGCATTAAAGAACAAGATAGTGGCACCTAATGTACATGGAGCGTTTACATATGCCAAGGGTGATATTTAAAGGATATCTGTGGCTTTTGTTTTTTCTTTGGGCATTTGCTACTCCAACTGGTCCAAGTATTTAAAATGCCTGTCCCTCTTCTCTCCCTATCACATCACTTTGGTCAAAGGGAAAAGACCTGACCTAAGCTCAACTAATCAATATTCCTTTCCTAAGAGTTAGAATCTTGAACATAAAGATCGAATATAATTGCAGCTCAGTACTTCTGGTTGGGGTTATGACTACAGCATTCAAAAGACAAAACTGAAGCTCAAAAAAGGCCAATGGAAAAAGAGACCCAGATATATCAGATTCTAATGCCAAAATTATGACCCAGTGTCCATAACAGTGAACAGTTTGTGATTTTACTCTGCTTACAAGCTAGCAGGTTAGTCTGCATCGTCTCACCGAGTGAGTGAAGACTCGNAGGCAGGTTAGGTGGTCTGGTATTCCCATCTCTTTCAGAATTTTCCACAGTGTATTGTGATCCACACAGTCAAAGGCTTTGGCACAGTCAATAAAGCAGACGTAGATGTTTTTCTGGAACTCTCTTGCATGTATGTGTGTGTGTGTGTGAAACTGAATCACAGTGCTATACACCTGAAACTAACACATTGTAAATCAACTATACTCTAATAAAAACAAAAGCATCCTGGGCTTGTGACCAGGGAAGTGAACTGTTTCCTTCAGGGTTAGAAATATCCTCCACAACTAGGTTAGGAGTAGGGTGAGGCAAATGAAGCACCAAGGATGTACAATTTAAAGAGATGCTCATTGTCAAGGCCATGTAAGTGCAGGGTAGGCGCCTGAGAGTACCTCCTTCATGTGTTTCCCAGGTGCTACCCTACCTCACCTAGACCTGCTCCACCTCCTGTCCAGGTAAGCTCCTTCTCTAGTCCAATTTGAAAAGGTTATCCAGGCCATAAGTCTCTCCCCTTCAGAAGGAACAGGAAAATTGCAGATGAAAATGTCATAGAGCCAAGAGACCTCTGGGGAATGGGCTGGGGAAGACAGCGGGCAGAAAACCAAAGAATGGACAGACTAAATCATTACCTAAAGGCTTTGCCAGTTTCTGGGATGAGAATGACCCGACATGACCACTGGCTGCAAGATACAGCTTAGTCATTTCCACCAGGCCTCTGAAGCCAGGACATTTTGCTTTAACTCACTATGGGGGAGGGTGGACAAGACCCAGGATTCTTCAGAAAGGGATTCAAGTTGCACAAACCAAAGTATGTTCATGTTCTGTTCCAGTCACAGAGACAAAGTGGGAGCGCCTGCCTCCAGCAGTGTGCGCGAGAGTTCCAGGGAGCCTGCCTGGCTCTTGGTTGCTCATCATTTGCCTCACCCAGAAATCCGTCCCCGTGGCAATGAATCAGAAATCGGCGCCGTGGAAGGCAGACTTCTGAGCAGCATTTGGAACTAATTAGTCGGTTAGTGTGAGCTCAGGGCTCTAGTGAATGGCCCAGCACTGCGTGAAACCTCGGGCTTTACACGCTGGGACAACGCCTTCTTTGTCAGTAATAAGTGACCTTTGTTTCCCTGCCCCCCACCTCCCTGCCTCATCCTGGCCTCAGCCCAGATCCTGGGTGATCCACAAGGAAACCTGACCTGGCCTTGACGATGGAGTTGGACACCCTGAGCCTCCGTACGGGGGGATGGGTGTCATTCTGTGTTTTAACCCGAAGCTGTTCTTACAGTGGGTAGGGACAAGGGCTCTGGGCTTTAGGAGCAGAGCTGTGTTCTGACCCAGGTTCAGTTATCTCCTTTTTCTCAGTTTTGACAGTAGGGGAGAGATGTCAAAGTCAGCAGAGGCCGAGTAAGGAAGCCAGAGACTGACTCCCCCATCACACGGCTGACTCCTAATTGCTGCCCAGGGCCCTTACAGCAGTCTCTGGTCCCGGGTCACAAACCTTCACTCCTGAACCAGTTTCCTTTAGAATGAGATTTTGAAGTCTGACTTCCTTCAGATCTTCGGGCTCGGCCAGATCTGCCAGCAGAGGCGATCTGCCTGCTTTCAATATTCTGGAGATGGTTAACACGTGAGGAGCCATTGAGGCTTTTTAATGAACTAAGCCACTTCTTTCTTTCTCAGTCTTGATTTCTGCTGAGAGAAGCAGCATCAATGACCCATAAAACTTGAGAGCTTTTCCCTTACCTATTTGCTAGGATCTATTAATCTCTTCTGATCGCCAGCAGCTAACCCATCTGCAAGAGACACCTGGGCTTGATTTAATTAATGTGCAAAGCAAAAGATCATGAGGCAGGTAAAAATGTGTAATTGGCAATAGTGTCTTAAGATTTTCTTTGTTGGTTCCCCATTCCTCCTCCTTCCAGGCAATGGGAGGGGATGAGAAGGAGCCAAAGGCAAATATAGTTTAATTCCATCTTGAGTAATTACTCTGGAAAGTCCTCTAAAAAATTGCTGGCTGTTTAATTCAGCAATTTGAACTCGCATTTGGGAACATCATCAAACTGTAAATACTTTGATCTTTTTCATGCTTCTGTACATAAGGAAAACCAAGTACACCTAATTCCTATGCCATGTTGTCATAAGCATTAGAAACTCTTGGCACATGGCCACGGGTAGGAGGCTCGAGAGGGGCTGGCTTTGTTGGAGAAGGAAATAGCTGGTTGCCTTGAAGTGAACATCACAAGAGAAGCCAAGAGGCTGGCGCTCTGTGAGGCCAGTGGCTCACGAGATGATGCTGGACAGGACGAGACCCCTCCTGACCGCCACTTTCTAGTCTTAAAATAAGGGATAATGTCAGATGATTTCTAAATTTCGAAGCTCCCCCCTCCCCCAACCACCCAAGCTCTGCCATTCTTTGTTTCTAGGAAACTCATTTATTTCTCACACCGCAAACCCAGAGGTGAGGAAGGTAACGCAAGGGCAAAGATAACTAGGTCCAGAAACTTGCTCTGCAGGCTTGATCATCAAAATGTTTAAGGAAAAGATAACCAGTTGTGGATTATGAGATTTCTTTGAACAGTGAAACACCTCGGATGTGGTGCAGAGTCTGTAGCCACAGAAGAGAAAAAAAAATTAACTGGCCTCTGGGAGGGTTTGTGGGGTGCCTGTGACCTCAGCCTTAATCAGCATCTCATGCTTTCCTGCCTACAACACTAGAAATCCACATGGGTTTTAGGCGATTACTCAAACCAATGCCACTGCCTCCCATGCTAGTGCACGCTCTTCTTCTATGAAGGAAGAAAAGCGGAACTGGGGCAACGGGGGCAGAGATGCATTCATCCATCCCTTCCTTCAGGCACTTATTCTTCATCCATCCCTTCCTTCAGGCATTTATTCAACAGGTCCTGCTGAGTCGCTCCAGTCGTGTCCGACTCTGTGCGACCCCACAGATGCCAGCCCACCAGGCTCCCGCGTCCCTGGGATTCTCCAGGCAAGAACACTGGAGTGGGTTGCCATGTCCTTCTCCTAATCCCCTGTAATACAGGAGGCCCTAGGAGGAAGTAGGAAATGGATGAAGCCAACTCAGAGGCTGTCAATGATTCNCCACCAGGCTCCCGCGTCCCTGGGATTCTCCAGGCAAGAACACTGGAGTGGGTTGCCATGTCCTTCTCCTAATCCCCTGTAATACAGGAGGCCCTAGGAGGAAGTAGGAAATGGATGAAGCCAACTCAGAGGCTGTCAATGATTCTTTGAGCGCCTACGTTCATATTCTTGGCAATTGCAGATTATGTAGTAGATCTGTAACAAGAGGAATTCATTCACAAGGAGACTTATCTTCTACTTCTTAATGAGCCTGGATGGTCACAAGTCCTTAACTAAGAATGCCTGCCTCTGTCTGGAAGGCTATATTTAGCTATGCTAACCACTATATCACCAATGCTTCTCCCAACTCTGTCTGTCAAGTTCCTATTCTTCCTTCAAGGCCTGATTCCATGCCATCACCCCTAGAAAGCCTCTCCTGGTGTCCCTAGGCAGATGTGATCTCTGTTTTCGATGATCCATGACATTTGGTTGGTCCCACTCAATCAGTATCTTATACCCAAACTTGTACTATTTTTGATTCTGCATGTGTCTTATTCTCCTTTAGACTGGTAGCTCCTCAAGGGCAGGGACTTCTGAGACACAGGAAGGACAGACTTTGTTGGAGTGGTAAATATTCTGATTGTGAGATTTTATTAGAGTCTTGTAAATCTTACCATCTAGGGAAACTGAGTAACAGGCACACCAGATCTCTCTGTCTTGTATCTTATAACAGCACGTATTCATGTATGCTCATTCGCTCCAGTCATGTCTGACCCTGAGACCCTATGGGCTGTAGCCCAAGGGTAGGCTCCTCTGTCCATGGGATCCTCCAGGCAAGAATACGGGAGTGGGTTACCATGCCCTCCTCCAGGGGATCTTCCCGACCCAGGACTGAACTGGCATCTCCTGTGTCTCCTGCATTGGTAGGCAGATTCTTGACAACTAGTGCCTCCTGGGAAGCCCTATAACAGCATATGCATCTACACTCATGTCCAAATAAAAAGTGTAATTAAAAATAAAGCACACAGAATCATAAGACCTCAAAGATGGAAGAAACTCAAGAGGTCCCCTAGTCCTGCCTTTACCCAAGAAAAGAATTCCTGCTGCAGCAGCCCACATGCAGATATATCAGCCTCTCAAACTGCAGCAATGGAGAAGTCACTATTTCATGGAGAAGAGCATTCCATTTTCAGACAATTCCAGAGCTATTCTGAAACTAACAGGCCAGGCTATATCTTCCCCTTGGAGCTCACACAGAAGCAGCTGCTTTCTTATCCCCATGACAACCCTCCAGGGATGTGAAGCTGGTCGTTATGCTCACCCGAGGCTCCTCTAGGCTGCAGGGTTTCTGTTCTCTTAACTTACCTCCATGTTTTGAGTTCTCATACCACTCTGGAACCTTTTCTCTGACTGTACCTCGTGTGTTACTCTGATCTGAAACAGGATTAACAGCCTCCTTTGTTTTGGATATCCCATTGGCTCTAAAGCAGTTAAAGACTACATGAGCATCCCTATGCTAACTGCATGCCATTGGCTCATATTAAATGCAGAGTCCACAATAACCCCTTAATTTTTCTGTTACACCAGCTACAGTCATACTCCCTATCACCAACATTGGCAATTTTGTTTTGACTCAAAAGTAGAACTTTACATTTCTCTATACCTGGTTGCTGTTCAGTTGACAACTTGAAGGGGGTCCGAGTCTTGGGTGGGATGTGGATGACTGAGTAAGAGGATATGTGCACTTGACACGCTGCCACAGGTTGGTCTGCTTGCTGCAGCAGTGTGCCCAGTGATGTCTGAGTACTTCCAGCATTGGCAATCTAGGGTATTGCTCATTGTTGTTGGATGGCAAGATAGGTTTATTTTTATAACAAGTATTTACTGCAGAACAGCCTAGCAGAACCTCCTGGGTTTCACAACTCTTCCGGCTCTGTTACTCATGAGGAATGAAGCCAGCCATCCTCATTCCCCATCCCCATAGAGACACCAACTGGGAACCAGAACATCGAGTGAAGGCTCAGTGTCAAGCATCTGTGCCTGCAGCTCAGGGAGACAGGGAGGATGCCTCTGTGGGGCATTAGAGGGCAGAGCCGTCTCATCCCTGACAAAAAGAGAAGAGATAGCAAGGCTTCCAGGCTCTTTAGTGCAAGGTGGGACAGAGCACCGGCTTATGTAAATTCAGCGAGGTCCAATGCTTCTGGGGAGATACAAAAGCAGTCTAGAGCCCAGTGCCCCAAAGCATCCGTTTATCCTGCATTCTCTTCCTTCACCTGTCTTGGCGTCGAACACTGTTGCAGTGGCCACTGAGAAGCCAGGGGAAGCAAGTCCCATCTCTCCCCCTGTTCAGACACCTTCAGCAGCTCCTGCTATCTTGGATCCCATCTCTGCCGCTTTCCTCACACAACTGACACGTCTTCTTCAAGTGTCTTTCCTGTCCATCTACTGTCAGATTGATGGGTCGCCACTGAAATGCACACTTACATGAGGACTTCCTTAGTTCCTCCAAGAATTGTAATCTCACTCTGCTCTGTACTTTTCTCTTCTCAGTGTCCAAGAGGACACAGTCCTGGCAGGGTTCACAGAAGAGCTGCTGTGCTTGATAGACTGTGCCAGGCTGACCTTGGATTGGCCCTGTCTTTCCATCTAGTCTGTGCCAGTGGCAAAGACTGCTTGTTGTCCCCCAATACCTACTCTTCCCTTCTTCCATGGCAGCAGACCTTTTAGCAGAGCACGTGGTCACCCAGAATAAAGACAACAATCCTCATTCTTCTTTGTAGCTAGTCATTGCCATGTGACCAAGTTCTGGTCAATGGGATGGGAGTCCAAAGGTTGAGCAATCTCTCAACCTTTAAAGAGAAGGATTCTCTCCACTCCCGCCCAACACACACACCGTGGCTCCATCATCCTTTCCCTTAGCTGGAATGTGAGTGTGGTGGTGAGTCATACTGGACCATGCAAATGAGGACAACAAATGAGAAATGATTGATGGAGCAAGAAAAGAAACCTGCTCTTCTGATGATTCCCTGAGCAGAACCGTTTTACTAGCCCAGACTTTACCTGAGAAATACACTCCTGTCTTGTCTAAACCGTAGTTACTCTGGGTCTCTGTCCCATGCTGCTACACCTGACTCCTGACTAATGCTTCCCAGATGGCTCAGTGGCAGAGAATTCACCTGCCAATGCAGGAAATGCAAGAGACATGGGTTCAATCCCTGGGTCGGGAGGATCCCCTGGAGAAGGAGATGGCTACTCACGCCAGTATTCTTGCCTGGAAATCCTGTGGACAGAGGAGCCTGGCGGGTTACAGTCCAGGGGGTCGCAGAGTCAGACATGACTGAGTGGCCGAGCAGATATAGCGTCCCACTCCGCTTAACTCTTGGCTTCCTGTTCTGCTTCTGCCCTCTCACTGCCTGTTTGACTGCCTGCCGGCTTTTGGCTTGTCCCTCCCCACTTGGCCTAACCTAACCTCTCAAGGTAGCTTTGGATCCTTTCTCTGGCATCTGTCCTGACAGGCAACATAGGGGAAAGTGTGGTTAGGGCCAAGCTGGAGTTTTTAGATTCAGTTTGCTCTCTGGTTCTAGCCTCAGCTATGCGGGTGTCAGACACAGGCACTTAGTGCCCCCTGAGCCCCTACCTTTTCCACTCGCCTTTGATTTGTGTCCTTGCCTTATTCCCTTGGTGGGAATGGGAGTGGGATGGGAGTACAAAGCTTGAGCAACCGCTCAACCTTTAAAGAGAAGGATGCTTCCCCCGCCCCCGCCCACCCCCATGACTCCATTTCCCTTTCCATTGGTTGGAATGTGAAACGTGGTAGTGAATCATGTTGAACCAGACTGTGAGTTCCCCAAGGGCAGGCACTGGACCTGCCTCCTCTTGAAAGATCCCCTAATAACTTCTCCTTAGCAGGCCCATACCAATGTGTGGATTCTCATCATAGGATTCCTAGAGCAGCGCACTGAGCCCTGGGCAGCGCAGACAGCTGTATGCTTGTTCCTAGCTTTGCCCAGTTATTGAAGCCTTCCCAGCTGGAAGAGACAAGGATCAATAAATCCATTCACCAACTGCTTCTCAGTTGGGGTTTTTCCCAGAAGTTCTCCTCTCCACACAATGAAAGAGAGGGTTCAGCCTGACTCTACACCACCCACCCCTCCCAGTACTTCGTCCTCCTGAGACAAGCTATGCTCCCTGACTGTTGACCTATAAGTGTTAAGCCACAAACCCAGAGCAGGCTAAATTTTAGTCACTGAATTGAGAAGAAAGGATTGGTCTGTACTGTACTTCCCATAATACCTAAAAATAACTTCTTCCCACAGGCCTGAGTGGGGAAAATGACTGGGAAATACAGTAGAACCCCTTAATTAAGGAGCTGACGACACCTTCTGTACCAGACTTTCCAGGGTTGAGGGAGCTGGAAGACACAGTCCTGTGTGCCAAGAGCACTGAGTCCCTGAGGATTAGAGCAAACCCTGGGGAAAGGAGGCGCCTGCTTTGCTATGCTCACTCTCAGTGACTCTAAGGAGAAGGTTCCATGGGGAAGCTGGAAGCCGTTGGTTGTAGAAGACAGAGCTCCAGCTGAGGAATGAGAAAACTGTCCTAGGTACCAGCTCTGCCACTTCCTGCTTCCCCCAGTGACTGATCCTGAACAGGTCCCCGAAGCTTCCTGGACTCACATCCTCTGATGGGAAGAGTGGACAAGACGCTCTCCAAATCCCCCCCTGCCACAGCGTCCTAGGAGTTGGTTGTTCTGCTGGTCATCTGCTTCATATTAATAGCTTCCTTCAGCTCCTGTCTGCCTCCACTCCGCCTGGCCACCCACACACACTCACGGCTTTCCTTACCCCTCCCTGCTGTCTGCTCCTTGCGACACTGGACTAAAGAAACAGGCACAATCCAAGTTTTCCATAAACACAGACTCCTGTGAACACCAAACAGAGAGGGCCTAGGAGGGGAGGCAGTGCACCCAGCTCCTTGGGTGACTCAGGTGTTTAGTTACTGACTGCCTGCTCTGCACAGCCAGGGGCAGAAAGGAGGCAGGAAGGGGCACCTTGGAGCCATTCTTACGTGTCAGTGATTTCTTCAGGGCTCTGGCTTAGTTTTATTTTTACTTTTCCAGCCAGTTCCAAAGTCTTGCCATACTGCTCATCACCTCATTCACTCATCAATATGTACCTTCTTTCAAGTCTCTCTTCTTCCCTAACCATAAGCTACAACTGGCTCCCATTTGTTCTAGTTCAATCATCAAGTCATGTTTGACTCTTTGCAACCCCATGGACTGCAGCACACCAGGCTCTCCTGGACTCCACTATCCCTCAGAGTTTGCTCAAATTCATGTCCACTGAATCAGTGATGCTATCTAACCATCTTATCCTCTGCTCACACCCCTGTTCTCCTCCTGCCTTCAATCTTTCCCAGCATCAGGGTCTTTTCCGATGAGTCAGCTCTTCACTTCAGGTGGCCAAAGCATTGGAGCTTCAGCTTTGGCATCAGTCCTTCCAATGAATATTCAGGGTTGATTTCCTTTAGGATGGACTGGTTTGATCCACGCTGTCCAAAGGACTCTCAAGAGTCTTCTCCAGCATCACAATTCAAAAGAATCAATTCTTTGGTGCTTGGCCTTCTTTATGGTCCAACTCTCACATCCATACATGACTACAGGAAAAACCATAGCCTTGACTATATGGACCTTTGTCATCAAAGTGATGTCTGCTTTTTAATACATTGTCTAGCTTTCCTTCCAAGGAGCAAGTGTCTTTTTAATTTCATGGCTGCAGTCCCCATCCACAGTGATTTTGCAGCCCAAGAAAATAAAATCTGTCACTGCTACCACTTTTTCCCCTTCTATTTGCCATGAAGTGATGGGACCAGATGCCATGAGTTTAGCTTTTTGAATGTTGATTTTGAGCCAACTTTTTCACTTTCCTCTTTCACCTTTGTCAAGCGGCTCTTTAGTTCCTCTTCACTCTCTAGTGTACCAAAATAGTCATATTTGGGTCTTGCTCGTTGTCTCCCAGCACACTTTCTCAAAAACTATGTTCTACTGCAACAGCTTAGCCTTATTCAATTAAATTCCCATCCTCCCATTCAGCAGATGACAAAAATAATGTATAGCTATTTGTGGCCATAAATTAATGGCCACAACAGTTTACAGCTCCTCTCCTTAATAGGGGAGGCAATTTCCATACTCTTTCTTTTTTTTTTTAATTGTGGTAAGATACATATAAACATAAAACTTACTGTTTCAACCATTACCATCCTCCCATTCAGCAGATGACAAAAATAATGTATAGCTATTTGTGGCCATAAATTAATGGCCACAACAGTTTACAGTTCCTCTCCTTAATAGGGGAGGCAATTTCCATACTCTTTCTTTTTTTTTTTAATTGTGGTAAGATACATATAAACATAAAACTTACTGTTTCAACCATTTTAAAATGTACAATTCTGTGGCATTATGTACATTCACATTGTTGTGCAATCTTTACCACCATCCATCTCCAGCACTTTCTCATCTTCAACTGAAGTGCTATACCCTTTAAAACACTAACTCCCAATTCCCTCCTCTCTCTAGCTCCTGGCAACTACTATTCTACTTTCTGTTTCTATTAATTTTGGGGCTCCAAAATCACTGTAGATGGTGACTGCAGCCATGAAATTAAAAGACACTCACTCCTTGGAAGGAAAGTTATGACCAACCTAGATAGCATATTCAAAAGCAGAGACATTACTTTGCCAACTAAGGTCCGTCTAGTCAAGGCTATGGTTTTTCCTGTGGTCATGTATGGATGTGAGAGTTGGACTGTGAAGAAGGCTGAGCGCCGAAGAATTGATGCTTTTAAACTGCGGTGTTGGAGAAGACTCTTGAGAATCCCTTGGACTGCAAGGAGATCCAACCAGTCCATTCTGAAGGAGATCAACCCTGGGATTTCTTTGGAAGGAATGATGCTAAAGCTGAAACTCCAGTACTTTGGCTACCTCATGCAGAGAGTTGATTCTTTGGAAAAGACTTTGATGCTGGGAGGGATTGAGGGCAGGAGGAGAAGGGGACAACAGAGGATGGGATGGCTGGATGGCATCACAGACGTGATGGACGTGAGTCTGAGTGAACTCCGGGAGTTGGTGATGGACAGGGAGGCCTGGCGTGCTGCGATTCATAGGGTCGCAAAGAGTCGGACATGACTGAACTGAACTGAAGTTCATATATGTGGACTCACACAGTATTTTTCTTTTTGACTAGCTTATTTCAATTAGCATAATGTCTTCAAGGTTCATCCATGTTGTAGCAAGTGACAGGATTTACTTGCTTTTAAAGGCTGAAAAATAATTCCATTGTATTCATATGTCACATATTGTTTGTCCATTCACACTCGCATTATCCATTAAACAGACACAATTTGGCTATTGTGAATAAAGCTGCTCTGCACATAGGTGTACAAATCTCTGTACAAGTCCCTGCTTTCAATTCTTTTGGGTATATACCCAAAATTGGAATTGTTGGGTCATATGGTAATTTTGTGTTTAACTTTTTTTGAGCATTCACCATTCTGTTTCTCACAGTGGCTGCACCATTTTCCATTCCCATCAGCAATACACAAATGTTCCAGTTTTTCCATATCCTGTCCAACACTTGCTATTTTCTATTTTTTTGGATAATAGCCATCCTTATGGGTGTGAAATAGTATCTCATTGATTTGCATTTTCCTAATGATTAGTGATGTTACACACCTTTTCATGTGTTTATTGGCCATCTTATATCTTCTTTGGAAAAAGGTCAAGTTCCCCATTCTTGGCACTAGAAAGAAAGCCAAGAATGGAGAACTGGGCTGGCCGTTAGAAGGACTAACCATCCCAGCTTGTTCAGAACACTCCCGGTTTTTGCTCTGAAAGTCCTGCGTCCTGGGAAACCTTTCAGTGCTGGGCACACCAGGACAGTTAGTCACTCTGGCTGGCCTTTGAGCTATACAGTGCATTGGAAGTAACAATGTACAGCTTTCAGTCCAGGCCTCAAGGGGCTTTCCTGCTTCCTCCCATGCTGCTCCTGGACATTCACTGCCTCATAAACAAACCCAAGTTAGACGGTCAGATGATGTGAGGCATGCGGCCTTGTCGCCTCATAACTCTTGCTAACAGCGTGCTGGCCACCAGACCTGTGAGTGAGGCCATCCTCAGACATTCAACGGCCAGCTGATTTGCCGGCTGATGGCAGACACATGGCCCAGCGGAGCTCAGCCAAGCTGGCCCAGAGCAGAACAGCCCGGCCAGCCCGCAGAGCCGTCATCTCAGTAAGTCACTGTTGCTTTAAGCCACAAGGCTTGGGGACGATTTAAGCTGAGGCTGGGGATGATTTGTTACTCAGGGCAATCTAATTCATACAGTTCCCCATAAAGGCTGCTATGTTCATTGTTTCTCTAAGATCTTCACTGCAGGCAGGACCTTCCGTGCCTTCCCAGTGCCCTTAATCTTAGCGAGAAGAGCTTCACCTACTCTTTTACTGCAGTGTGGCCACTGAACAGCCGAGAGGCTTTTCATTCTCTCTGCCAGAAGCAGACAAATGCTTTCCCCACCTCCCATCCCTTTGTCCTTCGCACTTCTCACAGTGTGAAGAGAAATGCACTCATCAGAGGCTGAAGTGGCCCTAAGGGCCCCTTCTGCATGCCACAGCCAGCTGCTTCTCCTTACACAGTTTCCATTTTTCTCTCTCCGATCTTTTCCTTCTTGATCACAGTGCATCTGAAAGAATTCTGACTTGCTTCAGATGCTCTTCCTCTGTGACTCTACTTCTGTGCTGCTTGCTTGGCTCTCTGGGAAGTCTCAATGTGGGGAGTTCTTTTGACACTGGAGCCTGGTCATTGCCATCCTAGAAGCTGCTGCAGAGCTGTTCAGAGGGCCTCGTTCTGGTAATCTGAGGTCAAGTGGGACTACACTCTTCTAAAGAAGATCTGCTTCTTGCTGGAACGTTCTGGCTCTTAATCCTCTCAGGAAACATTGAACTGTAATTATTATTAATTGTCCAATGATAAGGGCCCACCCAAAACATGCAGGCTGCTTTCTTTTCTCCTCATCAACCCTTGGTGAGCCTCGGAAACTTACAGAGGGAGGGATCAGGTCATGGTGCTACCCCAGCCTTCAAGCCATGTAGGCAGCTGACTGTAGGCAACAGAATTGATTGTCAGCCTCAGAGTGATGGGAATTCCATTTTAAGACTCGTTGCCTAGTCCTGGGTTAATAAAGATCAAGCCATAGAAACATAAAGACTTGAAGGACTTTAGAAATCACCTGGTCTAACACTGCCATTTTATAGATGAGGAAACTGAGGCCCAGACTTGGCCAAGTCTGGAAGTGACTTGTCCAAGGCTATCCAGCAAGATGGTGGCAAAGCCAGGGCTAGAACCACAGCCCTGGACTTTAAGGCTGGTGCTGTCTCAGCTACTGTTGCTGCTGGCAGATGCAGGCTTTGGTTGGTTTTTGAAAAATGAGTTAGGAGAAGTGAAAGCAAGCCAAGGATTTTCTACAGACCAAACTGTTTGGTGGCAGAAGCAGAGGGTGGAGGGTGCTGCCAAGATGAGAGATCTTATCCCTTTCTCTCCTTAAGCTGAGAACATCTACAGGACAGAAACAAAACTGAAATAAAATGGAGCCAAGCATCTTAAGCAAGCCAGCACAGGAACATCTACCAGAGGAGAATGCCTTGTCCTCCCACCTTACTATTTTATTTAGGAAACACTTTTCTTGTGAACTTACACCGTTTTTCCANTTCTCTCCTTAAGCTGAGAACATCTACAGGACAGAAACAAAACTGAAATAAAATGGAGCCAAGCATCTTAAGCAAGCCAGCACAGGAACATCTACCAGAGGAGAATGCCTTGTCCTCCCACCTTACTATTTTATTTAGGAAACACTTTTCTTGTGAACTTACACCGTTTTTCCAAAGGGTAACTCTGTTGTGTATTAAATGTCTGTGTTTCTGCTAATTCCCTTCTGGTGCTTGCCAGGTTTTGACACTGTACCGTCACTGTAAGGATGTGCTTCTCAGGGTGCTTTTTCTCTAATGTTATTTCACATTTATGTTTTTTGAGTCAATAGAGTCCTCATGTTTGTCAATTATAATTATAATACTGTGTCCATTATGTGGGTGCATCATAATTTGCTTTCCTGTTTGCCTCAGGTTGAATATTTTTATCATTTCTCACTCATTAGTATTAATAACACCAATATGGTTATTTCTGTAGTTACAATTTTTTATTCCTTTGGGTTTATTTATTTGGAATATGCTTTTCTGGCCAGAATGATTGGATCACGGCTAGGGCTCAGCTCTTGCTATTGCCAGATTACTCTCTCAGTTCAGTTCAGTCGCTCAGTCATGTCCGACTCTTTGCGACCCCATGAATCGCAGCACACCAGGCCTCCCTGTTCATCACCATCTCCCGAAGTTCACTCAGACTCACGTCCATCGAGTCCGTGATGCCATCCAGCCATCTCATCCTCGGTCGTCCCCTTCTCCTCCTGCCCCCAATCCCTCCCAGCATCAGAGTCTTTTCCAGTGAGTCAACTCTTCCCATGAGGTGGCCAAAGTACTGGAGTTTCAGCTTTAGCATCATTCCTTCCAAAGAAAT
>SJYX01014601.1:96273-142171 GCA_006410675.1 Oreotragus oreotragus
ATGTGAGAGTTAGACTGTGAAGAAGGCTGAGCACCAAAGAATTGATGCTTTTGAACTGTGGTGTTGGAAAAGACTCTTGAGAGTCCCTTGGACTGCAAAGAGCTCCAACCAGTCCATCCTAAAGGAGATCAATCCTGGGTGTTCATTGGAAGGACTGATGCTAAAACAAACTCCAGTACTTTGGCCACCTCATGCGAAGAGTTGACTCATTGGAAAAGACTCTGATGCTGGGAGGAATTGGGGGCAGGAGGAGAACGGGATGACAGAGGATGAGAGATGGCATCACCGACTTGATGGACATGAGTTTGAGTGAACTCTGGGAGTTGGTGATGGACAGAGAGTCCTGGCGAGCTGCAATTCATGGGGTCGCAAAGAGTCGGATACGACTGAGTGACTGAACTGAACTGAACTGATGAGTTGGGTCAATAGATGCTTCCTAGATAACTGTACTGAGAATCTTAAAAGGCAGCACAATCTCCTCCCTTTCCTCACTATTGTGAAAAAAAATAAAAAATAAAAAATGGCCATCCCTAGTCCCTTTCCTAGCTCTGAGCACTCCAGGCAGGCTAACACTGGATAAAGTTCTCTGTTATCCCTCACTGCAAGGACTCCAAAAGTACATTAAAAGGCCTTCAGCCAAGTCGTCTTTGTTTAAAATACAGCTGTTGGTCTCTGAAGCAGCTAATAGAGGCTCCAAGTACTGGCCATTACGTTTAAAGAAGATCTGAAGGAAATAGGAGGCTAGTTAATGAGCTTCCTTGAGCTCCTATCATATACCCAAAGCAAAAGAAAGAGAAGGGAATGAAGAGGAGAGGTTAAGGCCTTCTCCACAGAGTGGCCCTACACATTCCTGTTCCCTAGGTACAGAGGAGCAAAACAGTAAGGCCATTAAACTCCAACCTTCTGGGGTTCAGCAAAGCTACATGGGTCAAATGAGGGCACTTTCTAGGCCTTCTTGGCCCCCAATCAGGATTTGACCCTTATCCAAAGGGAGCAGATGATGTATGCCACCCCTTGTCACAGTACAGGATCTAGCATGTGTCCAGGAGAGGTAGACACACTCCAGAAAGGTAGAGAGAGCCACGGGGCCAAGCAATCAGACTTGTGGGCCACTCTTGAGCTAAACATGTGTAGCCCCAAACCAGGATTTTGTAGAGCCCCTCAGGGGAAAAAACACAATCCATACAGATCAGTTGAAAATGCCTGTTCTCCAACCCAATCAAAAAAATGGGCCAAAGAACTAAACAGATATTTCTCCAAAGAAAACATACAGATGGCTAACAAACACATGAAAAGATGCTCAACATCATTCATTTTCAGAGAAATGCAACTCAAAACCACAGTGAGGTACCATTTCATGCCAGTCAGAATGGCTGCTATCCAAAAGTCTACAAGCAATAAATGCTGGAGAGGGTGTGGAGAAAAGGAAACCCTCTTACACTGTTGGTGGGAATGCAAACTAGTACAGCCACTATGGAGAACAGTGTGGAGATTCCTTACAAAACTGGAAATAAAACTGCCATACGACCCAGCAATCCCACTGCTGGGCATACACACCGAAGAAACCAGAACTGAAAGAGACACATGTACTCCAGTGTTCATCACAGCACTGTTTCTAATAGCCAGAACATGGAAGCAACCTAGATGCCCATCAGCAGATGAATGGATAAGAAAGCTGTGGTACATATACACAATGGAATATTACTCAGCCATTAAAAAGAATATATTTGAATCAGTTCTAACAAGGTGGATGAAACTGGAGCCTATTATACAGAGTGAAGTAAGTCAGAAAGAAAAACACCAATACAGTATACTAATGCATATATATGGAATTTAGAAAGATGGTAATGATAACCCTGTATGTGAGACAGTGAAAGAGGCACAGATGTATAGAACAGCCTTTTGGACTATGTGGGAGAGGGCGAGGGTGGGATGATTTCAGAGAATAGCACTGAAACATGTATATTATCATATATGAAAGAGATTGCCAGTCGAGGCTCGATGCATGAGGCAGGGTGCTCAGGGCCAGAGCACTGGGGTGACCCAGAGGGATGGGATGGGGAGGCAGGTGGGAGGGGGGTTCAGGATGGGGAACACATGTACACCTGTGTCTGATTCATATCAATGTATGGCAAAAACCACTACAATACTGTAAAGTAATTAGCCTCCAACTAAAATAAATAAAAAAGAAAAGAAAATGCCTGTTCTCAAAGACTGTGAACTTAGAAGTAAGAGCTTGACAAACACGAAGGGGCATGAGCTTCATACAGCAGCAGATGATGAAAACAGCATGAGGGAGAAAGGAAGGATGTGGACACCCAGGAGAATTTGGTCCACGGGAAGCAGGTGGACACACTGGACCCAACAGAGGTGATACTCCTGGCCTTAAAGTTCTGGGCAAGGAGAAAAGAGAAGTTCACAGCATACCCTCAGCTCCGTGCAAGAGCATGTGTACATTTGGAAAGCCTTGGCGCTCTCCTTGAACTCGGTTTTCAAGGCTTCAGTGGTGAGTCATCTCATCCCCCATCACCCTGACGTGTCTGAACCTGTAAGCACTTCCAGTGCTGGAGCACACGTCATCTTCACACCATGGGTGACTAACTACAGCCTGCTCCAGTCTCCTCATTATCACAAAACAAAAACGTTACATGTCTCAAAGCTGAGCTTTGGGTAACAGTGGGTTTGAAGAGCTGCAGGAGCAGCAGAGAGACAAGGCAGCAATGAACGAACCTTTTGACAGACTCTTGCAATGCTCAGGAGCACAGGCCAAGCAACCCAGGATTCAGATAGGGCTCTCTCTGGCAGGATAGTATTGTTAATATCATTCATTACTGCCTCTAATTAAGTTCCCAGGCTCATTAAGATCGCTGAGCCTTTGAATGTTTCTCTTGGATCAGATTGGATTCCACTTTGCAGAGAATTGTCAGGCCTTTCTAGCACCCAATGCAGGCCAGATAGCATCTCTTGGCTTGACTTCTTCCTAACGTTTCTCCCCTGTGTTTCTGTATGTGCACCACTGATGACGCAAATTCTCATTCCAGCCTGCTGGCTAGCAGACCCATTGCTGCCGGATGAACTAAGGGCTTCTAATCTAAACAATCTAATCTAATCTAAACAACATATAAAGTCCAAAACACTTAAGCCAGACTTATTCAAAATTATGCCAGTATATGTTAACACTCCAATTAGTCACAGAATCACAGCTAAGCCAACTTTTAAAAAGGAAAGTGAAGAGTGCGCTTACCTTCTCTGACATCAAGACACGTTGTAAAGCCATCATGATATAAACAGTAATTAAAAATGTACAAATAGGCCAACAAAACAGAATAGAGAGCTCAGACACAGACTCATATATATGTCAGAATTTAATTTATATATGATGCTACCACAAATTGGGGAAAGGATAGATTGTTTAGTAAATGCCATTTGGGGAAGTGGCTTACTACATGGAGAAAAATAAATCTGAATCTCTACTTAATGCCACATACAAAAGAGTGCTCTGGGTGGTATAAAGACATACATGTAAAAATGTAAAGAAAAGTAGCAGGAAAAAATTAGTAAGATTAAGTGCAGGAAAATATCTGTGCTTCAGGAGAGCTCTTTTAAGATGAAAATTCAAAAGCATAGCCATAGGCAAAATTTTATGAATTTGATTACATATCAATTAAGGATTTCTAATCAACAAAAGATTCCATGAACAAAGTTAAAACACTGATTTTTAAAAAAAAGAAAATATGTGTAACATCTAAAACCAATGGGGAATTGATACAAAGAACATGCAAAGATCTTGAACATTTATGACTGCAATAGAAAATGGGGAAAGGATATAAACAGACATTGTACAGAAGATGAAACTCAAAAGAATTAGCAAGTTGGTGTAGGTCAGTCTTCTTGGAAGCAGAATCTGAGATGGAGAGTTTTGAGCAGGTTTGTTTGGAAGTGGCGAGGAAATGAAGTAAACAGCAGTGGGTGGAACCAAGAATCTGAACTGTGTTGCAGTTCAGATTAGACTGACCCCATGGGGGAATGTGGAAACTAGGGTCTCTCTTCAGAGAGGTCTTGAACTTAGCAAAGGGACCAGGCTTTATCTCTCTTCAATGACTAGTCATTGAATGAATGCCATCCTCAAGGAGAGTTCACAGCCCAAGGTGAAGCAGCTTTCTCTGGCTGAGGATAATTGCTGGGGAAAGTTCATCTGTGAGCCATCAGCAGCCAGCACTTTTGGCAGCTGTGTTAACAAGGGCCTTGGTCTTAGGACAGGAGTCTTAACAGTACACTATATATCCACGATGGCAGATATCAAGGAAGACTCGAAAACATTAGTAATATGAAAAATGCAAATTAAAACGTTAAAGAGCTATCACTGCATTCCTTAGCAAAATTTAGAAGGAAGTGTAATGCCAAGTATTGGCAGGGATATGGGGCGTGACAGCTCTTGTGGACTGCTGGTGAGAAGACGAACATCAGAAAAATGCATCAGCAAACATTCTCAGGAATATTCTGGCATTATGAGTCAAATTCAGTGCTGCATACTAGCAATTCCTCCCCTAGTTATATATTCCAAGAAATTCTTACATAATTCCATAAGGAAACTTGTGTGCAAATGTTTTCTGCACAGTTATTTGTGGTGGGAGTTGGGGGCTACCTGAGTTTTCACCACTGAGTTGAGAAATCGGATACAGTGAGTATATACCTGGGAATTCTATACAGTAAGATTATAGCAAATGATCAGATATACACACAGAAACATGGATGGCTCTTGAGAACAATGAAAAGAATGGGGCAGGGGAGGAACAAAGAAAAGAGATATAATGAAGGAATATTAACATAAATTTTAAATATTGCAAACACAGGGAACTATACTCAATATCTTGTAATAAACTATAATGGAAGAGAATCTGAAAAAGAATATGTGTGTGTATGTGTGTGTAACTGAATCACTTTGCTGTACACCAGAAACTAACACAATATTGTAAATCAACTGTACTTCAAAAAAAAAAAAAGACTAAATACTGCAAGCAAATACTGTTTGTATGAAAGCAAACAAAAGGATACATACTAAATACATAAGAATCACCACGGGTGACTGAGGGGAATGGGATTGTGGGATGGGAAGTAAAAGGAACAAGGAAGTGAATTCTAGAGAAGGGTCTTCCCAGGACCAGCGATCTAGGCTGGCTCCACAGCTCCATGAAACAAGAGTCAGATTAATTCAACTCTCTACACCTGCCTTTTAAAACAAGAGACAGCAGCAACCATCACTTGCTGCTGCTGCTGCTGCTAAGTCACTTCAGTCGTGTCTGACTCTGTGTGACCCCATAGACGGAAGCCCACCAGGCTTCCCCATCCCTGGGATTCTCCAGGCAAGAATACTGGAGTGGGTTGCCATTTCCTTCTCCAATGCATGAAAGAGAAAAGTGAAAGTGAAGTTGCTCAGTCTGTCCGACTGTTAGCGACCCCATGGACTGCAGCCCACCAGGCTACTCCGTCCATTGGATTTTCCAGGCAAGAGTACTGGGGTGGGGTGCCATTGCCTTCCCCAAACCATCACTTGAGCCCTGGAAAAGCAAGCTCCTGTTCTCCACCTACGCATTCTCTGAGATCTCTCCTAAAAGGTCACAGGCTGAGTCACTGAAAACCGAAGGGCCTGCTACACACTGCTCTCTGCTCTTACCTGCAAATGAAAGGACAGCCACCTCTTATCTTCAGCGGGATGAAAATGTTGGCACCTGGATAAAGGTTCATGCATTTCCCAGGCAGAAGGAATCTTTGCTCAGAGGATGCTTTTCATTGTCTAAACCTTGAACTTTCCCACCTGTGACTCCAATCAAAGTCATCACCTTAACTGAAATGCAATAGGCAAAACAGCCACTGCTCCACTTTGATCAGGACTGGTATGAAAGATAGAGGAAACACAGCCAATTTGGAGTGTTGTCTTAGATCTTGCCCACCTCCAAGAGGGCCCCGAACAGAGAGATGATGTCCCACTGGGAAATGGACTCACTTTGGCCCACTTGTCTGGCAAGCCCTCTCTGTTCATGGGGAATGGGTGATGTGTGAGCTCCCCTTGTGAAATCTACCCTGCATGATCTGTCAGTCCCAGAAAAACTGGAGATCCTGAGAGAAACAAGAATAATGAGGCCTATCCGTTGGTCTTGGGTCCCCTTCCCCACGGTGGTTATTCCAAACCCCAGTTGCTGTCCCTGAGGTCCCTAACTCTATATCCCGCAAGCGATCAGAGAACAAGTTCAGGTTAACAGTCCAAAGGGAGGAACACAGAGATGAAGACCCAGGGATGCAAAGGAGAGCTGAGCTGGGAAGTGTGAGAGAAGCCCTGCCTCTCAGGCTCAGAAGGTAGAACCAGAATGTAAAGGTGGCCCTAAGCCCTGCTCTGAACCTTTCCACCACTAGGCCCTGACTCCCAGGTTAACCCTTTCTTGCCCAGGGCATGCCTTTCTCAGTCAGCACTATAGAAAAGGTCTCTTCCATTTACTGGCCTTGTGTTCACAAACAAGGCTCTGCAATAAATAGGATCCCTAGGCAAAATGAGAATCCCAGGATACATGGCAAGAGAGTTGGTGTGGGTACCATTTTCATCATGCTCTTTCTCTAGGCCCAGAAAGTAAACTTCTGTATCTGCTTTAAGTTTTAATTCAGGAAAGTTTAGAGTAAGATGGATCTTGCTATCTAAAGACTTCTGGGGCTTTCCTCGTGGTCCATAGGTTAAGAATCTGCCTTGCAATACCAAGGATGCAGGTTCAGCCCCTGGTGGGGAGACTAAGATCCACATGACTCAGAGCTATTGTCATGATATGTCTGCACATCCGTCTTCACCACTGGACTGTTAACTCCTCGAGGACAGAGGCTACGCTCCCCCTTACTTAGCTTTGTATCCCTAATACTTAACACAGGGGCTGGCATACAGGAGGTTTTGCACATTTGCTCAATGAAGTGACTGATTAATGGATGGCTAAATGAATTAATACTAATAATGGCTAGTATTAATTAATTATTAATTAATATCAATAATAGCTAAATGAAATATACTAATATTCCCAGAGGAAAAAAATTAAGGGAACTGCTTTTATTGGCCTAAACTGGTGTTAGAGTTTCACCAACACAAAAAATTGATGTAGAAGTGACAGAAGTCTTGGGAGGAAGTGACCATGCCATCCTTGGGTTCTCCAACATCTTATTTGGCAACAAGTATTTAATGAGCACCTCCTCTGAGACAGGTACACTGCCAGGCCCTAGGACAAGATGGACAAGACTCCATTCCTACCTTTCAGGAGCTCCCAGAGTAGCTGGTGATGAGTGCTCTGACAAGGCACAGAGGCTGCTGTGCGGGGCTGGGGGCGGGGGCAGGAAGGATTCCTGAGAGGGAGGGTGCCTGGACTGAAGGCATCAGGAGAGAGGGGTCAGGTCAGGAGAGAGAAGAATGCCGTCCTAGACGGAAGGATGCCCAGGCAGAAGCCCAGAGGTGTGAGGGCACAGGAGTTCAGGAGTATTCTGCTTGGGGAATAGAAGGGTGTAATAGAGATGAAGACAAGGTCCTGCTAAGGAATTGAGATTTTACCTTGAGAGCACGAGGGAGCCCCTGGAAGAATCCTAAAATACCCCGATGATCAGAGAGGCAATGTAGAACATTACTGTTTTGGCGGTGTAGAAAATGGATTGGAGGAACAGGACTGCTATTAGAGAGATGAGTTAGGAGACTATTTAGAATATACTCGGAAAGCAGATGGACAGAAAGGACATCAAAGACATTAAAGAGTAGCTGCCAGAACTCAGTCACCTCATGTGCACGCTGGCTCTCAGGCTTCAGGTTTGGATGACCGCTTGGTGGAGACACCATCACCCAAGGGGGCAAACAGGCTGAGGAGCAGGCTTGGGAGTAAAGACAATGAGTTCAGAGGGGAGTCTGAGGGCCAGGAAGATGAACATGTGAGTCAGGAGCTCAAGGAAGGGAACTGGCCATGATACCAACCAGGGGGAGGCTCTAGGGGGCACAGGCAGAGGGTGAAAGAGCAGGAGTGGGCCAATCACCCAGGGAGAGGGGTGGGTGGGGGGAGAAAACAGTTATCTGAGAGTCTCAATAATCTTTTCTGTAGATTTCCAAACATTTTAAAGACTCCTCTAGGTGCCTCAGAGTTATTATCCTGTCTCAAAACAAACACAGCAACGCATGAAGAAAGCAATTACAGAAAAACAACGGTAGTGAGAGAGGAGCCTGATTTTCAGATGTCCTTTGTGGATTGCAACAAAACGACATGGAAGGCGCTTCATGAAAAGAAAGAGGAAGGCATCCGGATGAGTGATGTTTTGCTTATCTGAAATGGTGCCCGGGGCCTGACATGCACCCCCGTCCCCACTCCCAGGTCCAACATTAAGGAGCGGGCTTCCAAAGAAGCCGCAGCCTCACCTTCCTGGCTGCTTCAGCCCTGAAATCTTCGTAAGATACAGGCATCTGAGACACACGATGGCCCGATCAAGCCACATGCCTGTGTAAAGCTGCTTCCTAGCTGTGAGGAATAAAAATCAATATTTTAAAATCTGAATTATTCAGATGCTGTACCCCAGAGGTGATTCATAACCTCTGGAGCGCCTCAGTAGGAGAACAGCGATGGCGGGTTTGCGTGAACGTGGCTGAGCCCACAATTTCCCATGCTATCAGTCAGAGGGCTGACAAAAGATTAAATAACAGAATTGTTCTTACAGTGTCCTGAGGAGCACCCCGAGGAGCTGGGCTGCTCCTGCTAAGAAGCCTAGACAATCATAGTAAGGAGAGAAGCGACTTGCCCTTATGAAGGAGCAGACCGTCCCCTGGAATCTCCAAGGGCTGGTGTCTTCAAGGATGCCTGGGTCCTTTGCACAAGGGAGTACAGGTTAAGCTGGGAGACAGTGGATTCTTCCAAGTATTCCCTTTTTAAAATAAAATGTGAGAGCTCCCCAAATCACCATGTCATGTAGGCACTTAAACCTACTGCTGGGGCTGGGCAAGGCCTGGGCTGTCAAGACCATGGACTTGTCTGCACTGACCTAGGGGAGGGGGATGAAGATGGAGTGTGAATGGTTTGGTGACAGTTGATCTCACCAAGGGAGAAAGCACCAGAACCCATTCTAGAGAGAGGGAGGCAGAGCACGCTCACTGGTCTAGGAAGGGTAAAGACCTGAGTTCTGAGTCCTTGTCTCTACCACAATGTGACCTTGGATGAGACAGTTACCTTTCTCAGCCTCAGATTCTGTAACACCAAAATACATAATCCCCTGCTGACTGGGTTCTTAGGAAGATCAAATGAATATAAGCAGAAACCCCTTGCTGTCCCCTCACGTTGTGTATTAGTTGGGATATTACTTTGGTTGTTCTAACAGAGGGACCAAAATAACAATGGCTTAAATGAGACAGAAGTTTATTTCTCTCATATAAAACTACTGTGGCCGCTCTGGTCTGAGAGGTCATCAGAGGCCCAGGCACCTTCTATCTGACTACCAAGGGTGTCTTCATTCTTTCCTTACTCCAAGAAAGCTCCCTGCCACTGACTGCCACACCACCAATAGTCGAAGGGCAAAGGGGCACAGGAGGGCCAGCCCCTTCCCCAAGGCCAGGACTTCATACACCACCTCTTCTCATTTCCCACTGCCCAGACCGTGGTCATGCAGTCACAGTTCAGTTCCATTGCTCAGTCATGTCTGACTCTTTGTGACCCCATAGACTGCAGCACAACATGTTTCCCTATCTGTCACCAACTCCTGGAGCTTGCTCAAACTCATGTCCGTCAAGTGGGTGATGCTACCCATCCTCTGTCTCCCCCTTCTCCTCCTGCCTTCAATCTTTCCCAGCATCGGGGTCTTTTCCAGCGAGTCAGTTCTTCACATCAGGTGGCCAGAGTACTATCTGGCTCTAAGAGGGGCTAGGAAGTGTAATTGTTTCCTGGGAAGTCACAGACTCAACAGAAAATTCTGTGATTACAGAAGCGGAGGAGATAGATATTAAGGGGCGATTTGCAGTCCCTGCCACCCTCAGTTTGTCTAACTCCCAGATCTTGCATTTATGTCACTTCCCTCGGGAAGCCTTGCTTGACTCCCCAGGATACTTAGATGCCTCTCCCTTTGCTCCCTTACATCATTTTGGCTTGCTGTCAGTTTTTCTGTCTGGAATGTAACCTCCAGGAGTGTGGGCTGTGTCGTTCTTCCTCCCTGCTGTCCCCAGAACTGGGCACAGAGTGGACTCGAGACACATCTGAGCTAAGGAGGTCTGTCACCACAGGACCTCGGGATGTCCTTGAGGTGGAACTCTGTAGCTTTGAGCCACCAGTGCTCTCCAACCCAGGATTTGCTTGGAATAAAACTGGTATCTCCTGCTGCTTCCCAGGCAAGGGGTGAGGGGGGCAAGTTGTTGCCCTGAGGACAGGCAGACTTTTCTTTTCACCTCTTAGTCCTCACCTTGTGTCGGGCTTTAATAGTGTGCCCATTCTTCACCAGAGCCCTTGGGTGGGCACCTGAGTCATGATGAACGCTGGCTCTGCAGCTCTGTCTTCCAGATCTGAGAGTGAACAGGTAGGGGAAGAGCTTTCCCTAGCATGGTGGCCAGAATGGAGGATGCAGGTGGAGACTTGGTTTTTCATTCCCAGTCTCCACGATGCAGCTCCCAGCCTGAAGCCTACTCTGCGAGGAGGGGAGGGGAGCTTAGAGAGGACATCCTGGGGTAGTCGGCCTGCATCCCTGTGGGGAAAAATGGCCCCCCACAGTCTGGACCACACGAACCCACAGTTTAGTCCTTGAGCAGCTTCTTGGGCCTCCACTTTAGTACCCTCCCGCTCATACCTGATTTGACATAAACCTCATCATTTTTTTTTTAGAAATCTCTTTCTTCTTAGCTCATTTTCTCTGTTACCAAGATTTCTTTAGAGCTCCCAGGAAACATGACTCTGGTTCCCTTGTGGAGGGGAGGCCTGCCCCAGGACTGATCTCCAAACCCTCTGACACATTCTCTTCGTCCTCTGTGTCTTTCTTTGATTGGAACTGAGGATGACCAGGCCTGAGCTCCGAGTGACCAGCCCTTTTTGGCAGTCTCTGGGGCCACTGAGGGGCAAGTCACCAGACACCAAGCCCTAGGAGCTGCTGGGTGCTCACATTACACTGATAACATAAAATGAGCTTATTCAAGAGCCAAGTTCAAGTTTCCCTTGTTTGTATTTTTCCAGAGAGCTTGGAGAGAGCAGCCATATCTTGCCAGCCACCCCTGGGAACTCGGCCGCCCTTCCCCCTATGGCTGGCATCAAGGGAATCTTTTCCCTCCAGTCTGTGGCCCTGGTTGAGCTGGGAACAGACAGGACTGCAGCTTCATTCCAGTAGCTGGGTTTTTTTTCCCCATAAAATGGCTGTGTCCCTTTAAGTCTCTGCCAGTCTCCTCTCTTGGACAGGGTGTAGGTTAAATAAATCAACTGACCAGACTTTTCTCTCTGGGGGTTCTGGGCTGGAAATTCCTCCTACTTGCTTCAGCTTGTGTGCAGAAACAAAGAGTAGTTAAGAAGGGATTAACTTTTCCCTCTGTTGGTTTCTCTCTTAGAATAATTCCATTTTTAATTCAGGGATTAAGGTTTCTCTTGGAACCCTGCTTCTTTCCTGGTTCTTTACTGACTGTCCATAGAGCTACAGAAAATTTCCCTGCACCCAACGTGGGAGTGAGTGTCTGTCACTCACCTTTACACCGTGGCATCTTGCATCCCTGACTCTTGGATTCATGCATTTCTCTTCAGCACAAACCCTGGACTGGCCATCTGAAACTCCAAGTAACATCTATTAATAAAGTTATTTCCCCAAGCAGTCTTATCTTCTGGGAAGAGAATATATTCATCAACTTATACACATAGTATGGCTCACATTAAAATTTGATAGTGAAGAGTGGTGGAGTTTTCTTTGGGAGTTGGGATTTCTGGGTTCTCCTCCTACTTCTGGTTATTAGCTAGGGTGACCTTGAGCAAGTCATTTCCCTTGTCAGAGCCTTACAGACACTCTGTAACATAAGAGGTTCCTTCTAGTGCTAATATTCTAGCATCTATAATAAAGAATCTTCCAATTCACATGACACTTGATCATCATGAATGTGCACAGAGGAAGACAACCTGGGACTCTAAGGTAATTATAATCAGGAGAGGATCCTGAAGCACCTGGCTTTAACAGCTAGTTACTCCAGACTGCTGCTACTGCTGCGAAGTCACTTCAGTCGTGTCCGACTCTGTGTGACCCCATAGACGGCAGCCCACCAGGCTCCCCCATCCCTGGGATTCTCCAGGCAAGAATACTGGAGTGGGTTGCCATTTCCTTCTCCAATGCATGAAAGAGAAAAGTGAAAGTGAAGTCGCTCAGTCTGTCCGACTGTTAGCGACCCCGTGGACTGCAGCCCACCAGGCTACTCCGTCCATTGGATTTTCCAGGCAAGAGTACTGGGGTGGGGTGCCATTGCCTTCCCCGTACTCCAGACTAGATCTTGCTATATCTGTGCTCGTCGTAGAGAAGGATCTAACGGATTAATGAAGACCAGTGGTAACTGGGACCAGGCTCAAAATGGACAGACCAGATGCCTGATATCCCAGGATCCATGCCGTTCCATTCTTATTTCCCAGAAGGGCACCAGGTTTTTGTACAGTCTCATGTTGAGTAGAGGTCTGAACTAGAATCAACTGGTGCCTGGGACAGGGTCAGGATGGGGTCGGGGCAAGGTTCAAGGCAGACCATCATAAGCCCTGTCTCTCTGAGGTCTCTGCCGAGAGAAGCGCCTCTCCCAGCAGCCCCGGGACTGTTCCACACCAGGCTCATCCCTCCCTGCCTGAAGTATGGCCTAAAAGGTAGGTTTGGCTGTGCTGAGAACAAGTGATGTTTGTACTAGGCAACAGTATCACTCAGCAGCACTGTGTCAGTGACTTCAGCTTTCCAAAAACCTGGAAAGAAAACTGCTCTCCAAACAAACGTGATATATTTGAAAGTTTTCAAAAAGGACCTGGGTCTGTTTTCCATAGGAGGGAAGAGGGAGCTGTAAATGTGGTAATTAGAAACAGACCTTTCTTCCATTCTTTAAAGCCACGGAGATGCTATAAGGCTTGCAGATCAGACCTCTGTGAGAAGGACCATTTGGGGACACGTGAATTTGGCAGACAGATTCAGGAAAGTAGGCTCTGCCTCAGCAGGGAAGTTACAGACCTGCAGCAGCCAGGACGTCTTTTCTGGAGTGTGGTTGTGCCCAGTAAACAGAGTGGCCTTCAGGATTGGCCCAGGGTGTCTGTTTGGGGGACAGGAAGTTGGGGAAGAGTGGGTGTGGTGGAACAGGAAAACATCTTTAAGATGGGTGCTTCAGGTTGCCGTGGAATTCTCGAGAAGATGCCACAGTGTGGTCCCGATGTCAACGTGAGGACGCTATGTCCTGGGTCTGATCTCAGTTGTTACCCCACCCCCCACCCCTGGCCAGTACTACAGTTAGACCCTTGGCTTTCATCCAGGCTCTCTCAATGGAGAGAATGCAGAGTGAATCATGACTACCTCACACAATCAGCCCTGGCTCTGCTAGAAACATGATGGATGTGAAACTGATTGTTGAAGTGTATTTGGCCAGATTTGTTTATGCTAATTGTTTTATGACCTCCCAAAATCTGGCTAACCTACGTAGAATTGGAATAGTCTACTTTTCACTATATAGATATAGCTTCTTGTTGACTTTATTTGACTTAAACTGTGACTATAAGTTTTATACAAATATTAAATTGTCAGTCATTACACAAGAGAATCTTTCACTCATTAATTTTGCTTACATTTAAAACAGTGATTTGCACCCATGGCTGCACATTGATATAACCAGGGAAACTTTATAAAAATTCCGATGCCTCAGGCCCACCTCCAGAAAGAAAATCTATTTTAATTGATTTGAAGTGGGGCATGGGCATTGATTTTTTTTTTAAAGGTCCCCAGATGATTCTAATTGCAGCCCGGATTGCGAAACATTGTTCTGAATGATGCCTGAGAAATGTGCTAATTTAGTCGGGAGAGGGGAAACAGTCAAATGAGATCTAAGCTTGAATTAACTGGCTTGTTTTGTCAGTATTCAGCCCAGTATCTGGATAGGAACAAAGCCAAAATTACAGTGCAGTTATGTAAGGTTTGAAGGGTAAGCCACTTCTCTTAAAACTGACTTATTACTGTATGTATATTTCGTCTAGAACAACATTTTGGAAATACTGGGTGGGAAACTCAATGTTCTATGAATAGAGTCCCTTAATATTCAGTAATACTCCTTCCATGTTCTGAACGGATAGGAGATAATAAATAATTATATTTAAAATAATCTGCACTGAAAATGTTTCTGGTAATACCAGTTTATAATGAGCCAAATGGCACAGATTTATATTGCTTTGAATTTCAAGACATCACTGGTGATTTACAATGACCAGAGGCCCAAATCACCATCTCTTGCCCCTCAGATGAACTTTTGGGCAGTGTATCTGAAGGTGGAGTGGGAAAAACAATTCAGGTAGAAGAGAATTGAACAAAGGCAAATCACTGAATAAGTGAATTTGAGCTCGTTAGCAGACTGGGACTGATCACCTCTCAGCGGGATGATTCAGGGGTCCCAAACGGTTGGAATCTTTGTTTTCCCTTCTTTGAGAAAGACAGGTCCATTAGCTCTCCTGCTGCCTTAGAGCTTAATTTGTTGTTTTATTCCCCCTGCCACTATGGAGGGGACAGTACATTCCAAAAGTTAGAGGATGGCTAAGGGAAATTTACCCTCTTTGTAGGATATCATTAAGCATATGGTGTCTGGGGTATGGGGGGATGGAGAAAACCATTAGCAAGCAGGAGCCAACAGAGGGATTAACTTATAAAAGAGGAGGCTGTTGAGAGCAGTTTGGGCTAGATACAGGAGGAGCTGCCAGGTAGAGACCCAAGCTTGGGAATTAAAATTCAGCTCTCACTGTGTTTTTAAAGAGTTATCAATGTAAGGGTAAAGTTAGGAACTCCCCTCAGGAAGGAGACGCATTAAACTTACTGAGGACCAAACCCCCTAAAGCTACAGTACCTGGCACCATTCTCTGGGCAGGGGTGGGGAGTGGAGGGATTGCTGATGCCTGGACAGGGTATCTGGCTGCCCCCTCACTGGTGCTGGGGATACTGCGTGTAAGTACAAGCTGAAGTACTCAGGGGGTCACCTGATTCCATGTTTGCAGAGGCAAGAAGGTGACATTTAAGGCTTAAACAGTGCTCCTTTTATAAGTAAATGACTACCTGGAGAGAGGACTAACTAAGCCAGGTGCTTGACATTTTCTAGCTGATTTTGTACTGGAAGAGCCCCAGATTACCTTTCACTCCCATCAAGCTCTCTGCCAACCTCCTGGTGGAAAGGGAATCCCCAGGACCATTGTGGTGTCTGAATGATGCTCAGTCAGCCCATGACTTAGCCTGCTGTCCCTTCCCTAGCTCTATGTCTTCCCCTTCTCCAGGTTTGTGTGGGATAAGAAAGACTTTGATGGAGGTTTTTAGGCTGCAAATAAGCATATTAAAAAACAGAGACATTACTTTGCCAACAAAGGTCCATCTAGTCAAGGCTATGGTTTTTCCAGTAGTCATGTATGGATGTGAGAGTTGGACTGAAAAGAAAGCTGAGTACCAAAGAATTGATGCTTCTGAACTGTGGTGTTGGAGAAGACTCTTGAGAGTCCCTTGGACTGCAAGGAGATCCAACTGGTCCATCCTAAAGGAGATCAGTCCTGAATATTCATTGAAAGGACTGATGTTGAAGCTGAAACTCCAATACTTTGGCCATCTGATGGCAAGAACTGACTTATTTGAAAAGACCCTGATGCTGGGAAAGATCGAAAGCAGAAGGAGAAGGGGACGACAGAGGATGAGATGGTTGGATGGCATCACCAACTCAATGGACATGAGTTTGAGTAAACTCTAGGTGTTGGTGATGGACAGGGAGGCCTGGCGTGCTGCAGTCCATGGGGTCGCAAAGAGTCAGGCATGACTGAGCGACTGAACTGAAGCTAAGTGCGTCTGATTGGCAATGTAAACAATAGCGAAAAGATAAAGGAGAAGGAGGCTGCCTAATTGTGGGCTGAAGAAGAAATTTAGGAGACTGAATCCTAGGGAGATCCTGTTTCTCATGGCCCTTGCCTGGTGGTTGTGGATTAAATATAAACACCTAACCTACACTGGAGGTGGAATTCAACTTCCTTACCAAATAATCAAAATATCAGTATTTGTTATATGCAAGTAGATCTCTATCTGCCAGCTTATCTCCTTCTACAATCCCTGCCCGGCTCCAGACAGGGCAAACCATCTCTCCTCTGTGCTCCCTAAGCAGTGCCTCAGTGGATGTTACTGAGCTTGTTGCCTGAAACTGTGGTTGGCAGGGAAAGTGAATCTCCCAGGCTCTGATGGACCGGTATCTTACTTATCCGGTATCCTCAGCAGTAGAAGGCTCTCGGTGAATGTCTGTTGAATGAACCTGTGCATTCATGTATTCCATCTATCATTTCTAATAAGCACTGAATGCCAAAGGACAAAGATGGAGTAATTGGGAAATAGAGAAACAGGTATCTGGTAATAATTAAGTAGAAGTATAGGGTTGAAACATATTATAAAATCATTCACAGAAAGCTAACTTCTCTTTCTCTACCCACGTCATCTGCAAAGAAGGAGGTTCACTGGACAGGTTTATAGCTGAGTGTCCATGGACCTTGATCAAGAGTCAGGGAAGCTGTCTTTTGTCTGACTCTGACCTGGGGCAAGTCCCCTCTCATGGAATGAGAAGATTATCCCAGATGACCTCCCAAGGTCCTTACACTTCTGTCATTTTGTAATCTTATACATCTAGCACCATAATCCTAAGGTAATTCTTATGACTCATAAGATTCCATTGTGTGTGTGTGTGTGTGTGTGTGTGTGTATACATATACTGCAACTTCTTTATTGTATTATTTTATTCCTCCGAGGTATTGGAGGAAGCACTTTACCATGGTTTGAGGGCCTGAGGACACAGCAGAGTGCACCAGGCCTGCATTTACCCACCAGCCCTCAGCCCTCTAGGACCCAAGTGAGGCTCAGCTTCAAAAGACTCAGTGTCACACATGCCAGACCACAGCTGCTCAAAATAGGAAAATTCTTGTTAGGAAATGACCACAGCCCCCTGGAACTGTGGAAAACATTGCCTCAGACAAAAAGGACGTTTCCAATGGAAAAAAAATCAGCAGGCGTATTATGTCTGCTAATGCGGTCAGCCCAGGCAGTTCTCAGCAAATCCTGCCTACTCAGGCCCTTGGCTTTAGGGCAGTTCTTTTCCACCCGACACTGGTCCTAATGATAAATGCAGGCTCTCACCTCTTCTGGCCCCAGCTGTCTCAAAAATCAGACTTGGAAGTCATTTTCAAATTTATCTTTGGACTGCCTTTTAAATGCTTCCTCCAGAGGCAAAAATCACAAAATGCTTTCACTAGAATGGGTTTTAGAGATCATCTCATGACCCTAATTTAATCCCCTGTCTGTGGAGAAATACAATGTCCCAGGTAGGGAAGTGTCTTGCTCAAGGTTACCTAGACGGGTCAAGGGGACGAGTCCTGAGGCCCACTTCAAGCTCTTTCCATTTCCACATTGCCTCCAGCCACAGGGCCAGTTTCTCTGCTTCCTTTTCATGCAGCTGTTTCCAAACCAACCAACCTGCCAGTCAGGTAACCAACCTGTAAGTGCTTCCTATGAGCCCAGGACTATGAACTCTGTGACAGATTATGTCTTTACTGTCCCAAAGTGCAATAGTAACACTCACCTTTTGGCATAGAGCAGAGGTGGCCTGCATGGGGGAGTCTTCCTTCGCTCTCTGGAGCTTAGAGTTCCACCTTTTCCGTGAAAAACATCTAGAGTTAGTTGGAAAGAATTGTATATTTTTGAGTGGGTCACATCCCAATTCTGGGGCAGGATGGCTTGGGTCTAGGCGGTGCTCCAACCATGCAGGGAGCAGCACCAGCAGAGAGGAGGTCCAAGCCAGCACAGGTGCAAACCCAGCTGCCCGCTCTGCTCAGCCCCTCTGTCTGCTGAAGCCACACCCCCTCTTCTTGAGGTTTCAAGGCTGGACCAAGTGCAGCCCTTGCCCAGCTAATGCTCTTCAGGGTCACTCCCTCCAGATAGCAATAACTCTTTTCCTTCTTAGGCCACCACAGACAAGGACTGAATTTTTTTCCCACATAAATACATTAAATATTTAATATAACAGATAACATAGACATTTATACATATGTGTATGTATGGTCAGGCCATTCAAGATGGCTATTGGTCTCTGTTCACCGGCTGCTTGACCAAGCCCTGCTTTGCTCAGATGACTATCCAATCTCCTTAATTATATAGGACTTACTTTGTCCCTGGTAACTAATGAGACTGCCTGACAGCAACTCCACCCTATGAATGGTAGCTCCTTCTCCCCTCATTAGGGAAGACTGCTGCCATGTCCTGCCTATTATATGCTGCACACATGGGGTGTAGCTCCAGGACACTTTTGTGAGATCCCCTGTCCAATAAACCATCGATGTCTCTGGGCTTTTTCTTTGGTCTCTGGGCAAGGCTGGGCAACTATAAGGCTTGCAGTTCTTTGGGGTACATCCCAACACTTTTATGTTTACAAATGCTTGCACCATAAAGAGATTTAAGAAAACATGTTTTGACTTATTCACAGGTATCTCTTGGAAGTTCTTTGCTGTTCATCTGTCCAGAAATAGTACGATCTGTTCTTCTTAAATTTGCTGCTCAGTTCAGTTCAGTTCGGTCGCTCAGTCGTGTCCGACTCTTTGCGACCCCATGAATAGCAGCACACCAGGCCTCCCTGTCCATCACCAACTCCCAGAGTTCACCCAGACTTGCGTCCATAGAGTCAGTGATGCCATCCAGCCATCTCATCCTCTCTCGTCCCCTTCTCCTCCTGCCCCCAATCCCTCCCAGCATCAAAGTCTTTTCCAATGAGTCACCTCTTCACATGAGGTAGCCAAAGTATTGGAGTTTCAGCTTCAGCATCATTCCTTCCAAAGAACACCCAGGGCTGATCTCCTTCAGAATGGACTGGTTGGATCTCCTTGTAGTCCAAGGGACTCTCAAGAGTTTTCTCCAACACCACAGTTCAAAAGCATCAGTTCTTCGGTGCTCAGCTTTTTTCACAGTCCAACTCTCACATCCATACATGACTACTGGATACACCATAGCCTTGACTAGACAGACCTTAGTCGGCAAAGTAATGTCTCTGCTTTTGAATATGCTATATAGGTTGGTCATAATTTTTCTTCCGAGAAGTAAGCATCTTTTAATTTCATGGCTACAGTCACCATCTGCAGTGATTTTGGAGCCCCCCAAAATAAAGTCTGACACTGTTTCCACTGTTTCCCCATCTATTTCCCATGAAGTGATGGGACCGGATGCCATGATCTTCGTTTTCTGAATGTTGAGCTTTAAGCCAACTTTTTCGCTCTCCTCCTTCACTTTCATCAAGAGGCTTTTTAGCTCCTCCTCACTTTCTGCCATAAGGGTGGTGTCATCAGCATATCTGAGGTTATTGATATTTCTCCCGGCAATCTTGATTCCAGCTTGTGTTTCTTCCAGTCCAGCGTTTCTCATGATGTACTCTGCATATAAGTTAAATAAGCAGGGTGACAATATACAGCCTTGACGTACTCCTTTTCCTATTTGGAACCAGTCTGTTGTTCCATGTCCAGTTCTAACTGTTGCTTCCTGACCTGCATACAGATTTCTCAAGAGGCAGGTCAGGTGGTCTGGTATTCCCATCTCTTTCAGAATTTTCCACAGTTTATTGTGATCCACACAGTCAAAGGCTTTGGCATAGTCAATAAAGCAGAAATAGATGTTTTTCTGGAACTCTCTTGCTTTTTCCATGATCCAGCGGATGTTGGCAATTTGATCTCTGGTTCCTCTGCCTTTTCTAAAACCAGCTTGAACATCAGGGAGTTCACGGTTCACATATTGCTGAAGCCTAGCTTGGAGAATTTTGAGCATTACTTTACCAGCGTGTGAGATGAGTGCAATTGTGTGGTAGTTTGAGCATTCTTTGGCATTGCCTTTCTTTGGGATTGGAATGAAAACTGACCTTTTCCAGTCCTGTGGCCACTGCTGAGTTTTCCCAGTTTGCTGGCATATTGAGTGCAGCACTTTCACAGCATCATCTTTCAGGATTTGAAATAGCTCTACTGGAATTCCATCACCTCCACTAGCTTTGTTCATAGTGATGCTTTCTAAGGCCCACTTGACTTCACGTTTCAAGATGTCTGGTTCTACGTGAGCGATCACACCATCGTAATTATTTGGGTTGTGAAAATGATCCCCTCGGTAGAAATAATCCCATTTTAAGAGGAAACATTTACTAAAATAGAATTGAAAGTAATACCAGAAATGATAACATTTATAGATTAGAGATTTATAAAGTGAAATTTTAAACATCTTTGTGGTAGAAAACTTGAAAAATACTTTTTACGAATCTGCAAGCCCATCACCTAGCATGGTGCCATCTAATTTGTCTGTGCTAACCATCACATTGCTATGAGCACTTGAAATGTGAAAATCTGAATGAGATGTGCTGTTGGTATAATATACACCCTGGATTTTGAAGGTTTTGTACAAAAAAGTATCAAATCTATCATTAATAACTTTTAAAATACTTATGTGCTTGAAATTATAATATTTTGGACATATTAAACAAAATATATCATTAAAATTAATTTCACCTGTTTTTTAATGCAGCTACTAAAAACCTTAAAATGACATGTGTGACTCACATTACATTTCTCTTTGACTGCTAGGTCTAGAGAAAACACTGCTAATATTTTGATGTATTTCCCCCATTGTGTGTGTCTGCAGTTGAGAAGTCCAGCTCCTGGTTACAAACCCAGGTGTGATTTTTCAGGCCTGCTTTCCAGGCAAGGCTTTCCCTGGCAGCCACACCAGAAAAGCTGTGGTCCTGGCCCCAGCCTCGGCACACAGCTCGGGCATCCCAGTCCGTAGAGAGTCGCAGCCTAGTCTCAGGCCTCTTGGCCAGTCAAGCCTTTCATATATTTACATCCCTAACCCTGGTGTCTTCATGCCCAGGTCTCCTTCCCTGGGGTCTTGGGCAGAGGTCTTCCAGGCGCCTCAGCTGAGACCTCTGTGTGGAGGGAGGGCCTTGCCACTTCTCCCCACGGGGACTCAGGACTCAGCACACATCCACTCTCAGTTCTCCCCTCCCCGACTCTAGGGTCTGTAAAGCTGCCAGAGCCTCTTATTCAGGACCCCTTCAACACTGAGATCAGCCCACATCAGGGCTGATCCACCTGGGCCTCTACCAAGGTGTCATTTCATGGAGAAAATGAAACAGGAGGAAGTTAGCGCCTTCTCGGGTTCAGCCTCCTGCTTATGCTATCACAGCAAGTGATTAAAGGCTTCATTGTGACTTTCATTTTGGCTCATTGTTGTTCAATCAGCTGTTCTGACACCTGACAGCCTGGCTTGCTCTTCCAGCTCAGCTGAGCTCCTGACAGTATTTCTCTTTTAAACAAAATGGGGATCTTACTGAAATACTATTTTCTGTATCGGTCAGGATTCCTACAGGAGACAGTCAAATTAGGATAATTCAAGGAGGTTTTATTTATAAAGGGGCTAATTAGTGAAGATAGGTTGGAGTATGGGACAATCACAAAGGACAGTTTAGAAACCAAGGGCTAGCAGAGCAGAGCTGCTGCCATCCCTGAGTTTGACGGATAAAGAGGGGGAGAGGGCCTCGGAACCAGAAAAGAGAGCTGCACAGAGCTGGGATGCTCCGAAAGGAAGGAAACCACCAGATTGAGGCCGTGTCATAGGATGGAGCCGGGAAAGTAAATACCTTATATCTCTCTCCTCCTTCCCTCTAACTCTGAGGTTGTCCACTGGCTAAAACCAATCAGCAGCCAGAGGACGTGGAGTCCCTGTGGCTGTGGCCCTCTCTCAGTGCAGAAAGCAGAGTGGAGACAGGGGAGAGTGAATGTAGCCAGACAGTTTGCCATCTGGCACTCTCCTCACATGGCATTGCCCTAGGTCATAGCCTGTTAGCCCGATTTCCTTCCCAACGTCACCAGCATCTCGTCCTAACGCCTACACCACTGAGCAGGCACAGTCTACAGGACACCCAGCCCAAACACCTTAATCCCTCTTGGGTTTCTAGCCTGGGGTACTGTTTGATGCTGTGTGTGTGTGTACATAGGAGTGTATGCACTGCAAATGTTCAGGTGTTATAATCTCCATCCCTCCTAGAACATGCTTCCTTTAATATTAGCCCTGAGTAGGAACATCCAGAGCCTACAGGCATGTGGCTTTGCACAGGTGAGACCCTCTGGTGGGCTGGTTCCTTTGAATCCTTCCCTGGTTCCCACCCACCCCAGAGTCTTCTTTCTTTCCTTGTCCAACATGAGTCACCCACCCACCCCCGCTTCAGTACTGTTTCTCCTCAGTGGACGATCACAAGTGACTGGTGCCCTGCCAGACATTGGTACTCCACCAAGAGTGGGGTCTGGGAAAGAGCAATCTTCCTAGGCTAAGAGGTTCAGAATGAAGTGAATCCTCCTGGGACAGCATGCAGCCCTCCCAATTCTCTAATTGAATCTTTAATTGTTTAGTTCAAGTTTGCTAGGAAATTAGATGAAGAGACTACCCAGGCTAAATAGTCCGGAGCAGAGGTCTCTAGAAGGCAGCAGGGAGTGAGTGGACTGCACGTGACAAGATAGGGTCAACCTTCCTCTTTTATCATCTGTCTACAAAGCCAATGGATGCTGAGTTGCCAGGCAAGGGGCTCCACGGTCAGCTAGTGGCTGTGCTCAGGTACAAGAAAGCTTATTTGCCAAGGAAACAGGAGAGAAGGTATAATGCCATGGTGGGGATGTGGCGAGCAGAAGGGAGTCATTTTATAGAACAGGAAACAATCTGTTGTGGGGATTATTATACCTCAGGAAGAAGAAAAGACAATTTGAGTTTTGGGGGGAGAAGGCAATTTGAACATAAACTGATGAGGGTGCCGTCTGAAGGAGCATTCATTTTGTGCTTGTCAAAGCCCTGAACGTGTAGGAGGACCCACAACCACCAAGGGCAAGCCCAAGGGACAAAGAAGACTTTCTGGCTGGGAGGGAGGTGAACGACCAGCGGTGATGTCCTCCCAGCACGGAGGGGTCGCCTGGCGCATTGATGCCAGACTGGTCATCAGTATCTGCCCGGTCACCTGACATCACTAGCATATGCAGCTTTATATGCCTTCATTCATCCCTCATTCATTCCCTGGCCTGACAAACATTTAATACAGACCCTGTTCTGTGTTGGTTGAAGCACCAGGCAGAGAGAGACAGGAAAGGCCAAGTCACCAGAAAGCTAACAGGGCAGTGGAGGAGAAAAACAAGGTTTCCAAGTTTTCAGGGCAGTGAGGGGCTGTGATGGGGAGACAGTAAATATTAAGGATTAGGAAGGAGTGAGGAAGGCTTCACTCAGAAGTGGAGGGCTGAGGGANGAGACAGGAAAGGCCAAGTCACCAGAAAGCTAACAGGGCAGTGGAGGAGAAAAACAAGGTTTCCAAGTTTTCAGGGCAGTGAGGGGCTGTGATGGGGAGACAGTAAATATTAAGGATTAGGAAGGAGTGAGGAAGGCTTCACTCAGAAGTGGAGGGCTGAGGGAAGGAGGAGGAGGATGTGTTCATTAAGCAGGTGCTCAGTAAGTATGTCTTGACCCCTTCCCAATAAAAATGGAATGCATACATCATAAGAATTTACCAATGTATTGTGAATACTGTCAGTTTTTCTCCTGATTTACCTATCAAGTTGGAATCTACACATTAAAGTTTTCCAGGAGGCATCCTGGAATCTCTTTGGGTTTCCAGCTCCTCCAGGGGCTGGCCTTCTGTCAGTTGCTGAAGAGTACACATATCTGCTGCTGCTGCTGCTAAGTCACTTCAGTCGTGTCCGATTCTATGTGACCCCATAGATGGCACATATCTGAGGGATAGCTAATTGCAGAAAGCTGTGAAAAGATCCCTGGGTGAGGATTCCAAGTCAGTGAGACTAAGAAACTGTCAACGGTGGCTCAGGGCCTTTCAGATGTTCTTGGGTGAGAATCTGAGAGGCTGATCCCACTGGGCCCCCAGGCTTGAGAAAGACCTTGGATAGTAGGCCTTTGCTTCTGTCCCTTGGAGCAGCATTTCCCTCCAGTTTATGCTCAGCTTTGTCCCCTGAACTCGGGAAGTCTGGTCCCCTTGGAATGGGGCTCAGTGCCTGTCCCTTTCCCCACCCCTCCATCCTGTCATATAATGTCTGGCAGGATACCTTCTCCTATGGCGGACCTAGCAGGGCTCCAGTTTCCACTTCTATTAAGCACAGGGGAGTCTGGACACAACAGAAACAATAGCCTCTGAAAAGCACTCATTTTTTTCTAGCTTACACTACTATTCTCTTCCCCACAGGACTGGACAGTCTGTCCTTCTCACTGCCAATCAATACTGACCCTTTGAGAGCCTGCCATCTTGGAACCCACTCTCCCAGCCACAGGCTTAAGATAGCCAATAACCTCCAGCAGAAAGAATGTAAAATTACAGCATGCACATAGATCCTCTTGTGATGAGAGTGAGCAGAAATGATGCTCAATCTCCAACCTCCAAGCCCAGACCAAGTGTCTACCAGATGTGGGCTGACAACCTGAGGGCTGAGGCCAAACTGAGAACCCGTAGAGGCTCTTTAAAGAGCTGAAGCAACAGCAAGAATGGGAGAATCTGATGAATCCACCAAGGGCTCATCTTCACATCACCAAACAGCTGTCCATGTCTTGTTCTCTTCTCCTTGGATAGTTCCTGTTTTCCACATGCAAGACACTCAGTACTTACTTGTTGGATTAACAAATGAATATGTGAGATGGATTTGTCTCAAACTGTCTGAGGTTTTAACTACTCTGAGGAGATATTTTGGAGTCATAAGGACCCAGGCGCTGAATATTTCAATACATATGAAAACATCTGGAACACACATAATTCCTTATTTGCACCCTTGAAAACTATGCACTATTGAGCAGAAAGAGTAAGAAAAAAATCACTGGTGCTTGTTGATAATCATGAGGGGAAGAAGAAATTGTGGTGTATGTGTCTGTGTGTATGGGTAGCTGAGGACAGGGAAGAAGAGAAAATTTCCCTTTATGAGGACCTCCCTGCTCAGCTCCCGTGAAGACAACCCCATCCCTTGCCATTCACATCATCCACCAATCAGTTCAGGGCTCTGCCCTGAGGTTGTAGTTGGTGTCCACTTCTCCAGCTCTGGGGCCTCCTGTGCAGACATCAGAGCGTTGTTTAGCAATGACTACAGCATCTAACACTGACAGCTCTCTCACTGTCAGGAAGACTGTCCTGTCCACCAGCTGCCTACTATCCCCTCTCAGGGATGGCAATATACTGGTAATTCTATAGTTAGACCACCTGCTAGACCTCCTGCAGAAGAGGTGGAAGCCCTTTCTCAGTGTCGTGGCTCAGTGCCAGCGAATGGACTAGTGGATTCTGCTTCCATCCTAAGGAGTCAAGGGTCCTAGAAAGGGAAGTGGGCAGCTAGAGCTGTATAACAAAGGCTAGAGGGGAAGAGATTGTTCCCAGTGACTGTGCTGGGCTTGCACTAGGTCTGGGTAGCAGCTTAGGTGCAGTGAATGCCAGGCAAACCTGCCAGCTCCAGAGAGACAGGGCTTTTGACTCCCGGCTGATGCACAAGCTGAGGAAGCCAGGGCTGCCACAGGAAATGGGACATTTCTGAGGTGCAGCCACCAGTGTAGTTGGGGGGCTCACAGTCACGTTGCCTGGGAGAGGACAGCTCAGGAAGCAAGCAGGAGGGTGGTGGCTCACAGGCTGAGAACATCTGAAAAGTCTCTTCCTTCCCCCAAATTGCAAACTTTCCCTAAGCGCAGACATGAAGCTGTTTATATTTCCTAGCCAAGATGAAATCTCTTGCTGACCGGATTTGAAGACAAACAGATTGTAAACTTTCTTCCTCTTCATGTTGTATTGGGGTGGGAGGAGAGAGAGACACTCATAGAAACATACAGACTGACATAGCTATAATGAATTGGTCTTTCTATGAAGTATTTGACCACACACACGAATTAATTGGAAATCAGCAGTCAGCCCTATTATCTGTTTGTACTCAAGTTAAAAAACGTCACACTAAGTTTCTGCTTTTCTGACATTTTATATAGCTTGAAATAAAAATCTAACGATGAGAAACAGCAAATGCTTTGTTTCTTTTATCCGGGGGGTGGGGAGTGGGGAATAAAAACATATCTCCTACCCTTGTCAGTTAATAGATTTTAGTGGAATTGTTAGGCCAGAGTATCCTATTACAGGGAAAAACAAAACAGGCTGGGTTTCTAGTTTATTACCAGCTCTGGGATCAACTTCATGGTTTAGCTGATGTTTTCTGTTTTTCTTTAATGAAAATGAAAGTCCTTTGTGCACAATCTCTCTAAACTTTTAGAATAATCTAATTGTCCTTAAGTCCCATGGTTCCTATGGGGACACACGAAAGGCTCTTCTAAACCCATAATCCTAGGCCATAAAAAAATCTAGGCGACTGATCAAAGGTGAACTACCCACTTACAACTCTTCTTTCAAGGCCCCTTCCCATCTTCCTGACAGTTTTATAGAAGTGTTCCTCTTTTTCTGCAACCCAGATCAAAGATTTGGATGTGAGAGTCTCCCTACCCCCCACCTGGCACGGAAGGAAAGGATTATCTCAGGAATTAAAAACCTCAGAGAAGTGGGCTTACCCACCTCCCTTGGGGGTGGGGGCAAGACCTGAAGCCTTTTCTTGATGATAGGAACTGAGCCAAACAAAAGCAGGGGTGCCCTTTCTCTGTTCTTGCAGAGGAGGAGGTAAATGTACTCCATCTTCCAGCCTTCCAATTGAAATTTTCTGACGTTTTGTGCATAGTTTTAGTTAATATCTACAAGTTGCTAGAATCAGGTTTATTTATTGGTCATTGACCTTCCTTTCCCTCCCACCCACAGTAAACTCAAGTAGCAGTGCCCTCCCAGGCCACTGGAAGGTCCCCTGAAAACCTGAGTCTGGGTAGTAGTGAGCAGAGCAGGAGGTGGGAAGTAGCTGCACAGCATGTTTCATCACTTTAGTTTACAGCTTCATCCATTTAGTGTTTGTTTTCAATACTACCCCCTACCTTTTCCTGGTCACACCTGGATCTTCTTTAGGTCTTAACAGTCAAGGTAAACTTCTTAAGAATGCTCCTTTGAGGGCAGAACATGCCTCCATCCCTGGGGACTCAGTGCCTAATCCTGTAAAGAGACACTAAGATTGGAAACAGGAGCACCATGAAGCTCCTCTTCCTCTGGGAACCACCAAGCTGCTTTCCCGACTTCTATTTAGTCCTGACCCTGCATGCTGGGTTTCATTAGGGTGGACCCTCACGGTAGGGGTGTTGGGAAGGGTGGAACACTGTTTCCCAAAATTACATAATCTTTTTGTTTAAAGGGACTTGAGAGATCATCTAAGACTTCACCTACAGAGAAACTACAGGGAATCTGGATACACCTGATTCACCCAGAGTTCACCCAGAGTCACCTAACCCAAGATAGGTCCTGAAACCAGATCTTCTTACTCGGACTTCTGCTACCTTAGAGCTCAACATAGGATGCCCCTAAAGAAATTAAATTTTTGAAGTGTTTGGTCCCTTGGGGACTGCTAGTTTGATTAGCTGGTTAAGGTTTAATGACAATGGGTATGGAGAATTGTTTGGGGATATTGGTGGAGGCATATTCTCCAGAACTACCATTCCTAGGGGGACATTCAACCCCTGAGGACCCTTGGCATTCTGGCCTTTCCTCTGCAGCCTTCCAACCTCAGTTCCCTATTTCCAGTCATTGCCTCTGCTCCAGTCAAATCCCTCTACTCATTGCTCTTGCTTCCTCTCTTTGCATAGTCCCCTTTGTCCTGCCTTTGTCTTCATTTAAGCAGTTCCTACTGGAGAAGGAAATGGCAACCCATTCCAATATTCTTGCCTGGGAAATCCTATGGACAGAGGAGCCTGGCAGGCTATAATTCATGAGGTGGCAAAGAGTCAAACACTGCTTAGCAACTAAGCACACACATCATCCATGCTTTAAAGCCCATCTCACGTCCCAGCCCATCTTTCTCCTGGAGTAGTACTCAGAACCTACTCTAGACACTTGCCGCTCAAAGTGTGACCACAGACCTGCAGTACCAGCCCCACCCCAAGCTGCTTAATAAGAGCCCGCATTTTAACAAGATATCCTGGTGACTGATGTACATAATCAAATGAGAGACACACTGGTCTCAACTAGGGTGCTTCTAGTGTGATCCTAGGACCAACAGCATCAGCATCACCTGGGAATATTGAGACCCATCTCAGGCCTACTGAATCAGACACTCTGGGGTGGTACCCAACAACTTGTGCTTTAACAAGCCCTCCACAGGATTCTGATGCATGCTCAAGTTCAAGAAACTATACACAATCCTTATCTTATCCAGGCGCCTCAGGGGCATATGACCGTGGTTTAAGGTACCTTATCGCTATCTTGCAGTTCTTGACTTTATCTTTGAGCTTGTGTTCTGCAAGTGCAGGCTCATGAAGCCTGTGAGTACAGAATGCTAATGGATCCATGATGTATGGAATTCACCCAGGATCAGGGTGAGATATAAGTGTGTTACATCTACGACTGAGTGAGTAGGCTGATAATAGATCTGAGAAGCCACATTCTCCTTTAGAACCAGAACTTTCTTTGTACGCCCAAGAAGGTAATTTATTTTAAGAAATACAAATGACCAAGGAATTCTAGCGTATCCTTTCTTACTCAAGGTACTTCCCTGCAGCCAATCACTTGCGCTGAATATCCTGACACAGAAGAAAAGGGACAGTGAGGACAATCCATTGCTCCTTTTCCTTTCCATCCGTTCTTTCTCATCAATAAGCTGAAGGTAAAGAGTGCTGGTAGAATGTGTGTCAAAAGGTTAAATAAAAACAGCTAAGCCTGTTTTTTTTTACAATATTTCCTCTGTTCTAGTAAGAATAGGCTAGATATTTGCACACAAACTAAAAAATGTGAATAGTATAATTTTGGTGGTTCCAAATACTAGTTAANGAAGGTAAAGAGTGCTGGTAGAATGTGTGTCAAAAGGTTAAATAAAAACAGCTAAGCCTGTTTTTTTTTACAATATTTCCTCTGTTCTAGTAAGAATAGGCTAGATATTTGCACACAAACTAAAAAATGTGAATAGTATAATTTTGGTGGTTCCAAATACTAGTTAAATGCTCTTATATTGCATTTAAATGGGCATTATACAATATAAATATAAAAGGTAAAATTCATATTAATAAATAAAAAATTTAATTAGAACAATGTAAAATAAAAAATACAAGTCAAGAGAAACTGTAGAAGAAAGGAAAAGTTTTGTATTATCGTACCTTTAGCAGTGATTTTCTCCTGCTCCTTGAACAAGGGCTCCACAGTACAATTTTGCTCTAGGGCTAGTAAAATATATTCCCATTTCTGTCCTATCTTGTCCTGTATTCAAACAGGAACATTTCTGAGAATGACATAGAACACTATTAGTAATCCCTTCTGGCCACAGGTACAACTGGGCCTGTCCTAAGCAGTGCAGGACACGGTTATCCTAAATTTGAAAGTCCATAATGGTGAAGGAGAAAGCAAAATAGCAGTAAAGGCATTCTGCTTTCTTTCTGTCAACTGAAGGAAATTTTACAAAGTTGTATTTTCTAAGTGTGCATTGTGTTAACTAGTAGGCTAACTCTAGATGTTTTAGCAGATCACACAATGGGCTTAGAAACAGGTTATACTTGCTCTTTCCCTGTTGTTCTACACATAGAAGAATCTTCTTGGTTATTTATCATTAGCTTGCTCAACCTTCAAAACTTCAACTTTTTTGTGTGCTTTTTCTTGCCTCTGACATTCTTAAAATTTTGTGTCATTCTATACACATCCTTGATTTTGTGCCCCTCCTCCCATCTTTGTGTGTGTGCCCTCTTAAAATCAGAACTCATCAGCAGAAATGCTGTTTCCTTTTGATGTCTTTTTTTTCTTCCTCATCAGGATCATTCACAATTTTAGGCTCTGAATTTTGTTTTTAGAATCATCCTTTTTTTAGCCATACTCCCTTTCAGAGATTCTCACCATGAGATCATCTGTTTTGAACTTTTTGAAGTCTGCTTTCTTCAAGTCTGGAAGTCTGAAGACACACATCTGACTTGTCCTGCTTGAATGGGATGAGCACTCTCTTCAAAACTCCTGTGAGTTTTGCAACACTAACAGTTCTTTGCTGGCAGAATCCAGTCTGTATAATCACTTCCTCTTGTCACCTGTTCCTTTCAAGTGATGAAATTTTCAATCAAGCCACTTAGGAATTTACTTCAAAAAAGTTGGGGACTTATAGACTTCCACTACATGTCCATTTTAAAAGTCAACATTTGTCATTATGTTTTATCTCTGTGCTAGTTTTCAAAATATGTCTACAATAGTATCTCCCATCCCAGTTAATCTTATTACTGGTGACTTTGACATTTCTCCCCTCAATAGGTGGGGTCTGTATCTCCACCTCTTAAACACAGCGGTTTTGTGACCATGGCAGAAAGGATGCTATGTAACCTCCAAGGCTGGAGCATAACATGTGATATTAGCTTCCACCTAGTTCTCTCTAGGGATGCTCATTCCTGGAACTGAGCAGCCATGCTGTGAGGAAAACCAAACTAGGTCAGGTGGAGAAACCATGTGGAGAAGTCACATGTAGGTATTTTGGAAGACAGCCCAGGTGAAGGCCCAGCCAATAACCAGCAACAATGGCCAGACTTATGAGTGGAAAAGCTTATGAGTTCAGATGTTTAGAGCCTCCCAGACTTCACATCTTCCCAACTGAAGTCCTAGAGAAGGTAGCCCAAAGACAAGCCATCCCCTTGTCTTTGTCCTGTCTGAATTCCTGATCCACAGAAACTATGAGAGAGAATACGTACATGATAGTTTCTTAAGCCACCGAGTCTTGGGAGATGATTTGTGATGCAGCAATGGAGAACACATTAGCTAAGAAACAAAAATTAAGACTAAGAATCCATCATCTATACCCATTTTTCTGACTGGTTGGTACTTGGTTTACTGCCATTCCAAAAAGCTATCCCTGTAATTTAAATTCAATTCCACCAGGTGGAAGTGAAGCCATGATTGACTCAGTACTAATCCAGTCATTGGGCAGAGACTGTACTCCCTCTTCTTTTTTTTTTTTTTCTTCGCTGCAGCTGTGCAGCTTCCGGGATCTTAGTTCCCAAATCAGGGATTGAACCCGTGCCCTCAGCAGTGAAAGAGCAGAGTCCTAACCACTGGATCATCAAGGAATTGCCTGTACTCTCTTTCCTAAATCATACTTTTGTATGACATTTAATCTTGGTTATTAAAGCAGTTAGATCATCCCTGCTTAGTATACTGTGTGAATTTAAGAAAGAGCAAAATTAAAACATTTCTCACATACTTCTCTAGCTGACTAACATAACACACAATTCTATCTAATTTCAGACCCCCTGTTGGAAAATGTTCCCTCCTATTTTAATTTATTGAGTCAGAGATTGTGTGGTTGCAATGAACAGAACCTATTCAAACTGGCTTAAGTAAAAAAGAAATATGATTAGAAATAGAGGGATCTGGTGGAACCAAAAGCAGGGTGAGGCCAGGCTTTATAAGAATGATGCCAAAAATGGCAAAGTTGATGAGAGCCAGACTGGTTTGTCTCTTCAAGTCTTTGTCTTTTAGAGCTCTGCTTCTGCTGCTGCTGCTAAGTCACTTCAGTTGTATCCGACTCTGTGCGACCCCAAAAACCGCAGCCCACCAGGTTCCTCTGTCCCTGGGATTCTCCAGGCAAGAATACTGGAGTGGGTTGCCATTTCCTTCTCCATTTTAGAGCCCTATTGCCTCTTATATCTAACTCTTTAGGGCACATTTCTCATCTCTCTTTCTCCTCCTCCCACACCCACTCCCTCCCTCCCTCCAGAGAGCATATTGTTAAGGACACTCTTTAAAGTCAAGATGCCTAGATTCAAATACTAGCTCCACCATTTAGTTGCTTATGACCTTGAGCAAGTTCCTTAAGCTTCTGTTCTTCATTTTTCTCATTTATAAAATGGGGATGAAGAAACTAATTGTAATCACCTTGTAGGATTGTTGTGAGATTAAGTGACTCATATAAATAAAGTTCTTTAAACAGTGCCTGATACTTTGCAAGTGTGACTTTCATTATTATCTTTCCCAGCTCCCTTTGTTCAGACCTATGTCCAAACATGGGTGCCCCAATCCCAGTTTCATATCCAACTTAGAATTCAAGCTGCTGGCAGAAACCTGCTATTCCTGAGACCCAGCTCCCTCAGGAGAGAGCATCTGATTGGCCCAGCTGGGGTCACCTGTCTTCTCATGGTCCAATTAGCTATGGCAGAAGGTAAGGGAGTCAGGGATGAGAGGTCATAGTAGGGACAGGTGGAGTAGATTGTCTGAGAAGGGGATAGTGTTGGTCCTCAGGAGAGGGCTTGTGTGCCACTACTCCAACATGTGTAATCAACTCCATTTCCAACATGGCAGCTCTGGCACTTTGAGCCTTAGCTCTTTGAGCCCTACTGACCAGGGGCTGTTCCTCTTATTGACTGACTCCAATAGCATGAAGAAAGTGGCTTCTTCCAGCCAACACTTCTGTTCCCTCTCCCACCTCTCCTGCAAAACTAGCTCTTCTCCTTCTGCTTGGCTTTGAGGACTCTAGTCCTCTAAGATACCACAATATAAGTGTCTCTTCCTACTAGAAGATGTATTTTACAAATCTCACCTGGATTTCCCCCTTTGGCATCACAGTGAACCTTCCCTCTCTCAGAGAGAACAAAAAGGAAGCATCAGATCCTTCTCATCTGGTATTGTGAGTTTGAGCTATTAAGCATGTGGTGACTATTTACTTGTTGAGGCTCTTGCTGGTAATGGAAACTTTGAGAAATAATACTTAAAATTATTGATCTCACCATAGATAAAAAGAAAATTCAACAAAATGTTGAACAGAAAGGAATTGGTTTATCAAAAGGATAATGAGGTTTAAGAAATACTGTTCATCTCCTTTCATTTCTATATAACATTCTGATTGCCATTAGATTTGGTCAGTTGGGGTAAAATACTCTGAGGCTGCTTATTTCAAAATCTTAATGCAATCTTCAGAAATACTTGAATGTCATGGACAAATCAATAGTGCTTAAGTCATGGAGCAGAGCTGACTCGTGGTCCTTCCTGGGAGAAAAAATGACTGCATCTGTCTACTCAGTGCCAGGCCATCCTCTAATTGACATGAGCTGACCTTTTCCCTGGGCTTTCTTACTCTTTTATTGGTGAGTCTCTCTGTAAAGTCTCAGAAACCTTACAATGGCTGATATTCTTATTGTTTTTGGGTGTTACCATTAGACTTTCTTTCCTAGTGTCTGAGCGTTGTGCATTCTTGAGGACCCTGTGAGACACAGAAAGAGCTTTTTAGGGGGGAAATGACCCATGACTGATCATTAGCTCTGTGAAATGACTGACTTGAAAGGAGGCATAATGTTCCCATCAACTATAAATGAGAAGATTGCTCACAACTTACGGTCTATATTCCCTATATCCAATACCCCCATTTCCTTTCTTCTGAGTCATCCTTTAATGAATTGATTGCTTCCCTCATTTTTTTTTCTTCATAGAAATTGCTCTCTAGGCAAGGTTGTCAGACTGATTTGCAGTTTGAACCAAAGAAGCAACCACTTTCACTCTATCCACTTCAACTAGAAGTAGACAAAACTATTGTAATCCAATCTAATAAAGCTTAGAAGAAAACAAGATGTGTGGCCTGCTATTGAATTATTCCTATACTTAATAAACTGTGGATGTCAAAAATAATACATATAAATGCTCCAGGGCATGTAGAGACAATGAACACAATTTACTCCAGTAATAATTAAAGGGCTGTTGGTGTTCAATTCAGATACCCACAAGAAATAGTTGCTGAACTTCTCTGACTAGCTCCTCCAAAGAGGCCGCTCCGCTTCTCTTCACCCTATCACTCTAAAGTAATATTTTGTATAGCACTTACTAGTCTCTTATATTTTTACAGTTCTTATAGTTTTTACTTTAAATTGTTTACTTTCTCTGTGAATGTAATGAAGAGCAGAGCCCCTTCCTGTGTCTTTCTCATCACTCTCTTCTCAATGCTTAGAACAAAGCTCAGTTTATAGAGGGCACCTAATAAATATTTGCTGCATTAACGTGCCCCCCGAGTACCTGGGGCCTTCCAGCCTCACTATCAGCTCCTAGAGAGTGTATCATCTCTCTTCCTGGACTCTCCTTGACATGGAACCCTGTTGGCTCTCCATAATCCACAATAGTAGACGCTATAGCTATCGCTCCTGTTGGCAATGGTGAGGATGGCTAGGGGATCCGTTTGCTGGGGGAAAGGAGAGGTAACTTCTAGAGACATTCCATAGGCTACCCCAATTTTCAAAAGGCATTTTTTCCTTAGCCCCATTTTCAAAAGGCAAACTCTGTAAAAGCCAAGTTTTGCTATAGACTTAGTTTCTGATCAGAAACCAGTGAGGTGTATAGAGTGCAAACCCATGCAGCAGCCCATGAAGTGCGCTGAACTCCAGGAAGCACCTAGAAACCAGGCCTGGTGTGTACTGAGGAATTGGAACTGTAGTTCTAGCACCAGAGAGTACCAAATGGAACCAGAACTCCTCAAAAGCCTCATATTCTTGAATACAGGCTTGTGATCTTAGTCTTCTGTGACTCTAATGCTGTCTCTGCTTGCCTCACGTCTGAAGCACACCAAGTCCTTTGCAAACCTTCCTGCATAGGCTGTTGCGCCACACCCCTCAGTTCAGTTCAGTTCAGCTGCTCAGTTGTGTCCGACCCTTTGCGGCCCCATGGACTGCAGCACGCCAGGCCTCCCTGTCCATCACCAACTCCTGGAGTTTACTAAAACTCATGTACTTTGAGTCGGTGATATCATCCAACCATCTCATCTTCTGGCATCCCCTTCTCCTGCCTTCAATCTTTCCTAGCATCAGTCTTTTCCAATGAGTCAGCTCTTCACATCAGGTGACCAAATATTGGATTTTCAGCTTCAACATCAGTCCTTTCAATGAATATTAAGGACTGATCTCCTTTAGGATGGACTGGTTGGATCTCCTTACAGTCCAAGGGACTCTCAAGAGCCTTCTCCAGCACCACAGTTCAAAAGCATCAATTCTTTGGTGTTCAGCTTTCTTTATAGTCCAACTCTCACATCCATACATGACTACTGGAAAAACCATAGCTTTGACTAGATGGACCTTTGTTGGCAAAGTAATGTCTCTGCTTTTAATATGCTATCTAGGTTGGTTATAAGTTTTCTTCCAAGGAGCAGGCATCTTTTAATTTCATGGCTGCAGTCACAATCTGTAGTGATTTTCGAGCCCCTCAAAATAAAGTCTGTCACTGTTTCCATTGTTTCCCATCTATTTGCCATGAAGTGATGGGACCAGATGCCATGATCTTCATTTTCGGAATGTTGAGTTTTAAGCCAACTTTTTCACTCTCCTCTTTCACTTTCATCACTAGGCTCTTTAGTTCTTCACTTTCTGCCATAAGGGTGGTGTCATCTGCATATCTGAGGTTATTGATATTTCTCCCGGCAATTTCCTGTTGCAGGTTGGTTACTTGTTTATATTTGTAACCAATCCTTGGGATCAGAGGTCATGTCTTGTCATTTGCCTCCCTCTTCCTCAGCATGACTTTCAATAATTAAAAAAAATATCAGCCTAATCTTTATGTTTTCCTAAGCAACATGCTAATCTAGGGAAGGACTGGGGCTCATACATAAATATAAAATGTAACGGAGAACGGTCGGGAATAGTAAAACAGCATATTTTATCCTTAGTTCCTGGTTGTCCAGCAGCTCCCATATCAAAGGCCAAGCCAGGGGGTGGGGGGAGGGCGCTTACTCCTAACTACTTTCATAGTTTACAGAGAAGAGCCCTTTTTTCCTTACAAGGGCCGTGCTATGACAGAGCTGCCCAGTGGGAGTTGGAGGATATAATACAAGGTGAAGAGGAGGGGATCCTCCCCTTCCTGCTCCAGTGGGCACTGGGAGAAGGAAAAGAGATGAAAATTGTGGAAGGAAATAATCAGGTTGGAAGTTTATAGCTTACCTCACCGCTCCCCCAACCCCAAGTTTGAAATCCAGATGGGTGAAGATGCTAGACGGCTTTTTAAGGAAACTTCCACTCCATGGTGGCCCCCTGTGAGGAATCAGCTTGTTCTGCATTACTAACAGGAGGTCACATTAAGAGCTGAAACTGGCCACTTCAAAAAATGGCCAGCCTCAGTGCTTTCAGGCCCCACTCCAGGCTCATGTGCCATGCAAGGGCCCATAAATCCCCATATACCCCTTGGGAAATAAGAGATGGTAGCTGAGGCACAAGCGAGAGGGCCTATCAGGGGTCTCTGTGGAGCATGGCATAGTGAAACCATATCAGAGGCCTTAGGGCAGATGGGGAAAGTGACTGAGTCTCAGAGGGTGTGAGCCAACAAGGTACTCCATGTCCTGACTGAATCACAAAATTTCCTGTGGAAGCCAGAACTGGTCAGACACCCAGCCGGCAATAGGAACACACAGGGTCCAGAGGCCAGCGCAAGAGCTCCAAAGCCACTGCCACCATCTTGTGGTGGAATATGGGGAGCGGAAAGACATCAGAACTTCTAAGCATTTGGCCCTATGAGTCTCTCAAAACAGGGACAGACTGAGCTACTATTGATTGTTAAGTTACTATTATCTTTACTCCCTTTACTGTAAAACAGGGACAGGATTCGTGAGAAAGATTTGGTCAGTCATAGGAAAAAACCCACATTTTCTCCTCATGTCTGAGTAGTTATGTATAGACTGGCAATTGCACTACATGTATTACTGAGTATCTACTCTTTCTCTGAAGCTTCATAAAAGTATGGTCTAGTGTTATAACTACTAGTGACACCAAAAATGTGAAAGTCTTTAGAATTCTTTTAAAAATTGATTTCTAATGAATGAATGTGGTTCCAAGATAACACCAAGTTTGAAAGAGCATATCAGTTGGTATCATTAGGAACAAAAGTCATCTTCCTGCTTGGTTCACACAAAGCCGTAGTAGGGTCTCCACATGTACTAAGATGGTTATTCTCAGGGCTGTCTTCCAGACTCCTACCATCCCCTGTGAACTGCAGAGAAATTTAGAGGAAAGGAAGGCAAGGACAAAACTCCAATAGAAGGGCAAGTTGATAAACATGCCTATTTATCACTATACATTCCTCTGCCTTTTTTTAACCGATTGATTTTCTTGCTCTGCTGTGTATGCCACTATATCTAGAATGAATGTACTTGTGAGCAACTTTGCAGTTGAGTGATGATAACTTAGATAAATTACAGCTTCAGTCAAATTCCTCCCAGTCCCAACCCGTCTGGTCCCCAGAATCCAGGAGAAAAAACCATGAACTGTAGAAGGGGGTAGAACCTGTCTGTGCGTCTCTGACCATCTGTGTATCGCCACTGACTGTGAGCTCTGGAAGGCCAGGGTTCTTCAGTGTATTCATCTTGGCAGCCTTGAGTTATTTCCCAGTGTCAGATGAATGAAAGACGCATGAAAGAGTCTGAAGCAGAGCTTGTTGCCCAACTCTTGTGCTGCGCTTAGTTGCTCAGTCATGTCTGATTCTTTGTGACCTTATGGACTGTAGCCCACCTGGCTCCTCTGTCCATGGGGTTCTTGAAGCAAAAATAATGGAGTAGGTTGCCATGCCCTCCTCCAGGGGATCTTCCCAACCCAGTGATTGAACCCAGGTCTCCTGCATTGCAGGCAGATTCTTTACTGTCTGAGCCACCAGGGAAGCCCAAGAATACTGGAGTGGGTAGCCTATCCCTTCTCCAGGGGATCTGCTGACCCAGGAATTGAACTGGGGTCTCCTGCATTGCAGGTGGATTCTCTACAGCTGAGCTACTGGGGCCCAGCTCTTCAGTTCAGTCCAGTTCAGTCACTCAGTCGTGTCCAACTCTTTGCGACCCCATGAATTGCAGCACGCCAGGCCTCCCTGTCCTTCACCAACTCCCGGAGTTCACTCAAACTCATGTCCATCGAGTCCGTGATGCCATCCAGCCATCTCATCCTTGGTCGTCCCCTTCTCCTCCTGCCTGCAATAACCACCACCCCCCACCCCCAGCAACAGAGTCTTTTCCAATGAGTCAACTCTTTGCATGAGGTGGCCAAAGTATTAGAGTTTCAGCTTTAGCATCGGTACTTCCAAAGAACACCCAGGACTGATCTCCTTTAGAATGGACTGGTTGGATCTCCTTGCAGTCAGACAGTAAATCCCCAAAAGCTTGACATGACTGGAGAAAAGTCAAGGAGCATATCAGTCTTCCATGGGGGAGATTTGTTGGTCTCTGTCTTCTCACCTATGAAGCAGGTCTGAGGAAGCCATAGAGGATCTTGGGGTAGCTTGGGAGATCTTGGCATGATTGTGAGAGCTCTAGGGTAGCCCAAATTATTCCTTGTCAAGATACTCGAGAATATGGGGTGATTCTAAAGCAAAAATTCTAGGACCTTCAAAGTACACTTATCTTCCACTTAATAGACAAGAACCCTTGGGGGAATTTTGTGATCACAGGGAAACTTGGGGGGAAAAGGGAGAGACCCTGAATGCTTTCAACTGTTATTTCAATGAGGGAGACTAGAGAGGGATGGGAATTCCTTGAGAAAAGGGATTAACAGTGAGCAGGAAGAAAGAGGTGAGGAATAGAGAGGGGCCTCAGAAAGGGCTGGGGGCTAGAAAGGCAGGAGTGAATGATGGAGCATTGGGGTTACAAGGGTTGTGGTTACAGCAGTTTGAGGGTTGGGAGTCATTGTTGATGTGGGGAGGAAGAAGGCAGAAGTTGCTACATCTTGGAAATGCCAAGGAATCAGAGACGTTTGTAAAATCAGAAACACAAAGAGCCAGAAAGCCTCAACTCTGACACCTTCTTATTTTTTCAACAAGAACACTAAGGCCATGAAAAGTCAGGCTAGTATTAGGGCTGCACACACCAATAGCTCAGGGATATGAAGGCACTTCTGGGCAGTCAAGGCTCCTGTATGGTGCCCCTTGAGTCTCATGCAGCACCTCTGGACCCCCAAAAAGAGGCAATTTGACAGAGGAAATAGCCAAAGGAGAAGGATAAAAGGATTTTTTAAAAGTCAGGAAGTCTATGAAATCCGCTCAATAATAACAGATACCTTTCAGTGAACAGTATTTAATCCTATTTGGAAGGTACTGGCAAATCACTGAGCCTTTCTTGACTAGAAGGGAATTACTGATGAGAGAATTTAAGTGAGGCCAATGCCCTTCCCCAGAGGATCCCAGAGCAGCCGTGAACATCAAATGTAGCTCTTCTGCGATGCCAGCAAGATTCCCTATGCCTCTCCAAACCTTTATGTCCCTCTAAAGAAACCAAACTCTCCTCAGTATGACATCCAGGACAGGATAAATGTATTTCTAATGAGGGATATACTCTTTAGGGGTTTAGACTCCATTGTTTCCAGGCTTTTTTAAACTGGCAACCAGTTGAAGGAACAACTAGGCCTGAGAGGAAAACATCTAAAGAGGCTCCTATTATACAGGATTACAGGTCTAGAGCCTCTTCCCCCAAGGCCCTGTGAGACAAGGGGGCACAAATAGCAATGCTCATGTCTCTGCCACTTGGGTGTTCTCGAGGTCCTCCTGGTAACAAGGATCCAGAGAGCGCGCGCACAGTTTGTGTTTTGGATTCAAAGATAGCACTGCCAAACCTGAGAGCAGGTGAGTCAAGTTAGGAGAGGGCACGCACGCTGTCAGAGGAAGCTCAGTGCAGGGTAGTCATCTGTGGCGAGGAAGTTGAAGGTCACCCAGAGTCCATCATGGGAACAGAGAGGGGAAAACCGACTAAAGTGATCAGAGCAATACACATAAATTTAAAAAGCTCAGTGCTGGAGGAAGAAGGGAAAGAGAATGTCCATATGACACAGCACAATTTACATGAAAAAATATATATATCACAAGAAATACACAAAAAGATATAGATTAAATCCATGATTGCCTGTAGGGGAAGGAGAATGGGAGGGGTACATGGAGGAAAAAAGGGAATGAAGGCAGAGCAGGGCCTTGTACAGACCAAAGAGGACAGAGTGCCTTGAGATCCATGGGAATGAGGGTGGTATCTGAGGACCCTCCTTAAGAAGATCAAAGCTTTTCCTAGTGAGTTTCAAGAAAAAGTCCAAATAAATTAGTGCTCTAGGTTCTGTTCCTTCTCCTGCTGCTGCTGCTGCTAAGTCGCTTCAGTCGTGTCCAACTCTCTGTGACCCCATAGACAGCAGCTAACCAGGCTCCCCCATTCCTGGGATTCTCCAGGCAAGAACACTGGAGTGGGTTGCCATTTCCTTCTCCAATGCACAAAAGTGAAAAGTGAAAGTGAAGTCGCTCAGTCGTGTCCAATTTTTAGCGACCCCATGGACTGCAGCCCACCAGGCTCCTCCGTCCATGCGATTTTCCAGGCAAGAGTACTGGAGAGGGGTGCCATTTCCTTCTTCAGTTCCTTCTCCTGAAGGCTTAATCCTTCAGGAAAGAAATCAGTCTTTGCCTGGTATGTGATCTTATGAAGGCTGAAGGGCCAGTGGTCCAGGAGAAGAGGGGCCTCTTGGATGCTATGGCCTATCTGTGGGACTTCAGCTCAGCATCCCACATGTCTTAGGGGGTACAGGAGGGCGGTCCCCAGTGAGACAGCAGCAGTAGAAAGAAGTGCTACTATCCACCAGAAAGGATGCATGCTCACAACACAGGTGGAACCTTCTGATTAGCTCTGAAATAAATTTTATAGTCTGAGAAGGGAGGACATGGCTCCCAGAAAATTCTTGGGGTGCATATAATGATCACCTTGCAGATAAGTAAACTGAGGCTTAGAAAGAAGATAGTTTGTTTGAGGTCATATAACTAATAAGTGGCAGAGATAGCATTTAAATCTTGATGTCTGTGACTCCATGGCTCACTGCCATGTTATAACACCTCCAGCGCAAATCTTCTTGTTGCATACACACACACTTACATAGGCATGTTACTAAAGTTATATGTCATGAAATGAATTTATACTCTGGTTGCTTCTTCCAATCTGAGCCCTCAAGGGCACCGTGGAATGACATTTCTCAGGGCATAGACAAGGGCAGCTGGGATCATTGCAGAGTTCCTTGTGCAAAACCAACAAGAATGGCAGGAGTCAACTTTGGGGAATGAGACCCTCTGGCCCAGGGTAGGAGGTGGAGTAGAGGGGAGGATGTGGGGTGGTTTCCAAGTGTGTAATGTGACTCCAGAAATAGCCACTGAAGACAGAACAGAGAGATGCTTTGCAGTAGACATCTTCTTGTGTGTAATCCTCATTTGTAATTCACCTGAGGCCAAGAGAAGAGATGAAAAAAAGGACTGTCATCTGTGAACTCTCTAGTTGGTCCTCATGCACTAACATTTACTAACACTAACTCCAAGTATCTCTGATGGCAGATGATGGGAGAAGAGGTAGTGGAATTTCAGGGTCTGAGGGATGTTAAACATCATCTCAGCTAACTCCTCTGTAGCTGGTGGAGAGCACGGTGGCTTGTGCCACACCATGCAAGAATAAGAACTTAAACCCCTGGCTCCCAGGCTGGTGCTTGCCCACCCGCCACAGTGCTGGCCTTATCAGGTCAGCTTCAGGGGACAACTCCCTTCAGCCCACCCCAAGACCCTCTCTGCTCCTTCTCTGCCAGCATTCTCCTTCTCTCTGGGTGAAAGCAAGAGATGCCTCTTGGATTGGAAGGCAAGTGCTCAGGGCTGAGATTCTGCACAGATAAGCAGTTTGGCCATGGCTGACCTCTATCCATGCACCTTCTTTTCCAACCTCTTCTTCAGGAACCCCTCCCCACACATTTTATACCCGCCCATTCTTTCTCTCTAAACCTGGGGTGGGAACCATGACCTTAATTTTTAAAATTCTGGTCAATTTATTTTTCAAAGAAAAAAACCGGGCCCTGATGTAACCATGCAGGGGGCTCCAAGCACAGGAAAACCAGAGCCTGTCATAATGGATTTTCTTTCTTTCCACCAAAGCAAGAGACGCTCCCAGAACACAAAAGACTTTGAGAATCCTGTCTCCTTGGGGGATTTAATTATTGCCATTAGTTGTTCTCCTCTTCAGCAGGGGCATCTTTGCCTCACTGCTTCTGGAGAAGAGGGATGTAGAATTTCAATTCTTAGCCAGACTAGGTGGGAGCCATCCCCCAACAGGAGGTACGATGTGGCCACCCACACAGTTGCAGAGGCTCCGAGCCCCCAGACACAGCCACCACTCTCCAGGTGATCCCTGAAGCCCACCATCAATTTTATTTATTCAGCTTTGGCGTGTATTTGACTGTCAAAATTCAAACATTCCTGGAAGGGATGATAGTTATGACCACTATTTGCAACTTAGTAGAATTGTTTTTCAGACCATACTCCAAAGGCAATTTTTAGAGTAAGAGAGAAAATCAGATGGCTAAGGAAGGAAAGAAAAGTGGAGAGGGGAGTGTTCACAAATTAGAGGTGGAGAAGGGCCCCAAAGGAGGCTGGGGTGCAGAGGAAGACTCATCCTGCCTCAACGGCTGGCCTAGAGCCCTGGCTCTCAGTGTGGGCTCAGCATCTGTAGCACCGGTGCCACCTGGATCCTGTCAGTTTCAGGAGCTCCATCCCAGACCTACTGAATCAGAAACTTTGGAGACGGGGCCCAGAAATCTCTGTTTTAACAAGCCCAGTCATGACTTTGAGACATCGTAGAGGCTGAGAACCAATGGCTTGCAATGTCTGTCCTATTTGGCAGGACCGCTCCTGTACCCCACTGTTCATCAAGCTCCATTCTCTGACTTGCCTTCTCTCTGCCCTGCAAGGGTGAGGCATGAGAAACCACCACTGTGTGTGGTTAGGAAAGCTCTCTAGCCATAGGAGGTGGGATGGTAACAGAACAGGGCTGCATTTGGCCAAAAGGGCAAGGGTTTTGGGTAGAGTCTGAGGAATTACTGATGAAATTTGATGAGTGAAATTGAGGGAGCAGTGAAAGAAGTTCCCCCAGGACAGCCATCTGGGCACCTGAGAAACTCAAGCAGGGATCGTGCTGAGTGAGGAGGTAGAAATATGGTGATAGAAGCCTGCTCAAGCCCTGATTGGGACCCCACAGAGTGTGGGTTCTGGGCCATGAGGTATCACTGGGTGCCTCCCTTCCCTCTGAATCAACTCCCCTTGGGTCTATGGGCTCCAGATGCACCTCTTAGACCAGTTTATCTCCTGGTTATCCCCCACCATCCCTCCTTGCCCAGGTAACCTTGCTACAGAGGAAAGGAAGAGCTCCAAGGAATCAGATGGCAGAGCCTGAAGCAGTTCTCTGCAAGTTGCACATGGCTTTGAAATCTGCTTCCCTGCTCTCTTTTTCTCCGTAGAACTTATCTGCATCTGAAATGTTATGGGTTTTCTTTTTTTCCTTTTTCTGGTCTATCCTTCTACTAGAGTGTGAGCCCCATGAAGGCAGAGATTTTTTTTTTCTCCTGTATATTTATGTTATAATCCTCAGGGCTTAGGATAATGTTTAGCACACAGCAGGCATTCAGTAGTTTTTTGAAAAAAATGAATGAATCTTAAATTTGTTCAAATTTCAAACTTTACTCCATGATCTATCAATACTCATTTGAACATAAAAATTATCCCCCGTCTCACCAATACTTGAGTAAAAATCAATGCCTCACATCTTCTACAAAGTAGGTGCTTCAGATGCCTGTACATACAGCTTCTGGAGCTTTCCGTGTAGCTCAGCTGGTAAAGAGTCTGCCTGCAATGCAGGAGACCTGGGTTCAACTCCGGGGTTGGGACGATCCCCTGGAGAAGGGATAGACTACCCACTCCAGTATTCATGGGCTTCCCAGGTGGCTCATACAGTAAAGAATCTGCCTGCAATGTGGGAGTATTCATGGGCTTCCCAGGTGGCTCATATGGTAAAGAATCTACCCGCAATGTGAGAGACCTTGGTTCAATCTCTGGGTTGCGAAGATCCCCTGGAGGAGGGCATGGCAACCCATTTTAGTATTTTTGCCTGGAGAATCCTATGGCAGAGGAGCCTGGCAGGCTACAGTCCATGGGGTTGCAAAGAGTCAGACTAAGCACAAGCACCACAGCTCCAAGNCTGGGTTGCGAAGATCCCCTGGAGGAGGGCATGGCAACCCATTTTAGTATTTTTGCCTGGAGAATCCTATGGCAGAGGAGCCTGGCAGGCTACAGTCCATGGGGTTGCAAAGAGTCAGACTAAGCACAAGCACCACAGCTCCAAGCTCCCCTACAAAGTGAAGCTTCACTTCTGATCAGACAGCCAGGATGCGAGAGGATGAGGCTGTGATGGTCAGGGCCTGCTTGTGAAGGGAGGATCAGTTACCAAGGTGCTTGTCTCTGGCCTCAGCCAGAGTAGTGTTTTTGGGAGGTGGGAGTACAGGCAAGTTATATATAACTCAATGACAGACAATGTACACAAACGAGTCTAACCAGGGCCTAGCACACAGTGGACGCCCAGTAAGGTCAGCAAAAATCTCTATTTGTATCTGAACTCCAGTGAAATCTTGATGAACAAGACAATCAGGAAATAGCCAGGCAAGATTTGCTCTCCTTGACCTCAGAAAACGAGTCTTAGTCCTGATGCTTCCCTGGTGCTTGGCACAGTATGTGTCTAGAAGGTTCTAAATGAATGCTTGATGAATGAAAAATATTGTTTCCATTGATTTTTTTCTGGATATTAAATTATATTTCAAGCCCTGTGGCTAAAAATCATTCTAAAATGCATTTTGCAACATTTCTACATTAGCAAGTGAAGAGTCCTGAACTTCCTTACATCCTCCTATGGAAACACAGAATCTTGAAAATGGTCATCAGCAAGTACGCCAACTTCCTTGATCCCATGTCATTGTAGCTCAGTTCAGTTCAGTCCCTCAGTCGTGTCCGACTCTTTGTGACCCCATGAATCGCAGCACGCCAGGCCTCCCTGTCCATCACCAACTCCCAGAGTTCATTCAAACTCACGTCCATCGAGTCAGTGATGTCATCCAGCCATCTCATCCAATGTCGTCCCCTTCTCTTCCTGCCCCCAATCCCTCCCAGATCAGAGTCTTCTCCAATGAATCAACTCTTCGCATGAGGTGGCCAAAGTATTGGAATTTCAGCTTCAGCATCAGTCCTTCCAATGAACACCCAGGACTGATCTCCTTTAGAATGGACTGGTTGAATCTCCTTGCAGTCCAAGGGACTCTCAAGAGTCTTCTCCAACACCACAGTTCAAAAGCATCAATTCTTCAGCGCTCAGCTCTCTTCACAGTCCAACTCTCACATCCATACATGACCACTGGAAAAAGCATAGCCTTGACTAGACAGACCTTTGTCAGCAAAATAATGTCTCTGCTTTGAATATGCTATCTAGGTTGGTTATAACTTTCCTCCCAAAGAGTAAGTGTCTTTTAATTTCATGGCTGCAGTTACCATCTGCAGTGATTTTGGAGCCCCAAAAAATAAAGTCTGACACTGTTTCCACTGTTTCTCCATCTATTTCCCATGAAGTGATGGGACCAGATGCCATGATCTTTGTTTTCTGAATGTTGAGCTTTAAGCCAACTTTTTCACTCTCCTCTTTCACTTTCATCAAGAGGCTCTTTAGTTCCTCTTCACTTTCTGCCATAAGGGTGGTGTCATCTGCGTATCTGAGGTTATTGATATTTCTCCTGG